>JABMCL010001056.1:660000-697500 GCA_018857735.1 Alviniconcha marisindica
CTCTCTCTCTCACTCACACTATCTCTCTCTCTCTCTCTCCTCTCTCTCTCCCTTCTCTCTCATCTCCTCTCTCTCTCTCTCTCTCTCTCTCTCTCTCTCTCCACACACACACACCACACACACACACACACACACACACACACACACACACACACACCTCTCCTCCCCGCCTCCACCACCCCCACCCTCACCCCGACCCCCAGCCACACTCCGTGTCCGAGTTCCCTTTCGTTCTTTATACTTCTCGGAGTTTTATCCAGTCGCCAAGCAGAACGAAATGATTTTGTCCCAACTCCAGATGGTTCGTGTACGCCGTGTGAGCATAATCACTGTAGTTGTATGGCGAAACGGCAGAAAGCTCGGTGGTGGTGGAATCGTTCTGTTTCATCCGGAGAGCTTTGTGTTAAATCGTTCAATTCATCGATGTGTTTCTCTTTTGCCCCACCCCTCCCGCCCTTCTCTCGCTCTGTCTCTCTTTTCTCCTACCGAGCCCTCCTTCTCTCCCCCTCATTTTCTGTGTCTGACCTGTGTGTGTGTGTGTGTGTGTGTGTGTGTGTGTGTGTGTGTGTGTGTGTGTGTGGTGTGTGTGTGTGTGCTTTCGTGCGTGGTGATGCGTGCGTGCGTGCGTGCGTGCGTGTGTTGTATTGTGTGTGTGTGTGTGTGTGTGTGTGTGCGTGGTGTGTGTGTGTGTGTGTGTGTGTGGTGTGTGTGACTCTCTCTCTCTCTCTCTCTCTCTCTCTCTCTCTCTCTCTCTCTCTCTCTCTCTCTCTCCACACACACACACACATGTCTCTCTCTGTCTCTCTCTGTCTCTCTCGTCTCTGTCTCTCTGTCTCTGTCTCTCTGTCTCTGTCTCTGTCTCTGTCTCTCTCTCTCTCTCTCTCTCTCTCTCTCTCTCTCTCTCTCTCTCTCTCTCTCTCTAGCTTCTGTCTTTCTTCATACCACGCGCACAGTTCCCCATAGTTTTTTCTCTAGAGTTCGTTTTTTTTTTTTTTTTTGTAACCCCCACCCCCACCCCCCACCTCCTTCCCGTTGCATGCACATTTCCTGTGGTTGCGTTCGCTTACCAACTCTGCTGGCGCAGAAGAAAAAGAGACTCCGTTTCCCACTCAACAAGCTGGTCTCTCCAAGGGGGTTTCCTATCCGAAAGCTTTCGAACCTCGCAAGAAAGAAACTGAATTCTAGACAAGGAAACAGTCTGGGAAGTTGGTCGGTTTGGGAAGGTGGGTTGGGTTGGGGTGAGGGGGGTAAAAGGGCCGGGGGTGGGGGGGGAGGGCTGGGGTGGAGGGGCGGGGGGGGGGGTGGGGGACGGTGAAGGGTTGGAGAGAGAAGGAAGAAGAAAGGGAAAATGGGTCGGTGGAATTTGATGAACCACAAACACTTAACACGGGGGCAAAAGGCAGCGGAAAGTTTAGGTTTGACGAACACAGGAATAAATTAAACTGTAATTGGCGTGGGGTTGGTTGGCAGAGAGAGAGAGTAGGTGTGTGCGTGTGTGAGGGGGGGCAGGAAGGGAGGAAAGGAAGATAAAAAGGATGGGGGGGGGGGGGGGGAGGGGATGGAGTGGGAGGGAAAGAGAGAGTCTAGCTTTACTACATTTCTTCATCTACATTGCTGATTCGGTTCTGTGTCACGTCGCCCTTTGTCTTCGTACTCGAACACATCGACGGACACTGACTGACAAATACTATGCAGGTACGTGCAGGACAGAGACACAGAAGGATTTCAGAGTTAGATCGACTACTGTAACTCCTCTTTGACTGGGCGTTATAATCGACTATCTATCGCTGAGTTCCGCCTTCCTCTCTGTCCTGCACGTAATTGTTAATCAGTCAGTGCCCGTCCATGTGTCGTACCGTTTATCTGTCCGTCTTTTCACTGAGAACAAATTGCCATCTTCCTTGTCTCTTTCATCATACACCATAGTTCAGGAGCTGTGTGAGAGTCGAGGTGGCCGTCCTGGGCTGTCCGTCCTAACGAGCCTTCTGGTTTCCGTGGACGTAAAGCTATATTGAACCATGCTTCGGCATTGGTCTCAGCTTGTCCCTAATATGTCAACTGACATCTGAGGACATTAAGCAACACTACCTACCTATCTCTTTCATCTTCGCTGTAATGTCTTGTCATAGGCGTTGTGTAACAGCAAGCGTGCACATGTATGTTCTGAATGTGTTCAGCTTCTGTAGAACTGTTGCAGAGGACACTCAATGTTTGTGTTTTATTTCAAGTCACCCATCGCTTGTCCGAATACGGCCTGTGCGAATAACCCAGTCTTTGTCTCGATGTCGGCTGAAAGTAACCTGATCTTTGTCACGGTGTCAACTGAAAATAACCCACTGTTTGTCACGGTGTCAACTGAAAATGACCCCCTGTTTGTCACGATGTCAACTGAAAGTAACCCATCATTTGCCTCTATGTCAGCTGACCCCAAATTCTGCACCGATTTCAAACAGCAACCCACCAGTCTTGGTTCGAAGAAATCCCAGGTTTGTCTCGTGTCTGAAAGTCCAGTATCTGCAATGATTTCAAGCGTGCCATTTTCACGGTGCCTCGTCTTGGATTGAAATAGACCAGCGTTCATCTCAATGTCAACCCAGTTTTTGCTTCCATGTTTTGCTTCCATTTCAAGCAAACCGTTTCAGTGTTATTTATTTGTCTTGGTTTCAAGTTTTTGAGTTAACCGGATGTTTGTCTCGATTTCAGATGATTCAAGCCATACAAGTGTTACGGTTTCACCTTCTGGAGTTGGAAAAGGTAAGTTTGAATGTTTTCCCTTGTATTGTTTGCTTCCCTTTCGTTTTGCGTAGCCTAGCAGGCCTGTGTTATTTCTCCTACAAACCTCGGTCCTTCGCGCCACCTCTAAGATGCCCAGACTCCTATTCCTGCTGAAAGAAAGAAAGAAAGAAAGAAAAAATCCCGTTAACAAAAATAAGATCGCTAAAGCAGCCAAGCGTGGGGTACAAGGCAGAAACAAGTGTCAAATTTCACAACAGTCGCCGCCATTTTGCTTTAGAGTTACTCCCCCCGGTTAGTTTTCGCCACCTCCGCAAGCCTCCATCCCCTACCTCCCCTCCCCTCCCCTCCCCTTCCGAAGACTTTGTTGAAGGAAGTCGTCTTGCCGATTAGGAGTTTAGCATTCTCTTTCCTGTGACAAGAGTGATTTTGTTTGTCCTTTCTCGGGGGTTTAATCTGAGTGAAACAATCTAGCTCGTCGCGAAACATTCTGTGATGAAAAGAGATGTGTGTGTGTGTGTGTGTGTGTGTGTGAGAGAGAGAGAGAGAGAGAGAGAGAGAGAGAGAGAGAGAGAGAGAGAGAGAGAGAGAGAGAAAGAGAGAGAAGGGACAGGAGGCTTCAGAGCCAGCAGAAGAGGAAGCAGTGTTGTTTGAGCCGAAAGCAGAACTTCAAAAAAAGTCCGGTCCGGTTTTAGCGATAGCCGCACTCTGGTTGTGGGACTTGATGAGGTGAAAGTTGTGCCACTCCTCGCCCTCTACAAATACAGAGTTTCCACTGCTCGTGTTTAAAAACACTTGACGTAGACCCGGGATCCTAGCTGCGCGGATATTCTGACCGTTGGAAGGAGGGGGAAGGGGGGGGGGGCAGAGTCACAGGAGAGGAGGAGAGAGAGAGAGAGAGAGAGAGAGAGAGAGAGAGAGAGAAGATTCAAATTGAAGTTTGTGCGTGGGAGAGGGAGAGAGTTAACTGAAAGAGGTGGGGTCACAGAGACAGACAGACAGACTGAGAAACGGAGAGACAGATTGAAACTGAAGTCAGTGTGTGCGGGGGGGGGGGGGAGAGAGAGAGAGAAAGAGAATTCAAACTGAAGAAAGTGGGGTCACAGGGAGAGAGAGAGAGAGAGAGAGAGAGAGAGAGAGAGAGAGAGAGAGAGAGAGAGAGAGGTGAAAAGCTCACGAGGATTGTAAACCAGACATTTCTACACACGTATCCGCACCCCTCACCCAGAGCTCGAAGCGCCGGTCTGCTGACACCCTCACCTCGCTATTCCTTCAAGATGCCACCGATAACCCGAGAGTTGGACTGGAAGCCTGTGCCTAGCGCCCAAGACACGGGATCGTGTGTGCTGCCTCACAACACCGGAATGCCGGCCGCTAGGTCTAGGGTCTCGGGGGCTGATAACACAGGTTCGGTCGTTCTGCTCTTCAAATAGACCGCTTCACGATAACGAAGAAACAGAGCGACTGAATGCATGCAGCAAAGCCACTCCAGCGCGACCTTCGTTTTCATCCAGAAAATGCCTTTGTGCAAAAGAGCACGGATGGAGATAAAAACCGCTTTTGTGGGAGTTGGTTGGCCCCTCCGTGTGAGCCGGTGTGGCCTCGTGGTGAAGGCTGTTACCGTTAGGTTAGGTTGGCCAGCAGAAGGACTTTGGTTCGGTTCGGTTCGATTCGATTCCGCTTCGGCGGCTGTCCTCTCTCTTCAAAAGTTGTGGCCTGTGGACACACGCTTTTGAGACTTTGTCCCTCACCTTTAACGAAAGACTAAAACGGCTCTCATCGCTGCCCATCTGAATGCAGGAGTCATTCAGGTGGTGTCGGTTAGGTATAGTTATCTCTCCACCTCTTGGGATCTCGGTTCCCCCGCCGGGTACCTCTTCGGTGACCACTCGGCGTTAAACAAGTTTAACCAACTAAGCAATGGTCCCTCAGCGTTAGTTATTTTCTCTCCACTGCGACCAGTGTTGTCCAGGCGAATGATCTGTTTACCTGCGCCAGGCATCAGTCGTCTAAAAATGGACGCAGCTTTAAAGGAAGCAAAGTAACTGCCTGTCCTTTAAGTTGATAACCAGTGATTATTTTCTAATTCGGGGTCTGATGCGGCCGCGGGTTTCTCCTTGGCCATGTCGCAAGGGAAAGTTTGGGGTTAAAAAGAAAAAGGGGGAAAAAAACGACTGTATCTGCCAAGGAGGAAAATTCTAAGTCGAGCTCCTCCTCAACAGCATCCAACAGCATTGTTATTATTCCACGTTGGCTGCCCTGAAAACTAGGTATGTAGCCGGACCTGGGTTCCGTGAGCAGGGCATCTCGTCATTTTTTCCCCCCTTCAGAAATACGATTTCTGTTCATGTTCATAATGAATCGTAAAGGGAAACATTTGAAGAAATAGGATTATTCAGTGTTCATGTCACGACGTTCATAACGAAGCGTAAGGGGAAATTTGGCAGAAATACCATTTCTGTTCATGTGCATGTTTATAACGAATCGCAAAGGGAGCGTTTTGCAGAAGTACGATTTCTGTTTATGTTCGTGTTCTTAACACGATTCATAAGGGGAATGGCGCTTCGATCTTTTTAAGGAATCCAGCAGTGTTGGTCAAGACCTCGTTAGGTTAACCTTTACCATCACAGGAAGGTCAAACCAGCAACCTGTAGGTATAAACACACACTGAAGAGAGGGAGACCTAGGGAAAATGGATGGGGAGGGAGGCGAGAGGGGAGGTGGGGGAAGGGGGGACTCAGGACTTCTCCTATCGACCGCAAGCGAGAGAGTAGACAAAGGGGGAGAACTCTGGCGGCCGCACCTTTTGTCGCGCGCCCCGAACCTGCGGCGGCGATATGAGAGGGCGAGATTAGGGGAAAGGGGGGTCGGTTCGAAGGTTCAGCATGGTCCAGCTGATAACCAACTCAAACAACTCCCCGCTACGGACCCCACCCAGCGGAGCGAACGAGGTCTGCACCCTACCTACCCGCTTTTCTTCAGTTTGTCGGCACTGGGATTCATTGAAACTGATAACGGGCCCCGCGGAGCTGCCGGATGAGCATCGTGCTGGCGTGCCTGCGCTGGCGAACAACCAACCGACAGAATAAAAACTAACGTCGCCCACGAATGGCCCGTCCTGGACCGGGCCAGAGCTGCAACGTGAACGACAAATAATTGTTGGGATGATAAAAATAAAAAAATCATTAAAAACACACACACCACTAACGTAGACCGGACTGGCGTGAGCAACCGTTGTCAGAATATGACGTTAATGTACACAGACAACATTTATTAGGGAAGAAGAAAGAACACAATTAGATGGACAGAACACCTGCATCATCAACACCCCCTTTCAGACCCCCTTTCAGACCCCCTCGCCCCAGACTCCCTCCCCCACCCCCCATCCCCATCCAGTCTGTCAGTCAGTCGTAAGAGCAGAATAAACAAAACGTTGTGTATACAAGTCGTTGTTGCGAACTATGGCCAGAAGTAGCCTAGTCGACACAAATATATTGATGTACAGTGTGTGTGTGTGTGTGTGTGTGTGTGTGTGTGTGTGTGTGTGTGTGTGTGTGTGTGTGTGTGTGTGTGTGTGTGTGTCTGTTTGTCTGTCTGTCCGTCTGTGTGGAGTTTGCGCTTGATCTTGATTTGATAACGGTGCTGTACCGAACACTTAGGCCTGAACCTCCAGTTAAGATACCACTACAACTAATAACAATAGAAACATCAGTTTATTCTTCTTGAGCCATTGGAACTGAACAGTTCTTTCCTTTTTTTTGTATGTGTGTTACAGGTGCACGAACTGTGTGACAATTTCTGCCATCGCTACATCAGCTGTTTAAAGGGAAAAATGCCCATAGACTTGGTCATTGACGAGCGGGACGGAGGGGGCGCCAACCCTACCCCCTCCAAGTCCTGTTCCTCCACCAGCACCTCCGTTACGGAAAACCCTTTGGATCATACTCATTCTGATGCTACCGTCGATCAGGTAGGAACAGTCGGCTTGTTGCTGTTGGTGTTGTTGTCATTGTGGCTTTGTCTGGTGGTGATGGTGTGTGTGTGTGTGTGTGTGTGTGTGTGTGTGTGTGTGTGTGTGTGTGTGTGTGTGTGTGTGTTGACGTGTATGTGTCGGTGTTCATTCTTTGTTTTGTTTGTGTTGTGATTTTGTTTCTTCTTTTTCATGTAACGTACTCACACGAACAGCACGACACACGGCTTCACACATACAGACACAGACACAGACAGACAGGTAGACAAGCACACACACACACACACTGACACACACACACAGACACTGACACACACACACGCACACGCACACGCACACACACACACACACACACACCACACACACACACACACAACACACACACACACACACGCACGACAGTTAACGTCTTATACAATAAAGCTATCACGAATATATATACACTCGGTTGCAAAATTGACATATATCTGAAGCAATATTAATCGACAAAGGAAATGAACCAAATCAAACACAGTGAAACCGGAGCTAAACTCAAACACATGATTGGTTTCCTTACTCACTACCGTCGATTCCTCGTCACCTTTTCTACTCAGTATGTTTATTCTGTTTTGTATTCCTGTTCATGTGTCCATATTTTTACTGTATCGTTTTTTTTTTTTGTTTTTTTTTTTTGTTGTTGTTGTCAACACGTCGTTTGTTCCTTGCTTAACAGAGATAATATTGAAGATGATGACGATCTAATTGCTCTTGTCTGATCTGGCAACGTTCCGGTTAGAGACCCCACACAGTATTAAACAAATGGTCACAGTTTAGACTTAATGGGATTTGATTTATTGCTCATTACCTCAGATTAATTAAGGACTTCTGTGACAGGTTATAACTGTTCTGACGCGAATGCGTTGCTTGTTTGTCTATTATAGTTTTTACTCTCTCTCTCTCTCTCTCTCTCTCTCTCTCTCTCTCTCTCTCTCTCTCTCTCTCTCTCTCTCTCTCTCTCTCTCTCTCTCTCTCTCTCTCTCTCTCTCTTGATATGGATATGCATTTATTTGGAACGTGAACCTCAGTTCACGCCATTTTTCTGTCGGCAGCGTGCTCGTAGGCACAGTCATTCCAGACACATCACTTTTTTTAAATGTCCCCCACCTGAACGCTTGCAACCGAATTTAGGTTTGCACTTGAAGACATTAACCGACCGTATGGGAAATTCATGAAACCTTCTGATACACTTAGCTTACCATTCCAAAACAGTAAATCCCATTTCTGGCTAGTGGATCGAACGGTTCAACTTGCCACCATGCACAGTCTCAGGCCTTTCGTAGGCGTCGGCCGAAAAGATTAGATTGTTGTCTTCATGGCCGAGGTCGAGGCGCGGGTTTAAGTTCTGAAAAAATGGACTAAATGTCCCATATCTTGTCAATCTTGCACTAGCAGCTAATCTCTCTCTCTCTCTCTCTCTCTCTCTCTCTCTCTCTCTCTCTCTCTCTCTCTCTCTGTGTGTGTGTGTGTGTGTGTGTGTGTGTGTGTGTGTGTGTGTGTGTGTGTGTGTGTTTGCGTGACACACCGATAAGAGAGAGAGAAAGAGAGACTTTGATAGCTGGATTTCTGCGTCCACTGCTACCACAGGAAGTCAGTTGAGAGGCTGTGTGTGTGTGTGTGTGTGTGTGTGTGTGTGTGTGTGTGTGTGTGTGTGTGTGTGAGTGTAGGGAGTGGGGGTGCGTGCGTCCGAGCACGCGCGCGCGCGCATAGGCTCATTCATTAAAACGGCAGACTGGGCTATCAGCAGGAAAGTCGGCGCGACAAGAGTTTGTCATTTGGCGGTTTATCGGCGAGAAATCGACTGGAATTAATCATGCAGAACCTGTCTCGTTGCCAGTACCGCCCCCCCCCCCCCCCCCCCCAACCTCTCTCTTTTCCTCCGTTGTACACCCAGCATTGAGACTGGGGGCAGTCGCTTTTCACAACTTTCAGTGAGGGCCAGGCAACAACAGACCACGCGCACGATGCAAAGAAGAAAGTGCATGGTATTATTAATAAGATGCCGGGATTGTTGGAGTTGTAGGGGTGGGGGAGGGTGGGGGGGCGGGGGTGAAGGAGGCTGGGTGCGTGATTGAACTTGGAACATGCTGTGCTCTTGACCGATCTTTGTGTGTGTGTGTGTGTGTGTGTGTGTGTGTGTGTGTGAGAGAGAGAGAGAGAGAGGTACGTGAGCGTGCTCGCAAACAGACATACAGATAGGCTGACAGACAAACAGAGAGGTCGGCAGACGGACAGGAAGGCAGGCAGGTAGACAGGCAAGCGGACGTGACATGTATCCGACAGACAGCTGCTAAACAGGGAAGGGGGCGGAGGGGTGCTGGGGGGTGGGGTGGGGGTAGTGGGTTGGGGGGGTGCTGACACACATGACAGCTTGACAAAGGCACAGGCACATAGAGAAGGGAAAACACATACACACACACACACACACACACACACACACACACACACACACACACACACACACACACACAAATCCACTCGAACGCCTGGTGGTTGTTCGTTGACCTCTGACGCGCAGTACGCATGCACGACAACAGTCATGTGTTTTAATTTCTAAAGATCATTTTGATTTACTGTTGGAATATTCTTTGCGTTTATTTTTGTTGTTGTTTTTGTTGTTGTTTTCAGTTTAATGTTTTATGATGCCTTAAATAGATATGTACTGTCCGAGTCCAAATTTAACTCCTTTTTTTTTTCTCTCTCTCCTTTCTGTCGTAATCAGTGGATGTTTTGTGCTTTTTGCTTGTGTTGCTTCGATCTTCTGGTGCTGTTTTTGGAAGAAAAAAAAGATTATTTTTTTTTTTTAAATACTGTTGATCATCTTAATAACCCACGTTTTGTCCCTTTGCATTTGGGCAATTGCAGTGTTGATTTGTTTTCATTTCCGTGCTCCTCTGAGATGCAAATGAAAAGGGGTTGAAAACGTGGAATGCATGATGTTTATGATCAAAAACAAAATCTGGAGAAATTGTTAGAGGGTGACACAACCTTCTGGCTCTCTTCACCTTAATAATTATAGGATCACACCATGACTGAGGACTTCACCTTAATATAGGATTCGCCTTAATATAACACAGGACTTCACCTTAATGTAGGATTCGCCTTAATATAACACAAAACTTCACCTTACCATACAGGACTTCACCTTAATATATTTCACCTAAATACAGGACTTTACCTTGGCGAAGGACATCACCGCAAGTGTAGGACTAGTATATGTATAATATATGACTTCCTCCTAATATAGGACTTCGCCTTAATAATTATAGGTCCTCTTTTTAAATAGAACCGTGGTCGTAGACTAGGCGTTACAAAATAACAAGTCACTAACGATCTAAATACAGGGCAATATTTTCGCGTTTTGTTATGCTTAATACTCCATTCAGCAGCGCGTTTAATCAAAAAGCCTGTCGTTTATCAACAATCACAGTCAACCCCCCACCCCCCCACCCCCCCCACACACACACACCTCCTCCCTCCCCCGCCCCACCCCCGGGTGAGAGAAGAACTGATAGCAGATATGATTTAATAAATAAACGACATCCACGTGAGAATTAGATCTTTGATACCAGCGCTAATGCCGGTGTTTATTGTCGCGGTCGAAGGTTTCAGTTTTGTTGTTAAGTCCCTCTCCGACGAGATTTCCATTTCCATTTTTGTTATTATACCCTCGCTGTGCCGCTGTCGCTCGTGCCGCTGAGACTGGCTGTCACTGATGATGGTTATAGATAAAAAGCGGCCCTATCCAACCTGTTTCCTATGTTGATGTTTGTTGGCGAGATCGTTTATTTCCCCGCCATGTATCGACAGCTGTTTCTTATTAATTGGCCCCAACAGTTGACATCGCGGGAGCAGATTTATCCCGGCCCGGGGAAGAGAGGAGTCGATCTGAGTGTGGTGTTTGATCTGCGCAAAATGAAAAGTCATCCTCAGTTCGATACAGGTATAATTTGGCAGTAAATCCCTTCTCGCTCCGAGGATCGAAAGGTGGCGTGACAGCGGTAATCATGTTATGACAGTTGAAGCATATCATTATACTCCCTATCGATCTCCCCTCGCCAGAAAGGCTACGGAATCGTGTGTATATTATCAGCTAGCAGTGCGGCCGTCTCGGGGAGGAGAGAGAGAGAGAGAGAGAGAGAGAGAGAGAGAGAGAGAGAGAGAGAGAGAGAGATGTGATTCGGGGGGTTTTTTTAAGTTTGGTTGTGTTATTTTTTTTTCTTTCTTTTTTTGCGTTTTTTTTTTTCTTTTTTTTTTTTTCTTTTTTCTTCTTCTTTTTCTGTCTGTCTGTCTGTCTCTCGCTTTTTTCCCTTCGGTTTTGTTTTGCGTGGGTAGTTGTGTTGTTGCACTGCTGTGATTTGTTCGGATTTCATCGTTTGTTCCCTCTGTCTGTCGCTCTGTTTCTGTGTGTCTGTCTGTGCGTCTCTGTCTGTCTGTCTGTCTGTCTGTCGTAGATCTCTCTGATGTGATCTACGTTGTTGATTTATACTTTAATACCTTTCATCCCCCCACCCCCACCCCCAACCCCTCGCCTCCTTGTGTGTAGATAGATAGATGATGGGTCGGGTGCTGTTTTAGTCTGTGCCTGCAGTACTCTTCCTAGTCGATGACAAGCCGAGACTGCATACTCAGACACACCCTGCCATGACTGGGGCCCCTCGGCTATCGATAAAAACCAACTCCACGGGCACAAGTCCGTCCAAGCTGCACAGCAGTTTAAGTAAACCTCTTCAGATCGCTACACACACACACACGCGCGCACACACCTGCGGCAAATTAAGCGGAATTCGACTGTCGCACCAAGTAACTTATTAATTCGTCAATAAACAGATGGAAGGAAGTCCACCTCAAATGTGGACGTTTAGTTGACTTTGATTGTACGGTCCCACTGCAGCGGGAAGAGACTTGTGGCTGTTAAATTCATGTGAACGAATGTATGAATAAACAATGGAAGGAGTTCGAACGAAGAGACGGAAGAAGGAAGGAGCAGGGAAACGAACCAATGAACGAATGGATGAATGAAAGAAGGAACGGAAGGGAAAAAACAAACAAACAAAAAACCTGCTGTTTTGTTGTTGTTGTTGTTATTGTTGTTGTTGTTGTTGTTGTTGTTGTTGTTGTTGTTGGAAGAGCTGAAGGAAAGAAAGAAGAATGAAAAAAGAAGATATAAGGAAAGATAGAAACTGCTGTTTTGTTGTTGTTGTTGAACTAAGAATAAAAGAAAGTATGTTCGAAGAAAGAAACAAAAGAAGAAGAAAAGAAGAAGAAAAAAAGAAAGAAAGAGAAAACAGAAAGAAAAAAAAGGAACTTTTTAAAGAGCTAATCACGAAATGCCGTTAAATGGCTTCAACGTCACTGACAGCGTAGAATGCAAGTCTGCACACACAGCCGACTTCTCTAAACAACAAACGATGCTCGCTGAGTATTATTAACAAGACGAGTAATGATAACGACGGTGAGAATTTCCTGGGCGTCTCGTCTGGGAAATATTGAACTGGGAGGTGTGGTACAAACTCCTCTTGATGGAAGGGAGAGGGCGGGATCGAGAAAGTAGAATATGTGATATCATTGGCGATGAAGATGAAAACGCCAGCAATAGGCAGGTTCAGTGATAAGTGGGGAAGGATGGAGGGTCGAGGGCGGGGGGGAGGAAAGGAAGGAGGGGGGGGGGGGGGGGGGGGGGGGGGGGGGAGGAAGATGCGTGGGAGCTAGATACAACAGCAACAGCAACGGAGAAACAGTCAAAATCGACCCAAACCAAGTGGAGGGGAAAAAAAGCCAAGACAAAAATCCGCCACGGCTAAGGTCGCCGCGAAACAAAGACATTGGGAAACTGTCATCTTCGGGGGACGGGAAATATTAACGACCCTGTGTGGGTTTATTAGATACATTAAGATACGTATTGACAGTTTTATGGCTTTATGTTTGTCTCCCTGTTGAGTGCGCGTGCAAAGGTGATCCGCCTGTGATTTGATTCTGGACCTGTGAGCGATATCTTATGAACGGATCACACTGCCGTGCCACTGCGGTGCGTGCGTGCGCGCGCGCGCGCGTGTGTTGTGTATGTGTGTGTGTGTATGTGTGTGTGTGTGTGTGTGTGTGTGTGTGTGTGTGTGTGTGTGTGTGTGTGCTCCCTCTCTCTGTGTTTTAGAATGCCTTCGTACATGCGTGTTGCTTTGTGCATGCATGTTTTTTGTTTTGTTTTTTGTTTCTCTCTCTCTCTCTCTCTCTCTCTCTCTCTCTCTCTCTCTCTCTCTCTCTCTCTCTGTATGCGGTGTTGTGCGTGTTCTAGTTTTTATTCTTTGTTTGTTTGTATACTCGCGCGCGCGCGCGCGTGTCTGTGTGTCTGTGCCTACGCGTTACTAGTGTGTCGGCATGCTCAGAGTTCACATTACAATGTTCAGCTGTCGCTACATCGTGGGAAAACGAGTCGGGCAGTTTCCTTCCTAGCTAGCTAGCTAGCTGCCCGTAAGCCAAGCTGATTAATCAAGTTCTACACATGTGAGAGGTCTGAATCGGTTGTACTATCCTTCATTCGCCTTTGAGGACTCTGTAATCTCCGCCTGTCAGCAGTTTGACTTCAAACTTGCGCTTCGAGTGACCCCATCACGCAAACACCACTTTCAGATTGTCGTAAAGACCGCTACAGTTTCAGACAGTCGTAAACACCGCTACACTACGCTTTGCGCCGATTTGACGAGTCAGGGTGGCGTGACACACGCTGGGACCGTCTCCTTCTCGTTATAACCGTCCCGCAAAGAAACAAACCCCCGAGACAAGGAAGCCCCGAAAGAATCAAAGCTTCCGTCGCATTATGCTTGACGAGGGGAGAGAGAAAGAGAGAGATTTTTGTGCCTCCCCCTGTGTGTTATGTACCCGTTAGCTGTCGCGTGTACAGGCCCTGATGGCCCGGAAAGAGTCGATGGACAAATAAGGGCTCTGCTGCGAAGATACCCGGGTTGGCGGTCGGGGAGGTTGACCCCAACGACCCCCAAAATGATAAATGGCCGACTTGCGACCCGTCGGCTGGCACAGCTCCGGCGAGGAAGTGTCCCCTTGCTTTTACAACTGGCGTGGACAGGCGGACAACAGGCGGGGCGGTGAGGTGGGGGTGGGGTTGGGACATTTATCACGATTTGTCGGTCGTCGGTCCGGTGTGTTGTGTGTGTGTATGTGTGTGTTGTATTGTGGTGTGTGTGTGTGTGTGTGTGTGTGTGTGTGTGTGTGTGTGTGTGTGTGTGTGTGTGTGCTGTTGTTGTTGTTGTGTGTGTATGTGGTGTATTGTGGTGCGTGTGTGTGTGTGTGTGTGTGTGTGCGTGTGTGTATTTTCAAAGGACGTCGCATGTTCTCTGGCCCAATGGGTGGCAGAGAGAGAGAGAGAGAGAGAGAGAGAGAGAGAGAGAGACTTCAGCCAGTATACACACAGCCCAGCGTCTTACAATCTGCCCTTACAATCCACAGCAGCAGAAATGTATACGGTAATGTAGCGCCAGTAGTGTCTCTGACTGCGGCAAGTGCAGTCTCAGTCGACGCTAGCAGTCCTCAGTCAGCAGTACCCTGAACTCAGATTTGAGAGTATGAAAGCCTGCAAAGTCTGTCTATCATGGCGTGTGGACAAAATAATAAGGATTTTTATCAGACTTCTGCCTTTTTTTCTCTCTGTTCCCCCCCCCCCCCCCCCCCCCCCCCCCCTGCGTCCGTCTCCTGGCTGAGAGAGATTGCACTGGCATCTCATACAAACACGATCATTCCGATAATGTCTCGATGCGGTAACGGCTTACTATTCCTGGTGATACCAGGTCTGTGAATGTCGCTCCGCTCAACCTCAGCGAAACAGTCATCCAACCAGCTAAAGTGCATGGACATACCTATTGATAAAAACAAAATGTTCGTTGAATAGCATCACAGCACATGTGGCCACCACTTTGCACTTCTCTTGTAAAAAAAGAATAAATTAATAAACACTGTCCGTTAGGCCTGTAGGTCTTTGTTTTGCTGACGCAACAACGCGGCATTAGCACACGAGTGAAACCCAGCACCCCAAAATATAGTCACGCACCGGAAGGACAGACCTAGAGAGACCGCAGAGCCCAGAAACAATGGATGGCTGTTGTTGTGATAGTAGACAATTGCCCATAATCCTCCGCGCCGGCTAGTCTCGGTCAACCCGCTTCCGCTCGGCTGGAGTCATTTATAGGGCCAGAGCTTAGCGTGTTTGTATACGTGTTTACGCATTAGCTTGCGTGGCCGTGTCAGTGTTTGACGGATTGCGTTATTGCCCTCCCACCTTTCTCGGTCATTTGCCCTTTGGCAGCGAGTTGTCACGGGTGTGGAGGCAAGCTGCACACTAGCGCTTGCCAACACAGATTAGTTGCCTCGCCACAGTCGCCCGTGCTGGGTACGCAATCAGAGGGTTTGGACGACTAGGTGTGGAATAGGCTTGAGGGGTGGGGATGTCGCGGACGGGGTGGGGGTGGGAGGAGAGGGGGCAGGGGGCAGGGGGAAGGGGTGACGGTGGGGGTGGCAGCAGTCTACACAACGTGAGGCACGCCGAACAATGGGGTTGTAACAAAGAAAAAGAAGAGAAATAAACAGAGCTTTCTCTCCCCGTAGATCGCTTTTTCGCTGCAGGCCAGCCCGTGTCAAGAATTCTGCCTTCCGCCAACTTGGCCTAGGCTTTGACAGGGAGGAGGAGGAGGAGGATGGGATGACTCTTCGCTTGCCTGAAGGCAAGCCGTTTCTTCAGGAGAGCGGGGGAGCTCTAGACGGAGTGAGCTGAGGGGAGGTGCGGGAGGGACGGGGGTGGGTGGGGGGGGGGGGGGGGGGTAGAGAGTGGAGGAGGAAGAAGACCTCGCTTGGCTGACTCCCGCGCTGGCCCCGTTCCTCAACCTGCAGCTCCTCCGCTTCACCGAATTTTATCGTCTTTTAGCGGTTCCGCCTGCCGTTTGCAGTCCCATAAAAGTGACAGGTTCGGGGGTCGCGCCTTGTCTGAGGCGGTTCGATCTCATGATTGCTCTTTGCTCACGTCGGGGTGTTCGCGTCTCGACGACATCGCGTGCAAGGTCCTTTGTCGACTGGTCGCGAGCGTGTGTCGATGGCCTACCGCCACACTCCCACCACTACTACTGCTACTGCTACGGCTGCCCCACCGTCGTTTTGTATATATATATATATAACGTGTGGACCTGGCCTGGGGTTAGGAAAGTTGACAGGTGGCTGAGAGGGTAGCTAGCTGGTAGGAGTCGTCCGTCGTCTCGCGAACTCTCTTTTCCCCCGGTCCCGTTGCGGAGGAGTGAGGGTGATTAAGGAAGTGACGTGCCAAGGAGGGGTATATCACCTAATACCACCCCTGCCACCAGCTTCCCTCCCGGCTTCGGGTTTTTATGCTCCTTTTCCTCCTAGTGGGCTTCGGTAGTTTACCCTTTTTGCCAAGAGCATCATTGCGTGTTGGGTTTCCGGCAGCGGACCTATTTGTAGCAGCTTTCTTTTCTTGTTTCTGCCCCATGTTTGTGTTTTTCTTTCCTGTTTAATTACTGTTTGCAGACTTGATTAACTTTTTTGTTTCGAGTCTGTCTGATTTTTTGGGGGTCTTTTTTTGCTTGTTTTTGCTTCTGGGTTTTTACCTTCGGGTTTTTGTTTTGCCATTATATTTGCAGATTCTTCGGTTTCCTCCGCTTGTGGGCTTTTTGTTACATTCTAATCTCCTTTGAATCGCACCATCGGTTTCATAAATAGTGTGGGATATCTTTGCCTTTTGTGCGCGGAATCTTGCCCTCATCTCTTTTTCTTCTTTTTTCTTCTCTCTCTCAGTCTTTTCCGTTTCTTTTCATGATTCTGTCCAGTGTCATTCTGGAATTCATCAGTCCACCATTTTAGCCCGTCGGGGCCTTTCAAGAGCTTCCAGCATTCTTGCCTCATTCTTGTATCATCCTTTTTTTCTGTCTCCCTTCTTTTTCATCTTCTTTTTATGATTGGGAGGAAGGGGGTGGGGGGGAGAGAAAAAGAAAAAAAATGGCACAAATCTGTATTAGAAGTGAATAGGCGGGAAGAAGCAAAGCGTCGCATTACGTTTACAGCACAGCTGGATCTGAGAGAAAGGCTACTTAAATTTTAAGGTTTTCAACATTTTACTCGTTTTGATGGAAAAAAGGAGCTTTGCCTAAATAAAAACAAATTTAAAGAGAGGGAGGGAGAGAGAGAGAGGGGGGGAGGGAGAGAGAGAGAGAGAGAGAGAGAGGGGGAGGGGAAGGGGAGAGAGAGAGAGGGGGGAGGAGGGAGGGAGGAGAGAGAGAGAGAGAGAGAAGAGAGAGAGAGAGAGAGAGAGAGAGAGAGAGAGGGAGGGAGGAGAGGGGAGAGAGAGAGGGGGGGAGGGGGGGAGAGAGAGAGAGAGAGAGAGAAGGTAGAGCTGAATAAAATTCTCCTTGTCGCCTGTTATGACCCCTTCAGTGCCCCCCGCTGACTTGATGGTGGGCGAGTTTCTTATCCGGGCATCGGGGGAACAATTGCCAAAAATGGTTATCTCTTTAAATGATAATCACGGCCGCAGACAATGCACTTTTATTTTCGGGCCGAGCGGTTCTAATGGTGGTTCTAATGGCTGGAGTTTTTGCCCTAAACCTCAGCTTTCTGCTCGACTCCCAGGCTTCAGACCCTCGCCATCGCCGTTGTAGTAGCAAAGTGTTGAAAACGCCGGAACCGGGGGTGGGGGGTGGGGGTGGTCTGGGTGGGGATCGATTACTAATAACCTGACGTGTGAGAGAAACTAACAAAAAGGAATTTACCAAGCTCGATTGATGGCATCGGCATATATTATGTATAAGTAAGGAAGCAGCAACAAAGATAGACAGATAACTGGGTTTTTTTTTAACGCCCAGTCAACCATGACGGTTATACCACGGCTGAACACAAACGACAAAGACCCGAGTCGGCGACGAGAAGTCGCATAATTACCTGCTACGCAAGCGATACGAGGCAGACAGAAAGGAAATCACCAAAGCCGCATTCTTTTGTGACGGAAATGAAGCTGCCTTGGCGATGCACCTAAACGGCGGGAGTTGCAGAGCTCTTGAGCTGTGTGGAAATCGTGGTGGACGTCCTGGTCTCCGTGGACGTAGAGCAGCATTGAATGCAAAACTATCAGAGCTCAGGAGCTGTGTGGAAATCAAGGTGGACGTCCTGGTCTCCGTGGACGTAGAGCAACATTGAACTCATTTACTACAGAGCTCAGGAACTTCATGGAAATCGAGGTGGCCGTCCCTAATAGTCCGTACGGTCTCTGTAAGTAACTTTGTGTTATACGCCCAGTCAACCCTGAGTTTGACTGCCCTGAGGTGACCCTGTGTCGTTGACAGGACATTAAAATCCAATTATTACTAAGTACTCTGTGGACGCAAAGCAACACTGAATCGAAACCGGTGGGAGAGTGTGGACATGCGCAAGCTGCTGGATGGAGTCCAGGACGTGCAGGAGTGACTTGGTTGCTTGGTTGGACCTGTTTAACGCCGAGTTGGCTCATAAGAGGTACTGGCAGGGAACCGAAATCCCAGGAGGTGGAAGGGAAGAAGAGGGAAACCATATCTAACGCTACATTGTCACCACCAGAACGATTTTGCATTAAGATAGGCAGCGATGCGAGATATTCATTGTGTTGGGGGCCTGCCAGGGAAGACTGGAGGTGGTCATTGTCTTCCAAGGAAGATGGGAGGTGGTCTCAGCAGGGAAGACAGGAGGTGCAGACTGGAGGTGGTCATTGTCTTCCAAGGAAGATGGGAGGTGGTCTCAACAGGGAAGACAGGAGGTGGTCACTGTCTTCCAAGGAAGGTGGGAGGTGGTCTCAGTGGGGAAGACGGGAGGTGGTCATTGTCTTCCAAGGAAGATGAGAGGTGGTCTCAGTAGGGAAGACAGGAGGTGGTCACTGTCTTCCAAGGAAGATGGGAGGTGGTCTCAGTAGGGAAGACTGGAGGTGGTCACTGGCTTCCAAGAAAGATGGGAGGTGGTCTCAGCAGGGAAGACGGGAGGTGGTCACTGTCTTCCAAGGAAGATGGGAGGTGGTCTCAGTGGGGAAGATGGCAGGTGGTCTCAGTAGGGAAGACGGGAGGTGGTCACTGTTTTCCAAGGAAAATGGGAGGTGGTCTTACTCGTAATCCTTCAGGGAAGTGGAGGGGTGGTGGTTCCAGTCTCAATCTCTTGGAAAAGAGGGGAGGTTGTCTCAACCTTCCAGGGAAGATGGGAGGTGGTCTTAATTAAGTCTTTCAGAGAAGTGCGTGTGTGAGGGAAGGGGCGTGGGGTGGTAGTGGAGGGCCGGTCCTACTCTTCTAGGAGTGGTCCTTCATCCAGGTTGGCACTGTACTGTCGGCCTATTCCAGGCGACTCCGGGCAGGGACTCCAAGCTGATCTGCCAGCCACGGGGTAGCAGTTTCTTCCCAGCTGTTCTCCGAGGGTGCTGATCGCGTCACGGCTGGTAGCTGCTCACCCCACCTTGAACACGCTCACGGGGCTTCGCTATCGGGCTCCTCCATCGCCTGGAAAGCGCGCCCTTCCGCAAATTTGAAACGTGGGGCAATTTTGAATTCACACGTCACTAGCTGCGAACCCTGTGCCCCTATTTTATGGGTGTAAGATTCCCGAAGTGTGGATCAGATTACTCGCCGATAAAACCCCATTGAGCACTTTTTTCGCACTAGGCTTCCTTTCAGGGCTAACTCGGTCTGCTGCTCTTCCACAGAGGTGCGCGGTAGAATAGCTCGGAACACGGAGAGAGAGAGAGGGAGAGAGAGAGAGAGAGAGAGAGAGAAGAGAGAGAGAGAGAGAGAGAGAGAGAGAGAGAGAGAGAGAGAGAGTTGATTTCATGAAATACCTGTAAGTGAAATACAATCGTTTTACGTGTCTCCATCGTGTCATCGGGTGGAACCAAAGAAGGAGCCCGAAGATTTGCCTTCAAAGCAAAGCAAGGTGAACTGAGAAGTTTAATATGTATTTTTAAGACGCTGCGTTACAGCGATACTTTTTGTGTGTGGAAAAACTACTACAGCGTGCGCCCGTGTACGCGCGCGCGCGCGTGTGTGTGTGTGTGTGTGTGTGTGTGTGTGTGTGTGTGTGTGTGTGTGTGTGTGTGTGTGTGTGTGTGTGTGTGTGTGTGTGTGTGAGTGAGTGAGTGTGCGTGTGTGTGTGTGTGTGTGTGCGTGTGTGTGTGTGAATGGCGGGAGGGAGATCAGACAGACATAAGAACCTATTCCTATTGTTGAGTATAATTACTTATAGCGCTCATGGATGCGTCAACACCGTAACTACTCAAAACAGGCAGAGATAAACATCTATCCCAAATGGGAGCAACAGACCTCAATCACGTACACCACTGATTTCGTTTGGCCGAACACGTGCGTGAGCGCCCCCACTGATACACACGCACGCAGGCACGCGCGCGCGCGCGCACACACACACACACACACACACCACACACCACACACACACACACACACACACACACACACAAGCACACACCTCCACCACTACCACCACCACCAACCAACCAACCAACCTCCTTGTAGTTAGTTAAAAGTTAGCTGTAAAACGATTCTTCTTTTCTCTCTCTCTCTCTCTCTTTTTTTTTTTTTTTTGCTTCCAAACACAATAATTCACCCGAGATCTTAACTCCATAAAAGCCGCACGACTGCATTCTAATGAGGCATCACTTTACCCTGGGCATAATCACTGTCGCTTTTCGTGTACCGAGCAATTTTCTGTTGGCCACCTCGCCGCCGCCCGCTTTTCACCCGCTCCCCAGTAGGTAGGCAGGCAAGCGGCTGCCGACGTCTCCTGGCCTTTGACTGCTCTGGAGCCATGGGGCGTACAATTGGAACCCTCCACCATGGCCGTTTTGACAGTCTCAAAAGAAGTCCCGGAGATGGGTGGAACATCGGGGTACGGGCCCCGGGTGTGGTGTGGTGGGGTAGGGGTAGGGGTAGGGGTGGGGATGATGGTGATGGGGAGGTGGAGGTGGAGGAAGGGTGGTGGAGGTTTTGACGGGTGTACGTTCGTGGAGGGCTTTTTTTCTTTTTCTTTTTTCTTTTAATAGCGGGGGTTTGTTGGTATTTAATTTGGTCTTGATTCGGTGCGTGTTTGTAAGGAAGGTTGGACCGGTGAACACAGCTCGGGGCTAATTGTAAACTGAGCTGTGAAATGGCCGCAGAGCTGGGTGCTACCTGTAAACAGAGCTTGGTGCTACCTGTAAACAGAGTTGGGTGCTACCTGTAAACAGAGTTGGGTGCTACCTGTAAACAGAGCTGGACACTACCTGTAAATAGAGCTGGGTGCTACCTGTAAACAGAGCTGGGTACTACCTGTAAATAGAGCCGGGTGCTACCTGTAGACTGAGCTGAGTGCTGCTTGTGAACAGATCTGGGTGCTACCTGTAAACAGAGCCGGGTGCTACCTGTAAACAGATCTGGGTGCTACCTGTAAACAGAGCCGGGTGCTACCAGTAAACAAAGCTGGGTGCTACCTGTAAACAGAGCCGGGTGCTAACAGTAAACAAAGCTGGGTGCTACCGGTAAACAAGGCTGGGTGCTGCCTGTAAACAGAGCTGGGTGCTAACTGTTGACAAAGCTCGATGCCCTTGCAGAATCCACTCCTCGTGTGTCCAGTTCTGAGCCAACTTCTCTCGAGTCCTGCGGACCTGTTGTCTCGCCCCCATCCCCCACACCCCGCCCATACCCCCCCCCCCCCCACCCCCTCCACCACCGCCACCCCTCAGCACCACCAGTCGTCTCTCTTCTCCCACCCCCACCTCCACCCTCAAGCCCCTCTCCCTCCGCCCTTCCCCGACCCCTTCTCCTTAAGGATCGGGTGGATCCCGACACCCGTAATTAAACTATTCCCCGGTGGAACATTAGTACCGGCGTCCATGTAACGGGTAGCGGGTGCCACTTGCAGCCCCTCCCCCGCGCCCCTCGTCAGCGGGTGGACCCGGGTTCGTGTCCCGCGGGCGCGATGTCAGAGCGCGATAAGTTGGAGCGCGTTGGGCAGCTCGTTAACCGGGGGGTCGTTATTACCGGCGACAAAGCGATGAGCAAGGTGAATGGGGGGTGGATGGTGAGTGGGGTGGGGTGGGGGGGAGGGGTCGGGGTAGAGGGTTAGGGGTGGGCGGGCGGGCGGGGAGGGAGGGAGGAGGAGGAGGAGTAGGGGGAGGAGGGGGCGGAGGTGTACGCTCAGGAATTCATTATCCGCTGTGACCGCTCGGCCACGAGGGTAGGAAGCGGTTGGGGATTCTGTGGACCTAGGGTGACAGGCAGGCAGGCAGACAGACGGACAGACAGAGGCCTTGGATGAGTTTTGACCATTGACTTGTGTAGAGATTCATTTTGGCCGTCATCTGTGCGCGTGGGTGGTGTGTGTGTGGGGGCGGAGGGGAGGGGGGTGTTATCGTCGGGTTTGGGTTACCGTCGATGTAAAATTAGAGGTCCCCTCCGCTTGGAATCGTGAACTGCCAAAGATTCCTTCCATTAAGCCTGGAGTAGGTTGGACTAATAGCTTTGAATGGTTTGCCCGTGCCGACGGGAACTCTTGCCTTTTTAATGTCTCACAAGTTAAAGTCTGACTTGCCGTTCATCAGACATGTACGACACTCATTGTTACAAGCAAATTAAATGAAGAAACAAAAAATCCACTTGAATAAAATCGGAAGGCACAAAGCAACTAACAGACAATGTATTTTTTTGGACAGTAGACGCAGCATGCAAGTGCTTTGTTCTGACCTACTCCAGTCTTTATAAGAGAACACTTGATAACTTCAGTTTTAAGGGAGAGGGGCGGGGGAGAAAGAGGGGGGGGGGGGTAATTCCTGCGTGCACTGTACCGAATCGCAGGAGTTGGGGGGGGGGGGGGGGGTACTGTCTGTGGAATAGTGGTTGGACCTGGGTCCCGCACCATCTGTGTATAGTGTGGTCGGACCTGGGTCCCGCACCATCTGTGTATAGTGTGGTCGGACCTGGGTCCCGCACCATCTGTGTATAGTGTGGTCGGACCTGGGTCCCGCACCATCTGTGTATAGTGTGGTCGGACCTAGGTACCGTCTGTGTAGTTAGTGGTCCGACCTGGGTACCGCACCGTCTGTGTAAAGTGTGGCCGGACCTGGGTACCGTCTGTGTAGCTAGTGGTCGAACCTGGGTACCGCACCGTCTGTGTATAGTGTGGTCGGACGTTGCTGAGCATTACAACTGCTTGCTGAATGAGGGCACAGTTCATTTTTCCACCTGTTCTTATCGAAGCTAATCGGGCTTTGCGACAGGGGGGCCGGCGACCCGGCAACTTGACCTCCTGGCAACGTGGCGTGGATGAGGCTGAGGCCTGCTGCTGTCGGGCTGACTGATGCTGGCCCACACTGTTGCTGCTGGTGGTGGTGGTCGTGCCCGTTGCTTCGCCACCAGCAGATGCAGTGACCGGCAGGGCGCGTGCGTGATGGGACTGTTGTTGTTCAATGGGGAATGCTTTTAGAATACTGTGTTGGACATATAGTATATGATATATATATATATATATATATATATATATATATGATATATATATATATATATATATATATATATATCCCAGGCTGCTCATATATATCCCAGTTTGCTCAAAAGACTCGGATGTTTAGTTTTGTTTCTTTAATGGCCCGATGGCTCTACGAACTCGTTCCACGGATACTCCATTTATATTACTACAAAGAGACCGACGAGAGAGGGCCATCGTCAATCAGACGAACATTGGGACTGTTTCGAAGGCAAGGTGGGGAAACTTGTGAGAGACGGGGTGGAGCGTACATGGGCTTTTCCAAGCGCATAGATACCTTCCTGAACTGAACTGAAAGAGACCGAGTCCTGTACAACGGCAAGAAGCAAACAAAAAGATCCAGCAGACAGACGGACGGACAAACAGACAGACAAGAATGCAGACGGACGGACAGACAGAGAGACAAGAAGGCAGACGGACGGACAGACAGATAGACAAGAAGGCAGACAGACAAACATTTGAAGAGGCAGACCGACAGGCAGGGTCAGACACCACAGGCTGACCAGATCAGAACGGCAGACGTACGAACCCTGCCTGCCGAGAGATAATCTGGTGTACCAGTTTAGCTCACTCCAGATGCGCGCTCCAAGCTTCTTACCATAGGTGTCCATCCTCTCTTGGTCAGATCTGTCCTGCCAATTCCTGCGGACCTCAGTGACAGGCTGGATGAGGAAGGGGAGGTGGGGGTGAGGGGCGGGGAGGGGAGGGGCGGGGCGGAGGAGGAGGAGGAGGATGGATCCAGTGCCAGCGACCCCGGGCCTCTCTATCGATTGCGCGGGGAGTGTGTTTGCAGGTCGTTAGAACGTCATCAGCCCTGCCGCTGGACACAGCCCCGGAGTCCTGGACGCGGAGTTGGTCGTTTAGTTATAATGGGTGGACAATGTCCAGAGAGGTTAAAACCTCGCCAGTCCACTCCTCTTTTCGTCTGGGCTGAGGGCCAGGAAATGCATCCCCTGCACGGTGATATCGGAAGACTTACCGCCATTGATATCTGTAGTGGTTGCCTAGAGAGTTAAGGCATCTCGCGGATGTCGACAGACGACCATCACTGACGTTTACAGTGGTCTCTGAATGGCGTGACAAGGAGTCTAGCTCTTAATATTGAAAGGCGACCATCACTGACATTTGCTGCGGTTTCGCAATAGCGTGACAAGGAATCTAGCTCTTAACATGCAAAGACTACCGTCACTGACATTTGCAGCGGTGTCTTCATAACGCGAAAAGAGATTTTGCTGTTGCTATACTCGTATTGCAGAAGCGTGCAGGGAACATTAACTTCACCAAGGACTGATCAGAATACTTTAGTGCAGCTAATAGCTAGGCAGAAGATGACGATATTAGTGATGATGATCGTGGTTGTCCATTTGTAGTGTGGAGAAGAAAGAAAGAAAGAAACATTCGACTCCATTCATAGCAAGCTTGTGCACAGGACAGAACCTATCAAAATGAACGGAAACACAACATGAGACAAGCTGAAACAAACAGAGGATGGATCCAGTGGAAGAACAGGAGTGGAGTGGTGATCGGGGGGTGGGGTGGGGTGGGAGAGCTGAAGGGGCTGTTAGAAGGAATAAGTGTAGAACTTTGAGAAACTGTGTCTTCAGTCGCTGTTCAGTTGATGGGCACAGAGATTGTATACATAAATCAGCAGAAGTCATAATAACACTCCCCACCCGCCACCCCTAGCGAGAGAGAGAGAGAGAGAGAGAGAGAGAGAGAGAGAGAGAGAGAGGAGAAGAAGAAGAAGAGTTTCACTGTCTACCTTTACTGACTGCAATACAAAAAAACAAATATTTTTTTTTTTTTTTGCCGTCTTCTCTTTCTTCGCGCCCCCCCCCCCACCCCCCACCCCCCCTCCTCTCCGCACACACACAATTCCAGACAAATAATCATGTAAAATTATATACATTTTTTTTTCTTCTTTTCATATTGCAATTTCCACTGCACTAGGCTTTTGGCTTCGAATGTCGCACAGCATTGACGCACACAAAGGGTGAAAGCATCCACGACAGCTGTTCCCTTGTTGTGAGCTAACTTTGGGGACAGAGCAGAAAATGTGGTCCCTAAACAGGTGCACACTGGTCGCTGTCTCACAAAGCAAGCCATGGCTGGGACACGGGTTGTGTCCTGTCCTGTCTGTCTGCATTAGGGAAGCGAGTGAGCGAGAGGTGGGCATGGTTTTATCCACCATCGACGCTGCTTCTGCTTCTGCTTCTGCGGGGCAAATGCTGGTCGGAGTTCCGCAGCAAAGACCAGGTCTTTTCAGCAATTAATTTAATGTACACGGCTTATTGGCCATCGATCTGGTTTATTTATTCGTAGAGGGTCAAAAGTGTCAACGTGTGTGTGTGTGTGTGTGTGTGTGTGTGTGTGTGTGTGTGTGTGTGTGTGTGTGTGTGTGTGTGTGTGTGTTGTGTATGTATGTGCGTGAGAGTGTGTGTGTGTGTGCGTGCGTGCGTGCGCGCGCGCGCGCGTGTGTGTGTGTGTGTGTGTGTGTGTGTGTGTGTGGAGGGGCGGGGGGGGGGGGGGGGAGGGGGGGGGTTGTAGGCTAAAATGTATGTTTATGGCCTTGTTTTGTTTGGTCGTTTTGTTGATGTTGTTTGTTTGTTTGTTTGTTTTGGTTTTGTTTCAAAAAGTGCACTGACTGTGAAATAGCAGACAACTATGGTTGTTGTTGTTTTGGGTGAATTTTGTAGCAGCTGCCCCATTCTCGTAGTGAGTCCTTTTTTGTTTTGAATTGTTCGCACATCACGTATTTGATGCAAACATTATTTGGCTAATAATTATAACTGAACTTCAGCTTAGCAATGTAAAGGGTACGAGTGGGAGGGTTGCGGGTTTGATTGTCTCCCTGATAGTTTGTGGCTGTTAGGTTGGCGCAACAGCGGTTAATTGGGAATCATTCTAGTCACTGAGGCACTGATGTGTTTGTATTGTGGGGTTGATAATGCCTGTCTACGTCTGTGTCAGCCTTTGTGCCTGTTTTTATCTTCGTTTCTCACTCTTTCGTGCCTGGCTTGGTGTTGTTTATTTGAAGTTTTCACCGAGTGCCTTTAAATTAAGCTGTGTTGTGGTAATAATACGCAGCGAAGGGTGTGTGGTGTCTTTTGCAGGCCAGGTCTGCACATAGACTGTCTGGCAGCTTCAGTATTTACGGTTCAAAACTTCAGTACTGACACTGGTTCAAAACTCCACAAACTTGACTCGTTCGTTCTGATCTTCACGCATGGCTGCGGTTCAAGTCTTCATTTAAAAATATATTTTGTCGGAGTGGCTCTCTGATTCATCTGGCTCTCTTTCAGAGTTGACTGATCTAGTAACACCAGTTGAAATAAAGTGTTTACCAGTCATCTTCTTTGGATATAGTAGCGACGAAGAGAAACAAATGTGTGACCTCCTTTTTTCCTATCAGCCCTCGGGAAAATAATCCCCCCCCCCCCCCCCCCCCACCCACTTTTGTCTCCTCTTGGTTGAGGTAGCAGCCCAGACTATGAGGAATATAATTTTTGGTCTCCTCTTGTTTGAGGTAGCTTCCCAGAGCATGAGCAAGATCATTTTTGGGCCTCCTTTTCTTTGAGGTAGCGTTCCAGTGTATGAGGAACAGAATTTTGGGGCCTACTTTTTGTCTCTGACCTCGCCCTTCGCGGTAAGTGCCATATAAATTCTGGCGTTTTTCATATTTTTTAAATATTTGTGTCTAACACTCCAGGGTACATACAGAACAAAACTTTCTGCCCCCACCACCCCCTTCCCCTTGCTCCCACCTCCAGTCTTTTCAAGCAAGTCTTGCAGCACGAAGTGAAGTTTCTGGGTCTCTTTTTCTCTGTCGCGGCCTTTGTGTACTGTGCACTCGATAACCCCGTTGTTTGGTTGTGACAAACGGCCGACAACCAAGCGTCAGCCCTCGCCGCTCAGTGATACTACGTGTTGTGTTGCGAAAATAATGACCAAGTGGTTGCGGGGACGGCTTTGTGTTACAGCCGTTTGGCATGGACTAAGCCAAGCGCTCTGAGAGCGGTTCCGCGCTTGAAAAAAAAAGAAGGGGGGGCAGTGTTCTGAACGACACCCGATACAGAATCCTTCGCTCACAAACACAGCCAGCATTAATCCAAGAACGGTGCAGAGACGTATTAATCGTGTTAACACTTAACTAACAGTTCATGATCATTGCAGTGACGCAGCTGGACGTCGCTATTTTTGTTTTTTTGTTTGTAGTTTGTTTGTTTGTTTGTTTGTTTGTTTGTTTGTTTGTTTGTTTGTTTTCGCTTAATTTTGAAGACCAGCATGTCAGACTGACACGAGGTGCAAAGTTTGGTTCAGAAAACAAAGCGAGGCTGATCTGAGTGCGACACGCCGCGATGTTCAACGCCCCGATGGCAAAGGTTGATGCAGGGCTGACGAGTGAAGCGCACTCAACTCAGCTGTTGGACATTTGTACATGCGCGCTCCCATGTTATCTCCGACCCGCTTTTGTGTTGATGTTGCAGTTCACAAGGTGAAAGTTGTGTTTGTGTATTATATTACGGTATTGTTCTGTTCACCTTCTCCCGGGGGTGGGGGGTGGGGGTGTAAAAAGGCCCGGATGGGGGTAGAGGCTTGGAGGGGGGGGGGGGGGGGGGGGGGAATTGTACTGTATGGTTGTTCTGATGATAATGTTTGTGTAACCAAGGCAAATAAAAACCGGTCTCTAATTGTAATATTATCACCTGTGTTATGTTGTTCGTGAAAGCACTTTTTTGTCGTGACACTAAGTTGACTCACACGCGCAACACACAGACACACACACACACACACACACACACACACACACACACACACACACACACACACACACACACACACACACGAATAAATTATGTCAATATTCTATCATGGGCACGAATAATACATATTAATATACTACTACTCCTACTGCTACTGCTACTACTAATAATAATCGCATATACCACAGACCGACAGAACATGAAATAAATGACTACAAAAACAGCCGGTCGTTCTGTCGAGCAGCACAAATTCAACATAATTTTAATCATTCAGTCAAGTAACGTAGGTAGTAGTGAATCGGCCAACCAGTCAAATAACCAAGGTGGTAATCAGTGGTGAATTGGTCAACCAGTCAAATAACCAAGGTGGTAATCAGTGGTGAATTGGTCAACCAGTCAAATAACCAAGGTGGTAATCAGTGGTGAATCAGCCAACCAGTCAAATAACCAAGATGGTAACCAGTGGTGTATCCGCCAACCGCAGCCAGCATTACAGAAAGACACCGGCATGCTCAACACGACTCCACGTCACCCTCAGACGGACACCACTTGGTGAAGAAGAAGCCAGTGCACGTACATGCAGACACAGACAAGGACCTTTCAGGCGACCGCTGCAGTACTAGCAGTGATGAGTGGTGGTGATGGTGGTGGTGGTGGTGGTGGTGGAGGAGGTGGTAGTAGCGGTAGTGTTGGTGGTAGGGAGGGGGTTTGGGGATGATGGTGGTAGTGGAGCAGTACCGGGTTCCCTTGCCGTCATAAAACGAGGTGCTTGACAGTTGCAGTTTTGGGCTGTGCAAACAGTCGACAGTGGTGACGAGCGGGCTCTTGTGGCCGTTATAGACCGTTAAAAGTCCCGGCGTCGACTGCTGATAGCTCTCGGGCATGTGGCGGCCGTATGGACTGCTCGGGGGACCCGGTACTAACTAGTCTGTCGCGTCGGTGAGCAGCGTCCACTAAACCTTGGGGACTGAAGATGGAGTGTGCGCTGACGTAGGGGCTAGGGGCAGAGAAAGAAGGACTACCTACCTACCTACCTACCTACCTACCTACCTAGTCTTTGCTGTAGGAGTCAGTTGCAGTTACTTGATATTTAACGCTCGCTCAGCCAACTCCTAAGGTCGTATCAAGACGAGGCAGGATCCGTGTGCATGTTGTCGCAAGCATAAAACGTCTGGTTTTACTGTTCATGACGCACGTCACTTTTGTTTAGTTTGGTTCTTTTGTCCGAAGAGGGTTGGGGGGAAGTGGAGTGGTGTGAAATGTGAGCCGGTTTGGTCTGGCGGTAAGGCGCTAGGCCGGTAAGCGAACGGAATTAGGTTCGAGTCTGCTTCGACTAATCTCTCTCTCTCTCTCTCTCTCTCTCTCTCTCTCTCTCTCTCTCTCTCTCTCTCTCTCTCTCTCTCTCTCTCTCTCTCTCTCTTCCTTTTCTTCTTCTTCGTCTTCTTCTTCTTCTTCAAATGTTGTGGTTTGTGGACAGTCTTGCTTTGCCCATCACAATTAAGCATTGGATGTAAACATTGAAATGCTCAGAATCATTATGGTGGTGACAGTGTATAGGTGTAGTGTGATTAGTGCGTTGGTGTTTAGCTGGCGTTTTCCCCATGGGCTTCCATCGGTAGGTAGGCAAGGACATTTATTTCGTCTCTTGTCATCGCTGATCCAAATCCTTCTCGGACTGCATTTGCAACATGTCACTAATTTCTAACATTAATTCAGCCAGCTTTCATCCATTGACTTTTATCCAGCAGTCCACCCCTCTCCTTTCTTCTTCCCTTCCCTTCCTCTCTCTACCCCCTCCCCTTCCCCCCTTCCCGCTCTCTGAGACATTCACGCAAGCAGACAGAAGTAATGACTGCAACACTATTTGGTGTTTCTCTCTAAGCGTTTACATTGTTTTCTTCGCCTTGATATAACCATACTGGTTGCCTGGGCGTAAAACACCCAGTTACTTAGTTACTTCCGTCCCCCCCCCCCCCCCCCCCCCTCCCCCAAGGAAGCGATTGGAATATTACAGATTGCGTGAAACAAGTAATGTACCCATGATATTCGTACACTTTGAATGCATCATTTGCGTACGTGCATGTTTTGAGTGACATGAATACATGTTAAGCACGCCAGTGAGGACTCCGCCTCTTTAGTACGTAAACATGGTGCTTAACATCCACAGAAACCATACGGCTTATTAGGGACGGGGAAAAGTGGGGACGGGGATATGGAGGAGGTGGGAGAGGTCTATCGCTACACTGTCACCACCAGAATGACTCCTGCATTAAGATGGGCAGCGATGGGAGCCATTTCAATGTTTCATTAATTGTGAGGGACAAAGTCACAGGACAGTGTCCACAGACCACAACTTTTGAAGAGAAAGGAGAGCCGAAGCAGATTTGAACCGAGGTCCCTCTGCTTACCAGCCTAACGCCTTACCGCTGGGCCAAACCGACTCAAGCCACCGTCCCTTTCCCCCTCATTCAGCCTTTATAGCCGCTCTCGAGAACCGTGCAAAAGCCATATAAATTTATAGGGGTGTTGAGTATCAGTTATCTGCACGTAAGTGAACGATCATCGGAACTTTCCCTTTCATGAGCTTTCAGAAGGTCCTGTCCCCGAATTCGGTACGCGACGGATCGTCACGACTTCCAGGTCTCTCACCTGTTTTATGATTATATTATAGATTTATTTTCCCTCCCCGAGAGTGAGCTGTACTTTTTAAAGTTTGCCACAATACAGCGAGGATACTCCGACCGCGGTTTTTATGAAGGTGATGCCTTGCCTTGTCAAAGCGTCTGGTGGCAGAGCAGGTTCTTCCGCAGTGACCCGACAGTCTAACACCGACTCCATCAGCGGAATGTCAGTGCTCAGTGGCGTCACATTTCCTCGCCATTTCGCGTAGACAACAGTGGGCATGTTTTGGGAGGTCCTGTGGAATAAATTGATGTAACGTGAAAGGTCGTTTTATTTTAGCGTGAATGGTTTTCCGTTTGAGAGTTCATTACGCATCTTAACTCCAACCCGTTCTTTTAGGCATCATTCAGCTGATCTATTGAATTGTTAACAGGTCTGTGATATTATTTTTAAGAATGCCTTTTTGTCCTTGAGCTTGGCGCAGTTTGCTTTCAGCGGCAACGATCGATGTAATTCGAGTCCTGATGTGCTAAGAGCATTTTGATTATCATTTTATCGTCAGTATTTTTGGCCATGATCCGAAACCTTAGGCAGCTAATAATAATGGAGAGGCTTATGCTGCAATCCAGTTGCAAGTGCACAGCGATAAAGTAGCGTGTGGCTACTTGCTGTTGAAGAAGAACTATAGAAAGAAGACTTCTAGTCGACAAAGAGTTTTTTTAAATTCAGAATTCAGTTTTATATTGTTGGTTATATCATCAGTCACTCGGAAAGAAATGCTGCATCAATGCAGATGCAACCAGAAGTGTCTTTTTAATGATTATTGTAGTTCGTATACATGTCGTTACGTCAGTTCGGGAAGCGAATGTGGCAGTAAGACCAGTCTTTTCAATGTACACCAAGACCGGCGGAGAGAAGAGATGGCTGCTTAGATCCAAACACATAAAAGGTTAAAAGGAACGCTAATTTATTATGACAGTACAAAATACAGAGGGATTTCGGGGTAAGCTCCTTTTTGAACTGACAAGACAGCAGTTATACTAAGTTTAACAATGAAGAATGAAAATGCACATAACCGGTTCCCGTTCTGGTATATTCAATGCCTCGAATGTTTGGAAGAGGGTTACTTGTTTAACATTAACAGCGAAGCTCATATGAGGGCAAAACGTAAGGCATCAACCTACGAGTACACGTTTCGTTCACTGTTATCACTTTGTTTGAAGACCATCGGGGGGATAAAGACGAATTAACCGGAAAACACAGAAACCAGTTAGGAGTTCCTGGAGAAAAAGAGAGAGAGAGTGAGAGAGACAGAGATGAAGGATGCAGGAGAAGGAGAGACGGAGAAGAGAGGTGGGGGGGAGGAGGAGGGGGGGGGCGGGAGAGAGGGTGCTAATCCAAGACGATTGATTGCCCTCCAGTTTCCCGCTTCCAGTCTTCCTTTTGCCGCCATTGTGTGTGCAAGTGTGCAGCAGCTCCGGCCTCAAGCCCCAGTCACCCGTCCCTGCTGCCGATTCACCGAGCTGGGATGACGCTCGTTTAGAGTCGGCAAAGACAGCGAAGCGATGGGAAGGCTTTATCGACAAATAATCAAATTATGACCCAGCCTCGTCCCGCCGCCCGGCACTGGGCTCGCCCCCCTCCCCTCCCCCCCTCCCCCCCTCCCCCCCCCCTCCTCCTCCCTCCGGCGGCACCCTTCCTTCCTTCCTCTCCTCCCCCTCCCCCTCCTTTCCCTCCCCCTCCCTCTCCCTCCACCACCACCACCACCACCACCACCACCTCCTCCCCCCGAATGCATACTTAGCAGAGCAATCGCCTCCTGCAAGTGTGACGATCGCTTTCTCGGGCTCGGCACCAGGGCATCTTCAGGGAGTTGTTGGGTCTGCCTGACGGTCTCCTTGGCGCGTCCGGGTAACGAAAAACCGCGCTCCTACCTCGCTTCTCGTCTGCTACAGTCGATAAGGCGTTACGTCCCTTAGGCATTGCCGCGTCTGCGATGGCTCATTTCAGCTTGCGGCCATCATGTAACTCTGGCCGTGTGGTTTGGGGCCGGGTACGGCGAGAAAGACTGGAATAACTGCCAGCAGAGCCCCAAATCTTTCGGCGTTTTTATGCGTCTTGGAGGGTCCAGAGCCGCGTTATGGATGTGAACAAACGTTTTCATTTAGCCCAGTTAAATAAGCTGACCTACTTTTTTTTCTTTTTCTAGAGCGGATGACAAAGCCAAAATGGCTTGCACGTACGGATCAGCGTGGTTTGGCGACCCAGAATCACTGTAGATGCCAGTAAGGAAAGGCCGTAGTGTGTGTCCATAACTGTGAACTTGGGTCTTGCTCGTGACATGGTCAGTTTGTGTTCCGCCGTCATATTATGTGATCTTCGCGGTTGGCTGGGCTTTAAATATCACGGTCGTACACGCACTGACACACGCACAGACAGACAGGCGCACACACACACACACACACACACACACACACACACACACACACACACACACACACACACACACACACACACACACCACCCCTCTCCTCACATCTCCTCTCTCTCTCTCTCTCTCTCTCTCTCTCTCTCTCTCTCTCTCTCTCTCTCTCTCTCTCTCTCTCTCTCTCTCACACACACACACACACACACACACACACACACACACACACACACACACACCACGCACCCCACACACACAGCACCACACCAACACCACCACCACCACCACACCACCACCACCACTACCACCAGACCACTCCCCCACCACCACCACCAAGTACTGTCATTCGATACCGACCGAAGGAAGAAGTCAAGTCATTAGCGGGTGAGCCAGTGGAGAGTGGAAGAGCATTGCCGCCAAGGATGAGAGCAGAAGACGGAAGGCGCGGTGCCTTCTTCCCCTCCACCAAAGACAGTGAAGCAAGCAGACGAAGAGAAGGAAGGACACTCAGTCTTTTTGTTCTCAAGGCAGCTCTGACTCTCTCCCCCTTGTCTTCATGGCTTATGCATGAGAAAGCTAACCAGGCGAGTAGGGAGGTGCGGAAGGAATTCTCACGGAACCGCTCCGTCTTAGACTGGCTAATGCTTTCCAAAGTGCATTTCTTGGCCAGAAAAAGTCGATGCTGCAAGGTCTTGGCCTGCCCGCGTTATGTAGTTTGCATGCACGTGCTGTGGTTTCTTTTCTCATACTTGCAATTTGGAGTCTTTTGTCATTCTTGTAAAAAAACAGTTCCCGGTGTTGTTTTGAGGTGATTGGTTTTAAATTGTATTCATTGATTTTCGATTTGAATTGCCCGGATTTTTGTTTGCTGTACCGCTTGTCATCAACGTCATCGTCATCCTCACAAAAACTAGCGAACATCAGCAGGAGAGATTCCTTCCTTTTCCTTTGCCATCATTGCCATTTGCTACATAATTGCCTTAATTGCTGTACTCAGTTAGTTATAGTGAATAAAGAATGCTGGTCATCATCATCCTCATCATCAGAAGCGACGGCGTGGTGGGCATGACGCTGTTCAGTCTTTGTCTTACGGCCATGAACGCACACCATTGCGCATGACCCTGCACCCACCTGAAGGTTAGCACTCGAGTCCCTGGACAGCAAGGGACTCGCTCTGTTCTTATCAGAAAGGGTCATCTTGACCACGGGGCACAGGTTGACAATGACCACCATCATCGGCACGATCGCTACAACAACACTCGTTACACACTGACCACAATGGAGGCACTTAGTGAGCTAAACTAGTCCCGCTAGTCCAAGGCCAGGAATCCTGGAAGTTGGGTTAACCCCGAGCTGATTTGGCCCAAAGATAACCCAACCCCCAGCCCTCCGCTCGCCCATAGCTGAAGTCTAGTTCTACAGCTACGACTACCGCCAGTGATTGCCTCCGTCCTTAATCTAAACAGAAGCTGTGTTTGATTTCATCCCAAGATATTCCTGTAGCCGTGTGCTATACTTTCCTCTTCTCCTCCTGCCTTTTATTATGTGCTAGTGTACAAATATTTTTCTCGGTAAGCTTGCGCCCGAGTCCAAATAGAATCACTCCTCTGCCAACACAAGTCCTGCTCGTATTTGTTTTCACGAAACGGGGTTTCTGTTGTTTTCCGGTTAGACGAAAGTTCTCCCTGGTGTTTGGCCCTCAAGAACGGCCCCCCTTTTTGTTCCCAGTCTTCAACGGTTCCGTTCCTTGCATCCGTGTTGTTTCTGTCCATTGAGCTCGAGCATTTGCTGCTGCTGCTGCTGTTTCTTCGGCTGTGGCGAGGACGTCTGCTCGATGGCTGAGATAGTTGCAAGTCTCGGGCCGCCAGAGGGCATAGCAGGGCTGTGATCACCACTCACGATCAGCCGTCGTAAGTGTTTACCGAGACACGGCCAGTAATTCCTCCTCCTCCCCCGTCGCCTTATCGTTTCCCCCCAGCAGCCATTGAAATTAATTTTAGTGGGGAGAAGGAGAAAGGGAGGACGACTGGATATTGAATGTTACTGCTGGCTGTGGTAATGGCTTGTTGTTGTGGCCAGTTACCGACTTCCTTGAGTGCCTTTTCCATAACAGCCAGGCATTGCTGCTTTAATTACCTTCCGATCTCCGTTTCTAGCTGCAGAACGAGGGAGAATATTTCTCCTGGACCAGAAAGAATATAAAGGATTTTTTTTTTTTATCTCCTCGTGAGGAGAAAGCTCCACATAGAACGGCAGAACGGTCCGGTTCCTTTCAAATTTCTGTTTGAATCGCGTGCGGGCTTTTTGTTGTTGTTGTTTTGTTTGTCCAGAAGTGTAGTGGACGGCATGGCCTGATGCTGTTCTGCTACTCAGAAGTGTTGCTTTTGTTGTAATCACGTTTTTTAAAGGAGCTATAGCCTTCCCAAACATGCCTTGTCCTGCAGCAGATCAAGATAAAAATTGAACGTTAAAGATTGTATTTTAAAAAGGCCGAACGAAGCGTGTTAGTAACGATTAGCAGGATCGAATGTACCATCAGTAGCGTTATGACTCGTCTCTCGCATACCGTGACAACACTGGCGTTTGGCCTTGAGCGGTGCGAGCTAGCAAGCGTTACGCGTTTTCTGAAATCAGTATGAAATATACAGGACATTGTAATGCAGCGTTCTGGTTCTGGGTGTTTATTTTGAGTTCGTCCATCAGTTGGACAAAACAACTTTCGAGAAAGCTCTGCTCCTTTAAGGATGAAGGAAACGAGAGAGGGGGAAAAAGGAAAAAAAGGGAAAAAGAAAAAGAACAAGAACAAAAGGACTTGAGAGATACCAAAGTGGTTTATGTGTATTGTCTGAACCACCGTTTAATCTCTGTGTGCTTTTTCTTTCTTTCTTTCTTTCTTTCTTTCTTCCTTCGTTCCTTGTGTCTTTCTTTCTTTCCTTTTCTCTCTCTTAAGTGAGCTAGGTGTATTGTGTGTTGGAACATTCCGTCCGTTTACACACGAACTCAAGACATTCGTGCATGTTTCGCTCGGCCTTAAAATTCGTCCTTTGTGTCGTCTTAGACAATTCTAGCGCCGGTTTCAAGTGGTCTTGATTTGCCGAGGAAGTTGAAAAGCTCACTTAGTCTGTTTGGAGATGACGCAGTGGGATTTTTGTTTTGTTTTTCTTCCTTGTCGGGAAGAAAGTCGCAACAGAAAATCGATTGCATACTAGGTTTGAGAATAAGACGGCTGCAAAGGAAATCGATGCGTATACTGTATGTTGTCTTAATTGTTGTTGTCTTAGCATGACCGCTATCTGACTGCAAGTTACAAAAACAAAAACAACCAACACTAGGGTTTCCAGAATGAATAGAAACCTTAAAAGACGAGATTCTTTGCACACAAACACTATATTTACAATGATAATCCCAGGATACATTTTTACAAAAGTGGTGCACTTTTGTGATTTTTACGCCGTTCTCTTCATATTTTGGTGCAAATAAAACCCCTGACCAATGACCGATTATCAAACCGATTTTGACTGATCTCTAGGGTGACAGTTTAGAAAAAGGTGTTCCACAGTATTGACAACAACAACCAAAAGTTCCATACACTGTAGTGATTGAGTGGCATTGAGCTGGCGAATTGAAATAATTAGATGACGAGTGCACGTCACCACAACACAGAAACGCATCTCTATTTTCTTTCCGAGGCGTATGTTCGATTCTCTGCTTTTTAAAAACAAACAAACAAACAGTACCCCACTTTTTGGTCTAAATAAAAGTCCGCTATTTTATTATGTTATTACTCGCATAAACGAGGCAGGCAGAGTGTTGTCACATCAGCTGGGATGAAAGGCGGTCGTGTGATGACAGATGCAGTACGGTTTGATCTCCGTCCAAATAAAAATGATTATTGTGTGCACGTTTTTTTTCTTTCTCCCCATGTGGATCTGCACCATCCGCTCCCTGTTTCTTTCCACTGCTTTGGGTTCCACACTTACTACAGCTTGGATTGTGATCCACTCTTGGGCGGTTCAGGCGGGGTTGTTAACTCCCTTGATTTTTGCCCGGCATCGCTTAGGTCCCTTGGCTGCTTTTACTTCCGGTTCGTACTTTCTTCACAGTGGAGGGTGGTGACAGTGAATTTGCGAATTTTACACTGCCAACTAATAAAGACATTTTTGGAGGCCCGTAGTCAGAATGTGTCTGGCAACAAGCAATAACTTGTTGCACGTGCTATAGGATGCCCCGAAACGCATTTCCCCGCATGAAATCGCGATCTTCTGGTCAGCCAAAAAACGACGTAAAAACACTTTTTTTCCACCCTCCATCCGCTTTCGCCGGTAATTTTTGCAACTGCAACAGTGGTGGTTTAAGACTACTGCTTCGCAATTCTAGATTCAACTTCCATTGTTATACAC
>JABMCL010001056.1:702500-705000 GCA_018857735.1 Alviniconcha marisindica
GCGTCTAGACAGTAGACAAAACTTGAACGGTTTTGATACCAGTGGTTTCTCAGATTTATCTCTCATCCTTCTTGCAAAAAACACACAATAACAACAAAAAACAACCACTATTCAGGCTACAGAGGTAGCTGCCTACCGTGGCCTCTTTGCTACCCTCTCTTGCCCAAGGGCCGACTCTCAGCGGTCAGAAACATCCAAGGAACTAGGCTTTTTTTCCTCACATACCTTTTCCCAGTGAAACTCCCTTGACCACCACAGCAGTGGTCAATGAGAACTGTCCCATGGAGCCATAACTCCGGACCGGTCGATTTTATTCCCCGTTGATACAGTCGGGGGTCGTTGCAGCAGTAATGAATGCTTCGCCGTGGCCGAGTCTGTGATCACTCGCTAGAATAGCTTCAGATGCTCAGCGCTGACCTCTTTCCTGGAGTCAGCACTGTCGCTGTATAGCTTTCTTCCAGGAGTACCGGCCTTTTTTCTTTCTTTTTCTGATGGAAGAGTTGGTGGGTGGCTGCTTCGTTGTTTTTTGTTTTGTTTCTTTGTCTGCTCTGTGTTTTTGTTTTGTTTTTGTTTTTAGTTTTTTCTCCCCTTTCTTTCTTTCTTTCTTTCTTTTTGGATTGTGGAATGGGGTCGTTAGGCTTGGTGAGCTGTTTTTGACAACTTTTCCACATATGTCCGCCCGTGTTGCCAGCTTCTTAGAAAAACAAAACTGGGACAAGCAAATTCAGTGTACTATTCGGAACAGTGTATCATCATCATCATCATCATCATCATCATCATCATCATCATCATCAAATTCAGCCTTTGTACTGATCCTGAGATGATCAGCATCCTCGTCCTCGGTCATCACCAACAACATCATCGTCAGTTTCATCACCACTGCTGTCGGTGTAGGGAGAGCTGGAAGGCGCCTGTAGAAGAAGTTTCCAATGGAGAATTGGCCGAAAAGAGGGGACATTCAGTGATCACGACTGGAGATATTTCAAGTCGCGGAAAAAGAAGTGGTGTGGCCAGGCCGATATTGCTGCTGGAGACACGCTGCGAATCTAATCGCCCCTTTCGTCTCGGTGCTGCAAAAACCCATTGCCATTGGCCTCCCTGCCCCCTCCCCCCTCCCTCTCCCTCCCCCAACCCCATCCTCCTCCATCCTCTTCCTTCCTTGCCCCCCACTCCGTGTCCTCCCGGAGTCCCCCCCACCCCCCCTGCCTCCCAGCCTCCCCCCCCCCCCCTTCCCTCTTTTGCCCATTTTCCTCCCGCCCTCTGCGACCTGGCGCAGAATGAGCTCCTCTGAACACTTCGAGACCTCAGCTCGTGATCAAGCCGCTAGTTTTAATGTCCTGCCTCCCTCGGAGCAAGGGATCTTGAAGGGGCTAACGTCTTTTGGGTAAAGTCCTGGTCAAATGTTTCCGGCATACTTCCGCCAATTTACGTTGCTAAAAACAAAGACGGAGAGATGTTTGGTATAGCACCATAGAACACAAAGAGATGCTGAGCATAGAGCGATGAAGCACTGAAGGATGCTCAAGACTGCTGAGCATAGAGCGATAAAGCACTGAAGGATGCTGAGCATAGAGCGATAAAACACTGAAGGATGCTGAAGAATGCTGAGCACAGAGCGATAAAACACTGAAGGATGCTGAGCACAGAGCGATAAAACACTGAGGGATGCTGAGCACAGAGCATAAAAACTGATAGGTGCTGAGTATAGAGCGATAAAAGACACTGAGAGATGCTGAGCATAGAGCGATAAAACACTGAGAGATGCTGAGCATAGAGCGATAAAGCACAGAGATGCTGAGAGTAGAGAGATAAAGCACTAAGAACTGCTGAGCATAGATCGATAAAACACTAAGAGATGCTGAAAGTAGAGAGATAAAGCACTGAGAGCTGCTGAGCATAGAGTGGTAAAACACTGAGAGCTGCTGAGCATAGAGTGATAAAACACTGAGAGCTGCTGAGCATAGAGCGATAAAACACCGAGAGATGCTGAGCATAGAGCGATAAAACACTGAGAGATGCTGAACATAGAGCGAGGGCGTATTAACAACGCGCAATGCAGAGATCGTTCTGCTCGCAGAATAAGGGTTAATTTCTAGCGACTGAGAGACACTGAGAGATGTTGATCAGAGAATAAGGATGGAATTGTGGGCGGTTTATTTTTTTATGAATTGCCGCCATGTGTGTGGTTTGTCTGTGCACGACTGAAGACGCACCTGAGACTATATGTCTGTTTTAAAAACACCAGATTTTAAAGAAAAAATGATGTCAGCGAACAAAAGAGGACAGATTAAATCTGCAGTGTCTAAACAAATTCTTCTGCAAAGCGATTAACTGTATATTGATGGCGAAACCTGAAGGAACTGAGACCCTAAAATTGGAAGTGATACCCCTTTTTTTTCCTTTTTTTTGCTGGCGAGACTTTTGTTGTTGTTGTTGTTTGTTTGATTATTTCGCGTTGTTTGAAAGATCATATGTCTGGTCTTATTCCACGGACGTCCTT
>JABMCL010001056.1:722500-727500 GCA_018857735.1 Alviniconcha marisindica
CGATAAATTTACGAAGTAAATAAACTTAAAAATAGAAATATTAATTCTTGGTGTGCTGCGCAGTCAACAGATGAAATAGGGTGGCACAAAAAAGAGGATATGTCAAGAAATGGTATATGACAGGAATACCTTTAAACGAGGAAGCAAATTGACCTATACATGTAAGTCAAAGGCCTAAGTTGATCTGATAGACTGAGTTGTACAGTGCCGAAAAAAATAAATCCGAAGCAATTGCTGTTTGGCTTAAAGCTGGAGTTATTATATTTTTAAAGCTGGAGTTATCCTATCCTTAAATCTGGAGTTATCCTATCCTTAAAGCTGGAATTATCCTATCCGTTACTTAAAAGTTACTTAAGAGGGGCTTGAACAGTTACGTTGAAAAAGCTGATATATGGTGGTGGTGGTGGGGGGGGGGGGGGTTAGCTAAATCAGCTTAGCCGGATAATAATAGTGATAAGTACTTTAAGTGATTATGACGATGGTAATACATCATCAGCGTTTTCTTATTCGTTTATTGTCTTCCTCTCATCACTTTTTCACTCCCAAAAGTTCCCACCCCAGCCTTCTTTCTCCTGCTTTTTACTCTCTCTCTCTCTCTCTCTCTCTCTCTCTCTCTCTCTCTCTCTCTCTCTCTCTCTCTCTCTCTCTCTCTCTCTCTCTCTCTCTCTCTCTCGTATTTTTTACTTTCTCCTTTGGAGAGAAGTTTTCCGATCTTTTTCATTCTGTTATTGCTGTTAATTGATCAGGAGGATAAGGCCAGGATTACCCCATCTCTGGTCTGTCTGAATATTTAGATTTTTAGATTTTTCGCTCAATAACGGAGTCTGAGTGAGCTCGTTAACTCGTTGGCTTCATCCTCCGCTTCTCTTCCCCCTCTCCTCCCATCCTTAATTCTCTCCCTCCTTCTTGGTGCTCGTGAGTTGGCTCCTTTCTTTGGTTTGATCCTGATCAATTTTAGCACGATCTGACTGAGGCAAATTAGCCCACTCGGATGTATTTGCATTTGGTTTCAGTCTGTCAAGACATCTTTCGCAAGGCATTGACCCGTCCAGAGATATACTACAGCAGTTTGGGTTGCCGGAGTAGGTTTCGATTGGTGCCAGAGAAGGACAAAATGCAATTGGCGATGAACAGTCCATTTTGCGCGAAACGGCCTGTAATCTTGTTGTTATGGACACATGACAAATGCAGGAATTGTGCTAAGTATTGAGCAGAAGCGGGTGTGTAAGTGTGTGAGAAAAATGGACACACTGAGAGCGAGCGAGCGAGAGAGAGAGGGAGACAGAGAGACACAGACAGACAGACAGACAGACAGACTGATAGACAGACAGAGACAGACTGACAGACAGACATCCGGACAGAGAGAAAGAGATAGACAGAGGGAGAGACAGACAGGCAGAGACAGAGAGAGACAGAGACAGACAGACAGACAGACAGACAGAGGGAGAGACAGAGAGATCTGAAAAGACACGTAAATAATCGTAGCTCGAAACTGCATGTCATCGTTTCACTCATAAACTGCAGGCTTCCTAATGTTCTTGTTCACCTTGTATTATACTTTCCAAACCTTTGACTCGCCCTGATAGAAATTCCTGTTTAAAGGGGAACCGAAGTGAGAAGGATTACGGTCCCTAGCGATACAAATGGAAGTTTAAAAAAAAAAAAAAAAAAAGATACAAGCGGCAGTTTTTCTCTTTATTTCTGGTCCTGTTCGACGTTTGAAAGTCGCGAAATCACGAACTGGACTGCTGCGATTTTGTGCTCAGCAAGCAGTCTGCAAAAATATGAAATACGTCACGAGCCAACTTTTTTGCTCCTTTCTGGTCTGCATTGGTAAAGAGCGAACTGACGTGGCTCACCCGAGAAGGTCAAATTCAAAGCCAAAAAGAAAAACAATACAAGAAGGTACTTCTTGCTTGTGTATGAGTATTGATCGAACAAGCAGTTGAAGCCTGGCTGCAGAAGGCAACGTTTGCCACATTTGTGTACGTTTTCAGGCCCACCTGTCGTTTATGTTCCGTTCCCCTCTAAAAGCCAACACTATAGGCGGGCGTAAGGCGAGCAAAAAATTCCCGGAGAGGGGGAGAGAGAGGGGAGAGGAGGGGACAGGGAGAGAGACAGAGAGAGGGAGAGAGAGACAGAGGAGAGAGACAGAAGGGAGGAGGGGGGGGGGGAGATAGGAGAGAGAGACGGAGACACAGACACAGAGACACACACACAGAGTGAAGACAGAGAGACAGAGACACAGAGCGAGTGAAGACAGAGAGACAGAGACACAGAGAGAGTGAAGACAGAGAGACAGAGACACACAGAGAGTGAAGACAGAGAGACAGAGACACAGAGAAAGTGAAGACAGATATAGAGAGAGGGTTCATGTGAGAAAGGAAGCAACTCCCCCAAAAGGAGTCGACTTCCCACAAGAGAGTGCCGATCGGCTGTCATCTTCTGTTCCTGGCAGTAGATAAAAGCAGGTATTTGGCCCACCAACGTTTGACCAGCCCCGGCAAAAAGAGCCGTTATTGGGAGATTTTATGCTTGACTCGTATTGTGAGGCTGCCACTTAGGCCAGTAACGGCACAAACGCGAAGCAAGCCGGTCACTAATTATCTTTCTCGGCGACCCCGAGCGAGCACGGAAGTAGGGAGCTGCGTTTTCTGCCTGACGGAACACCGCCACAGACACAGTGGGCTGCTGCTTGCCTGCTGCTAGCTCTCCCTCCCTCCCTCTCTCTCTCTCTCTCTCTCTGTCTGTCTGTCTCTCTGTCCCAGGTCTCCTTTATACAGAGCTAGTGCAAGAGCTTGCTGGCTGGCTGCCTTCTTTCACCATGCGGGAGCCAGGGCAGGAAGTGGCCATGTGCTGAAAGTGTATTTTGGCGCTGTTTGGAAAGCAAAACAGACCAGAGGCGGAACGAGGGTTGAAAAAAAAATGGGGGGTAGGTGACGGAGGGAGGGGTGGGAGGGAGGAAGGGAGGGAGGGCAGAAATGGAAGTTTTTTTGGGTGGACGAGGTAGGGCGGTGGGAGTGGGAGTGGGGGTGGGGTGATGGGGATGAGCGAAGGCGATGATCTCAGAATATCTCCGGTTGCCCGCGTACCGAAGCATTGCAACTGACGGAGAAAGCCGGTGTATGTGAAAGTGTATGCTGTTTGAATCGTTATTGGACTGAATATTTTGATCTGTATCTATATATGCTGTGCTGATTTAGAGAAAGTCTTGCCTCAACGTGAACTGGATTTCAAACAGAGCACCATGTTTTGATTCGGGACGTTGACATAGATTCATGAAGTCGATTTTTCGTATATATATTAAAAAAAAGATAAAAAGTGACATGCGTATACATGAATACTGACTCCATAGCTTTTGAGCAGAACATACAGTTAGAGAAACGTAATAAATGTGTCAGCAGTGCTGGAAACAGGACCTCTGTATCCACGCTTAGAAACGTGATAAGCAGGACTCGAAAGGACTCGCTCAAAACGTGGGAGCAGGCATCAGTCATTTAATTGGTTAGGGAAGCAAAAATGAGTCTTGTCAGTGGATGGAAACCTTGAACAGGTTAGGAAACGGAGCAGGTCTCAATGGCTTTGTAACCGCATTGCACCACCTGCTTGGAGCTGATTGTACCCGGGGTAGTGTGGACACAGCGCCGTAAGGCTTGGAGCCAGACAGTCCCGATAGTACCCGTGTGTCCACAAGGCACCGCCTGTGTCCACACAGACCCCAGCACAGATTTATCTCCCTTCGCCCGCCGCTCTTCTGTATCGATACACCAGGGTGGGGGAGTGGTTAAGACCTATCGATTTGCAGGGCAGTTCCATCGAAAATATATATAATAAAAATTTTAAATATTAAAATATAAATTTTTTATTAATAATAATTTTTAAATTCCCCAAAAAAACCCAACTTTTTGAAAAATTTTGGAATCAAAAACTGGCTTTTTTCCCCCCCCCCTCTCTTCTCTCTCTCTCTCTCCCCTCTCTCTCTTTCTCTCTCTCTCTCTCCTTTTCTCTCTTCCCTCTCCCTCTTTTAATCATTGAGTACAGAAATTGAAAACGCGGCGTGCTGTGGTCAGTACTAAGGACGGAGCTTGGCATTATGAAGGTGTGACATTAGTTGTCTACAACAGAACACTAACGGGAAAACTGCGTGCGAGCAAAACCTGACTCGTGTGATATCTTAAAGGCTATGTTTCTGTACAAAGCGACGAAGACACCTCAAAACAGGAGTACACTACACAAGAGGATGGGACGCGCATTTAAATAGGTTCATTGGCATACACAAACCAACATAACAAAACAGGCCAACCAAAAGCAGATAAGTATCCTGCATCTCGTTTTTCGCCGTCTAACTGTTGTTGTTGTTGTTGTTTTGTAGCTTGAAAAAGGGGATTACCTCGAAAATTCGCATGCTGTGTTTCGTTAAAATAAATAGCGTTCTTTTTAACCTTTTGTGTATTTGGATCTCCTGTGCGGATCTCCTACCTTGTAGATGGGCGCTCTAGAAATCCTCCTCTTCTTCTTCTTTTTCTTTATTATTATTATTATTATTATTATTATTATTATTATTATTATTATCTCATTGACATACGTCGAGAATAAATCCTCCAAACGCACAAATTTGACGTATTCAAAATGAAACTCCTGTCGTTGGCTCTGTCTAGTACAGAGGGACGTATCACACTTCCCTGGCAGTGCTGACGAACTTTTTGAGCACGTGGACGCACCTGTCGCGCGAGATAGCGAAAGCCGCTGGCCAATGAGCTAAGAGAGAAAGTGAGAGTCTATTACGAGTTTTGTTGGTCAGAATTGCCAGGGTAGCGGTGGTGCTTGGCTCGAGCTGTTTGATGCGCGTGCACTGGCGGATGTGAACAATTGAGTAGATGACATGCCGTTGTTGTGATTATGAAATAAAGGGACCAGGGCTGTAGGTAAACAAGCGACAGAAAGTAGGAAGGGACAGTGAACAGACGAGACCTCCTGGGTTGGAAACGATTTTCTTGTTA
>JABMCL010001056.1:730000-737500 GCA_018857735.1 Alviniconcha marisindica
GGTGACTGAGGACGTGCCTGTTTATTTATTGATATATCTATTATTTATTTATCTATTGTCTTTTGGGGGGGTTGGACAATAGCATTGTCGCTACCGAGCGTCACCGCTGCCGGTGGTGGTGGAAGCGACTGTGGACTTTGCTGAAAGAAAAGTGCCTGTTCATTTATCTATCGATTGATGTATTTATTTACTTTTTTTATTTATTGTCTTTTTGGATTGGACAAAGGCATTGCTGCTGCCGAGTGTTACCACTGCCGATGGTGGTGTAAGTATCTGTGGACGTTGTTTCCAAAGAAAAGTGCGTGCCAAGCACTGTGGAGTTCTTTCTGTAGAGGGCGCCACGTCCGCTTCCGCGGCGTCTTGACTGCTGAGCCCCCGGATGTTCAACCCGTATGCAAATGGCGACGGAATACGAGAGTTTGAGTGTCTTTCAGAGATCCTATCCCGGGCCCGGGATTGAGGTTTATAGTTGCTCAACATATGATCATGATGTTGTAAACGATGCTGCTACAAGAATATGGAGGGGGGGATTATTTGCGTTGCGTGCGAAAATAAAATCATAACCGAGGAAGTTGCTGTTGTGGCCAGACGTGTTGCCTGTGTTGTGTCAGTTTTGTGGGCTTCTGCAGCTTTAATAGTGGGGCCTCCCCTTTCAAGGTCGCTGCCTTATGCAGTGTGCTAAGTCGCCGTCGTTCACAGTGGCTGAGGCAAGAGTCGCAATACAGGTAACACACAGTGTCTGTTTGAACGAATTCCACCTGTCAGGATTGTACAGAGTTTATAGCGAGTTAGGCCTGCCTGGTGTCTGTTTGCACGAATTCCCTGTCAGGATTGTACAGAGTTTATAGCGAGTTAGGCCTGCCTGGTGTCTGTTTGCACGAACTCCGCTGTCAGGATTGTACAGAGTTTATAGCGAGTTAGGCCTGCCTGGTGTCTGTTTGCACGAACTCTGCTGTCAGGATTGTACAGAGTTTATAGCGAGTTAGGCCTGCCTGGTGTCTGTTTGCACGAACTCTGCTGTCAGGATTGTACAGAGTTTATAGCGAGTTAGGCCTGCCTGGTGTCTGTTTGCACGAACTCTGCTGTCAGGATTGTACAGAGTTTATAGCGAGTTAGGCCAGCCTGGTGTCTGTTTGCGAACTGCTGTCAGCGATTGTACAGAGTTTATAGCGAGTTAGGCCAGCTCTGCGTGTTAGTTTGCACAACTGGTAGGATTGTACAGAGTTTATAGTTAGTCTTCGGCAACGAACATGGTCATTGGCGAGTAAAAGTAATTGGCGAATCAGAGAGCAAGTGACGTGCCGTCACTGATCAGATCCCATGCACGCTTTGTATGTGCGTTCGTGCATGGTGTGTCCTGTGCTGCGTTGTAGTGCGTGCGTGTGTGTGTGTGTCGTCGTGGTGTGTGTGTGTGTGTGTGTGTGTGTGTGTGTGTGTGTGTGTGTGTGTGTGTGTGTGTGTGTGTGTGTATTTGTGTGTGTGTGTGTGTGTGTTGTGGTGGTGTGTGTGTGTGTGTGTGTGTGTGTGTGTGTTATAGTCTTATTTTTATAACAGTAATTGGATCTCTCTCTCTCTCTCTCTCTCTCTCTCTCTCTCTCTCTCTCTCTCTCTCTCTCTCTCTCTCTCTCCATATATATATATATATTAGGAGAGACGTTTTTTTCTCCCGCTCCGGCGTCGTTTTGCAGCATGTTCCCCACGGGCTGTTACACGTCCGCTGCACTTCCGCTGACGATCAACACATTTCGTGCCCCCTATGACAGGTCCCGTGTCCGATAAGTCTAATATCAAGTGTCAAATAACTCACACTGTCCTCGGCTCCAGCTCTCTTATTGGTGGCTCGTGGCGAGGTCGGAAGTGATGAGCGCCGATGCCGAGGAAGCTGCATGCACTTATCGGTGGCATCAACCACACACAGTGCGTGCCTGTCGTTTGTCCGGTATGTATCTCGTCACACCGTTGGTGTCGTTGTCGCTCTGTCAATCCGTGCGCGACACTGCTATCTCCCATCTTCCGACCAACCAGCCCGCCACCACGCGCGCAAACGTCGCGGGAAAGTTGACGGATGAAACACGAAGATGGGGTGATGATAACGGCGTGTCGTCGTTAACGTTCCCCCGTTGTCATCAGCGATATCATCCACCCCCTCACCCCTACCCCCACGCCCACATCCTCACCCTACACCTCCCTCAACCCCCCATCTGTTTCGACATCGGTGCCACACCAACCATTCCTCTTCCTTTGTCGCGATTTTCATCGTCGTGAGCGACGCTGACGAGTTTTTGTTTAATATCAGCAGCGGTCCAGTTAATAATTGAAAGCGAGGCCGTATCAAATGGAAACGAGGCCGGCGATCTGGTGCGGCAAGTTTGGAGAGTTATTGGGAGGGGACAGAAGAGTGTGTGTGTGTGTTGGGGGTGGGGGGGGGGGTGAAGGGGAGGGACCCCAAATGGAAAAGAAAGGTGTTGGTGCCATGCATCAGCTTTATCGGGGATGTCCCGCTCCGATCGCCGGTGCTTGAGTATGCCAGCAGAAATGAATAACTCCATCCATGCAAGCTGGCTGCTATTTCGTAACATTGTTTCTTCTCTTGTCACTGAAGTCATAAGGGCCAAATGAAAGAGATAGTATCTGTTTGAAAAAGGACTGATAGTATTTATTCGGAAAAGGCGTGAATGGATGAGTCAAACTACCAGAGTATATTAAAAGAACGACCCAATAAAACCACCTAGCAGTTCTATCAGTTAGTCCATCTTTATTTATTTTGTAACGCTGTTTCTGTTGCGTGGAAAAAGTCATCAGGCAAAATAGGTAACTATTTCGTAACATTGTTTATTCTCTTGTCAGTGAAGTCATAAGGCCAAAGAGATAGTATCTGTTTGAAAAAGGAATGATGGTATCTGTTAGGAAAAAGGCGTGAATGGACGAGTCAAGCTACCAGAGTATATTAAAAGAACGAGCCAGTGAAATCACCAAGCAGTTCCATCAATTAGTCCATCTTTATTTATTTTGTAACACTGTTTCTGTTACGTGGAAAGATTAGTCATCAGGCAAAATAGGTAGCCTGCTATTTGTTAGGAAAAGGAGTGGATGGATGAGTCGAGCCTCCAGCCTATATTAAAAGAGCGGGTCAATAGAGTCGTCGAGCAGGTTTATGAATTAGCTCGTAAGATTGCTTTTGTTACGTGAAGTCATAAGGCAAAACAGATAGCCTACTGTTTGTTAGCAAAATGAGTGAATGGATGAGTATCTGTTTAAAACAACACACACCACACACACACACACACACACACACACACACACACACACACACACACACACACACACACACACACAGAGGCACACAAAAACGGGTCAGCAGAGTTATGAAGCGGTTTCACGGGTTAGCCCATCTGTGTTAACTTTTCCTGTAAGTCAAGTCACTGGTGTAATTAACTGTATACTAGAAATGAACGGGGTGAATGGTGGGAAGAACGCATAAACACACACACACACACACACACACACACACACACACACACACACACACACACACACACACACACACACACATATATATATATATATATATATACACACACGACGTCCACTCGGGGTGATGTCCCCACAAGCAGTGGCGAGAGAACCAACCCGTTCTTGTCTAGCTGTCACGGCTGACACGTGCTACACAACACAAATCACCTTATTTAGGTCACACACACCATCATTCTCTCTCTTCTCCTCTCCTCGCCTCCCCTCGCAGCCTCCCACCACTCCATCCAGGACTGGGTCCGTTCGACGGCACCATCCGTCAAAGAATAAATACCGCAATAAATTGTTTGCTGCTATGTAGCGTGTTGGATCATTTACCCCTGATGACGGCAAAGAGCCGACGCGAATAAAGCTGTCTTATTCGCAAGCCCGGGGGAGGAGCGGGGCCGATCATTTGGTAAATTAATGCCGCCATTAATTCCTCACTGCTTCTGGCAGACTCTTGAGCGATTCATCGCACGAGGGTTGCGGCGTGTTCTCTTTGAAGTTCGCCCCTCCACCTGACGGCGGTGCCAGAGTGGAGTGGGAGGGCCAGGTGGGTTGGGGGGAAAGTTGAAAGGTTTGAAATGCCAGAGATTCCTCTGTTGTTGGTGTTGGTTGGTTAGTTGAAGTGTTGCGTTACGTCCACAGAAACCGTAGGTTTATTAGGGACGGGTTCCCAGGACGTCCACCTCGACTTTCACACAGCTCCTGAGCTCTGTTGGTGTTGGTGTTGTTGGTGGTGGTGGTGGTGGTTTAAACAAGAATTTATTCCAGAGGCTTATTGGGGACGGAGAGCTCAGGACGGCCACCCCGACTTTCACACAGCTCCTGAGCTCTGAGGTTAAGAGTTCTAGTTTAGTGTTGCTTTACGTCCACAAAAAAAAAACATCAGGCTTATTAGGGACGGAGAGTCCAGGACGGCAACCTCGACTTTCACACAGCTCCTGAGCTCTGACTGAGGACAGTCCTGCTCGCGAGCCTTTATCGCCTTACCGCTAAGCCAAAGCGGCCCGCAAAAAGAAGTGTATTTATAACTCCCAGTCAACCGCAGAGGTTACATCAGAAGAGCGAAGACGATAACGGAAGAAGGCGATGGGTGTAGACAGTCACGAGGCAGTTGAGAGTGGGTGTTTAATCGGGTAGGGGTGGGGGTTTGAAGAGGATGGGGGTGGGGGGAGCTGGAGGGGTATGTCGGTCAGGTGACAGCAAAATGGCATGAATCAGTCAGCTGTCGACGCGGCCGATAAGTGCAACGATGATATATCGTCAACGAAACGGCGCGCACGACTCCGAGGGCCAACACCGGAGTTGCAAAGCTGGCCTTTGCTCCGGCGACCACGTGGGGCTGGGACTTGATACGCACACTGGATTCACCAACACGCAGCCCCTTGGTCTGTCGTCTGGGCTGGGGTTTACCCACCACCGTGCTGCGTGGTCGGTCAGTCAGTGGCGGAGGTGGGAGTCTGGAAAGAGGGCCTGCGTCAGTCCGACTCGTCGCGGTCACTGAGGAATGTCACCACCCTCGGCTGTCAACGTCGTGAAAATCCCGCCTAGGTGTAACCCGGACGCAGGGCTCAGGAGTTGTGTGTGTGAAAGTCGAGGTGGCCGTCCTGGGCTCCCGTCCCTAATAAGCCTACGGTTTCTGTGGACGTAAAGCAACGCTCAACCAAAACGCGGACGCAGATATTGAGATTCCCCCTCCCCCCTTCCTCCCCCCCGCACCCCTCTCCCCTGCACCCCCTCCCCTCCCCACCCCCCTTCTCAGCACGAAGCTGTCAAAAAGTCTCGTCTTTAAAATCACGGTGTTGGTCAAACTAATTAGAATAACAGGCAGCATAGCTTTGCACGCTTCGGCTACCACAACCACCACTCCCTTCTACCCCAAAAAAGCATTTCTAATTTCTGCGATTCATTTAATTTTCTTCTTCTTTTTCTTCTTCTCCAAATCCTATTACATTTTACTGTGCTTAAGCTTTCGTTTCTCAGTCTGTTAAGGGTATAAAATAAATCGATTTTATCACTACTTCTATAACGCACCCACATGCAGGTGGGTCTCTCTCTCTCTCTCTCTCTCTCTCTCTCTCTCTCTCTCTCTCTCTCTCTCTCTCTCTCTCTCTCCCCCCCCCCCCTCTCCCCCCTCTCCCCCCCTCTCTCTCTCCTTCTCCCCGAACGCAGATGAAACACACACATCTTTTGAAAATCGAATTATTCTCCATCGTTAGCTAAACCTAACGACTCACCGTTCCGTGCTGCCGGTGGTTGCGTGCGTAGCGCACGAGTGGGAGAGGTGTAGGCCAGGTAGAAGACCTTGTCAACCACCACACGCTATTGATTCCACCAGCGCCGGTAATTTGTGCCCCATGCCGCACGTGCCACTGGCTCTGACCTGCTTCAACCCTGCGTCGTCGGGCTCACTGTGCAACGTGTTCACACACAGCACGGCATACACATACACAACACAACACACGTGGTTGTGGGCCCCTGCGTTTCGGCTATTGTTGTTGTTGTTGTTGTTGTTGTTGTTGTGTGTGTGTGTGTGTGTGTGTGTGTGTGTGTGTGTGTGTGTGGTGTGTGTGTGTGTGTGTGGTAGTGCGTGTGTGTGTGTGTGCGTGTGTGTGTGTGTGTGTGTGTGTGGTGTGTGTGTGTGTGTGTGTGTGTGTGTGTGTGTGTGTGATGAGAGAGAGAGAGAGAGGGAGAGAGAGAGAGAGAGAGAGAGAGAGAGAGAAGAGAGAGACAGAGACATACCAGCCGGCTTTGTCAACAAGCAAAACCAGTCTGATGTGCATGCAAATCTGGTATCAAGTGCGATAAAGTAGAAAGCAAAGGGGGGGGGGGGGTGGGGGGGGGGGGGGGTTGTTAGAGAAGAAAGATGAAGGGGATCGAAGAACAATGACACAATATTGACCCAAAGCACAGTTTAGGAAAACTATAATCTTTTTTTTTTGTGTGTGTGTGTGTGTGTGTGTGTGTGTGTGTGTGTGTGTTGTTGTTGTTGTTGTTGTTTTCGTTTCTTCTTCTTTTCTTTTTGATGTTTTTTTTTTTTTTGGGGGGGGGTGGGGGGAGGGGGGGGGTTCTTTCGTGGTCCCCCCCTCCCCCCACCTGCGCCTTTGTTTGGTACTGTCTGTCTCCTGTTCGCAACTCAGCTGGGATACAGAACTGTGCATCTCCTGCAAAGAGACCGTCTCCATGCACAGGGTTGTCAGCCCATCCCTTCAAACACATAACGTTAATGTATATGGAAAGAACCTCGATTTATCGCCACTTGACCTTGCTCGATGACCTCAGCTGAGGTCGAGATGAATGGATAATTGGTTTTTAGTGCCCAGTCAACGGCGTAGGTCATTATCATAAACAACAAGGCTGAAAAACCAAAACACCCTCGACCGTTTCGTCAGTCACGGACCTATCGTACATGATGGAGTTCAGACAGCACACTGCCTGCATTTTCTTAACAAAGTAATGATGGTACCACAACCAGCGTCCGAATTACTACAGGCTGTTTTAGTTGCCAGACCGTGTTTTGGTTTCCTGGCCATGTTTTAGTTCCCCGATCTGAGTCTTAGTTCCCTGGCCATGTTTTAGTTCCCCGTTCTGAGTTTGATTTCCCGGCCATGTTTTAGTTCCCCTTTCTGAGTTTTAGTTCCCTGGCTGTGTTTAGTTCCCCGTCCTGTGTTTTAGTTCCCTGGCAGTGTTTTAGTTCCCCGTCCTGTGGTTTAGTTCCCTGGCTATGTTTTAGTTCCCCGACCGTGTTTTAGTTCCCTGGCCGCGTTTTAGTTTCCCAGCCGCGTTTCAGTTCTGTGTTTTAGTTCCCCGACGATGTTTCCAGTTTCCTGGCCGTGTTTCAGTTCTCTGTTTTAGTTCCCCGATCGTGTTTTATTTCCCTGGCTGTGTTTTACTTTTAGTTCCCCGACCGTGCTTTAGTTCCCCTACCGCTTTTTCGTTCCCATACTGTGTTTCAGTTCATTGGCCGTGTTTTAGTTCCTCGAC
>JABMCL010001056.1:742500-750000 GCA_018857735.1 Alviniconcha marisindica
GCTGCATTAATTCGCAGAGAGTGCTCGCTGATTTGTTAGTCGTTTGTTTGAATCAGTGGCCAACGCAGATCTTGTTGTCGGCAAAGTCCTTCATGGTTTTGGCAACAAATAGCATTGTCATTGATCTTGCGCAAGTCGGGAGAGTTGAAGCGCGGTCAATAGAGCTCTTGGAGGGGCAACTGATGCCGGGTTTAGCGCTCTCTCTCTCTCTCTCTCTCTCTCTCTCTCTCTCTCTCTCTCTCTCTCTCTTCTCTCTCTCTCTCTCTCTCCTCTCTCTCTCTCTCTCTCTGTCTGTCTGTCTGTCTGTCTGTCTGTCTGTCTGTCTGTCTGTCTGTCTGTCTCTCTCTCTCTCTCTCTCTCTCTCTCTCTCTCTCTCTCTCTCTCTCTCTCTCTCACTCTCTCTCTCTCTCTCTCTCCTACCTCCACACTACCACCCACCACACACACACACACCACACACACACACACACACAACACACACACACACACACACACACACACACATTTACGCGCGCATCACTCGGTCAGTCTAAAACCTGAGTAATTATATTCATGGTCATAAACCTAATCAGTCAACGGAGAAAATGCAGTCCTTTGATCGTTTGACAGGAGTTCTATGGAAACGCTATGGTGATCAGTTATATACTGTATAGATGTGTGTGTGTGTGCGTGCGTGAGTGCGTGCATGCGTACGTGTGCGTGCGTGCGTGCGTGCGTGTGTGTGTGTGCGTGCGTGCGTGCGTGCGCGCGCGTGCGTGCATGCGTGCGTGCGTGCGTGTGTGTGTGTGTGTGTGTGTGTGCGTGTGTGTGTGTGTGTGTGTGTGTGTGTGTGTGTGTGTGTGTGTGTGTGTGTGTGTGTGTGTGTGTGTGTGTGTGTGTGTGTGTGTGTGTGTGTGTGTGTCCGTACGCTCTTTCGAGACCCATTTCCATTCCTCTCCGCAGAGCACACACACAGCGTACTGTCCACAGCGGAGAACTGTGAATGATTCCGAGGCATACAAATTCCTTTTCTCCAACACCTGGAGTTCGGTGCGGACAACAGAAAACCAAACCCACCTCTTGCTGAAAATCGTTTCGGGCAAAACAACATTCCACCAACGCCGTCCATGCTTCTACACCCAGGGAGGGTGAGGGAGAGAGAGGGAGAGAGGGGGAGAGAGAGACTGGGAGAGTACCTATGCCCCCCAGTGTCTGAGCCACCTGCACCAGCGCTTAGGTGATCATTGGAGAGAGAAAAAGAAGAAAAAACACCTCCGATGATAACGTGCAGCAGAACTCACGAGCCCACTGAGAAGTGCAAAGCAGTCGCCTGGCTGATAAACTCTGATAGCGTTGAATATAACCTGGCGATCTTTCGCTCAAATTCGCTCTGCCCGAATTGAAAGGAGCAGCGGATTAATAGCACTTGCCGGAAAATGAACTGGCCACTTTACGTCCTCGTCTTGCCCAACCTCATCCCTCACTCGTCCTTGTATCGTTTAGGCGCCCCTCTTCTGGACCTCCTACTGCTGGAATGAAAGAACACACGCTGGGGCGACCATGAACGCAGAAATTAAGGTTACCGTCTTTGTATCGTTTAGGCACCTCGTGTGGTCCTGCGGCTGCTGAAAAGAAAAGAATACGCGCCGGGGCAACCGTGAACGCAGAAATTAAAGTTACCGTCCTTGTATCGTTTGGCGCCCCTCTTGTCGTCCTGTTGCTGCTGGAAGAAAGAACATGCGCTGGGGCTACCGTGAACGCAGAAATTAAGATCCCGGCCGGCCACCATTCCAGAGCTAACAAAACGTTTGCTTCTCTCGCGTTTAAACCCGCAGTACTTAAGCCAGAATAAAGCTTGGCATGCTCTACCTGCTGCCCAGAATTCTGCTCCCTAAATGTCTGCCTCCCTGGTCCCGGATCTTTTAGATTCAACCGCTTCTCCCTCCCCCTCCCCTCCCAGTCTGTATGTTCTGATCACTTGGACAAAAAGCTCAATAAAACCTTGAAAAAACTTGAACCCACGACCAGTCCGCTCCTCCTCAAATGGTAAATTAATTCAGACTTTTAATCGTCATTTGTCACAACACTGTGGACATCACACTATTAATTTATTCATCGCAGAGAGGACAGGGTCGAAGAAAAAGGAAGAGATCTGATACTTGTGCTTAGAGGACGAGACAGAGCTGTTCTCTGACGATTGCAACGCCTTTTCAACAACATTGGAGAATAATATATAATTATATCGCCGAGATACTTTGCGAAGCACACGATTATGCAACCTTACGGCTGCGTAGCAATGCCTTGAGCTAAGCCTGAAGTATAGAAGAAAGCTGTGTCTGTTAAAATCACGCCATTTCCACAAAGAATCGAAGCTTCTTCCCGATACGGCGTGTAACAGACAACGGTTGTTGCTTTATTCGTTGGCGGATGGATGCACCGCTGCTGGCGAAAATTGCTTTGTTCCTGCAGATCCCACTACAAAGCAACCCCTCCCCTCACCCTTCTCACCCTTCCCCCACCCCGCCCCCACGAAAAAAAGGAAAGAGAGAAAAAATATGCCTCTTTTAATAGCAGCATCGACAAATCGGTGTTGAAACGTGAAGCTGCGACCAATATTCACAACAATGGAGTACTTCGTGGGCACGTCCTACACAAATGAATATCACAGTTGGGGATTTTTTATTACCAAATCTCTCTCTCTCTCTCTCTCTCTCTCTCTCTCTCTCTCTCTCTCTCTCTCTCTCTCTCTCTCTCTCTCTCTCTCTCTCTCTCTCTCTCTCTCTGCGTGTGTGGGTATATGTAAGATAGAAGGTGGACGAGAGAGAGAGAAAAAGCATAGTATGTGTGCTTGTATTCACAAATGCACGCGTGCACGCGTCAGTGTGTGTCTGTGTCTGTGTGTCTGTGTCTGTGTCTGTGACTGAAACGCATATCGCACGGTTAAGGGACTGTATTCATGAATGATTTGATTGTCGGCTGAACCACCATTGTGTGTCGTGACTCATCCAGTCGCATGCCTGCCTATCTCTCTCCCTCTCTCTCTCTCTCTCTCTCTCTCTCCCCCTCTCTCTCTCCCTCCCCCACCCCAACTCCAGCCCCCTCCAACAGTGCGCGGTCGTCACCACCCGGTGTGGCAGAGCCGGGCTTGTCCCCCCCTTGCACTTGTGCATCGTTATGACAGGAAGTAGGGGGCGCAGTGATTGAAATGGAATCCCATGTCGCTGATTTGTCGCGTGCTTCACGCGTCACTGCGCACCGGGGGCCTCTGCGCTGCGAGACTTGGCGCGAGGGCTCGCGAGAACAGCTGCTGGTGTAATAAAACCGATACTTTTCAACTCCATCTCGGCGCTCGCTTGCAAGGGCAGGGAGAAAATAGGTAAATATCACGCCACGGAGCACGGCCAAAGCGAGCGATTATGAAACCCCTGAAACGTGGGGTGCACTGGTGACACCCAGTATCACTGGGCGAAAATAGTTTGAATCCACGAAACGAAACGAAAGCGGTATCTGTCTGTAAACGCCCGAGTCTGTGCCTGTACTACTAGCTTAAGTAGAGCCGCGTTTACTCGATACTTCTGTTTTGTTTTTCGTTGGCCTGGGGTAGTGAGGTGGTGGGGTGAGGGTGTCTTGTTTGCTTCGGACATTCGACTACGACTCAGGGCGTTAGTATTACGATGATGGTTGCTACTGCTGCAGCACGCCGTACGAGTACTGTACGACTCCGCTGGTAGTGTACTGCGATCTGTCAGGATTGCGTTATTAATTCGGTCTGACACTACTCATCCCAGCTGGTAAACTCTCTGTGTGTGTGTGTGTGTGTGTGTGTGTGTGTGTGTGTGTGTGTGTGTGTGTGTGGTGTGTGTGTGTTTTCTAAGCTGAGTTTTTGGATATGTTCCTTGGACTTGTGTAACCTTTTTCTTGAAGTTATCGGATCTTGCACCGAAAAAGGCAACGGTTATGATTGAAAAATCGACCCCCACCCTCCCCACCTACGACTAAGTGTATAAACAAAGAGTCAACGGTAACACATATTAGGCTTTGCCTTTAAATTGTAAAACATTAAGCGACGCTTGACAAGCCTGGCAGTCTTCAGACTTCTAGTCCAGCCACTTCAAAAATACGGTCGCAGTTTGTCTTCTTTCAGATCATAAGCATTAGCTCGTTTGCCTTTGGATCGAAATCCATTTGCCCTGCTGATGGTATAGTGTACACGAGTGGCAACTATAATCGTGATTTGATTTCCTTGCACACTGGTCGAGTTGATGTTCCTTGCTAAACTGGTGTAGTAGTAGTAATGATCGTAGTTGATGTGCCTTGCACACTGGTCCAGCTGATGTTCATTGCAAAACTGGTGTAGTTGATGTTCCTGCAAAACTGGTGTAGTTGATGTTGCCTGCAAAACTGGTGTAGTAATAATAATAATCGTAGTTGATGTTCCTTGCAAAACTGGTCCGGTTGATGTTCCTTGCAAAACTGGTCCAGTTGGTGTTCCTTATAAAACTGGTGTAGCAGTAATGGTCGTAGCTGATGTTCCTTGCAGACTGGTCCAGTTTATGTTTATTGCGAAACTGGTGTAGCTGATGTTCCTGCAAAACTGGTCAGGTTCATGTTCATTGCAAAACTGGTGTTATAGTAATAATGATCGTAGCTGATGTTCCTCCCAGCACACTAGTCCGACAGTAATACTGGTAGTAGTCCGCTAGTTTTCCCTGCAGAGTGGTCCAGCAACCCTGGAACCATGATCCCAGTTCGTGTTCCATCGAGTTTGGCTCGGTCGATGGCTGGGTCGCCGTGCTACCCCCGGTAGGTTTCATATCCCATTTCCAAAAGACGGTACCGACCAGCAAGCCAGCGAGCCCGGCGATCGATAGTGGATACAGAGGCAAACAGCCTGGATGGAGGGGAGACAATCTGCGGATGGTCAAGGGAGACAATCTGGTGGCTACAGTTGTGCAGTCACGACAACTCGGGAATTAGACAGAGGCGCCACATCCTGAAACGGTCTGGCCACTCGCAGACGATCAGCTGGGATGAGTGTCAGACCGAATTGATAATGGAATTCTGACGGATCGCAGTACACTGCCAGCGGACTTGTACAGCCGTCGTGTGGCGTGCTGCAGCGATGGCACCGATCATTGGGTGCGTGCGCACGGCACATCAGCGGGGAGCTGAGAGACACTGGCTTATTTCTCGCTGTGCATATATATAGCGTATACCTCAGTGGACACATTGTTCATAACGTCTTTAATCGCCCAGCCAGTTTTGAGAGCCATCGATCTTGTTGTGTCCATTACTTTTTGTTGCATGCATCTAAGCAAGCGTCAGAGCCGAAGTCAACGTATTTTCAGTCATGGTCAAGACTGACCTTAGGTACTGGAAATCGAGATTTACGTTAGATAGATGGGAACAGAGATTAATATTAGATGTGGCAAATAGTACTAGTAGTAGTAGTAATAGTAGTAGTAAGAGTAACGTAGTTGTTCTTTGTTGTTGTCCGGATTGTTTTTGGTCCTGTAAGATCCGTAAGAACACCTTGCGACCGGATTGTTTCTGGTCTTGTAAGATCACTTTGTTCGCCTCGCGCTGTTTAGTATGGATGTTTATAGATACGATGTGGCCTGATTGTTTCTGGTCAGGTGAGATCACTTTGTTCGCCTAGCGCTGTTTAGTATGGATGTTTATAGATACGATGTGGCCTGATTGTTTCTGGTCAGGTGAGATCACTTTGTTCGCCTCGCGCTGTTTTGTATGGATGTTTATAGATACGATGTGGCCTGATTGTTTCTGGTCAGGTGAGATCACTTTGTTCACCTCGCGCTGTTTTGTATGGATGTTTATAGATACGATGTGGCCTGATTGTTTCTGGTCAGGTGAGATCACTTTGTTCGCCTCGCGCTGTTTTGTGCGGATGTTTATAGATACGATGTGGCCTGATTGTTTCTGGTCTTGTAAGATCATTGTTCGACTCCGGCGGTCTTTGTGCTGCCAACGAAGCCCGACATGCTGCCCACGCGCAGAAAAAGTGGCCATTGATCAGAAATGAAATGGGAGCCGCAAGCTTCATGCAATTTACAATTGATGCCACGGAGGCGCTGTCTTTGTGATAAGCTGTAGGAATTATATTGACTGCAAAATTAATATTATCGATTTCTCTCTCTCTCTCTCTCTCTCTCTCTCTCTCTCTCTCCTCTCTCTCTCTCTCTCTCTCTCTCTCTCTCTCTCTCCCCTCCTCCTCTCTCTCTCTCTCTCTCTCTCTCTCTCTCTCTTCCCCCCCTCCTCTCTCCCTCTCTCTCCCCCTCTCTCCTCCTCTCTTCTCTCTCCTTCTCTCTCCTCTCTCTCTCCTCTCTATCTCTCTCCTCTCTCTCCTCCCTCCCTCTCCCTCTCCCCCCTTCTCTCTCCCACCCCCTCTCTCTCTCCCCCCCTCTCTCTCCACCCCCTCTCTCCCCCCTCTCTCTCCCCCCCCTCTCTCTCCCCCCCCCTCTCCTCTCTCTCCTCTCCTCCCCTCCCTCTCCCACCCGCTCTCTCTCCCCCCCTCCCCCCCCTCTCTCCTCTCTCTCTCTCTCTCTCTCACTCTCACTCACTCTCTCCCTCCCCCTCCCTCTCCCTCCCTCTCCCTCTCTCTCTTCTGGAGTTCCAACGTTGGCTGTGGCTGGACGCACACGATGAGAACTTCCGGTGCTGCCTGAGGTTTTGGTGATGGCGGGGGTGGTAGTGGGTTCCCCCCCCCTCCTCCCCCCTTTTTCTTCTTCCTCTTTTTCCTCTCACATGGCGAGAAACTGCCGAAACGAGCTTCAGTGGCCGTTCAGTATCAGTGACTTAAAAAGCTGGAAATAAACAGAGCAAAAGAAGAAAAAGAAGAAGAAGGAGGAGGAGGACAAGAAGAAGAAGAAGAAGAAGAAGTCCTCTATACACCCGTGCAGTTGCTTTTCATTAAATTTGCATGATGGTTGATTACATTAGCGAAACATTCATTCACGTTTTAGGGGTTTGCAACCTGTAAACGCATTGAAGTGATTGAGGCAAGTGGGGGCCCCTAGAGTCTCATGCGTTTGCGTCTGTTTTCATCAGCAAAAATATTCCAATCATGTTTCAGGAACTCGAGAAGCAGCTATAGGTTCAACAAGAGAAAACAAGAAGGTCTCTGTCAAAGGGAAGGAAAGGAAATGGCTGCAGTGGGGGTATGCCACAGTTCTCGCGCGAGATAAGATGTGGAACGTGTTCATTAATGCATGTCATCAACACGAGTCATGCCATTAACACAGATTCCCCTCCCCCCCCCCCCCCCCCCCCCCTTCCTCCCCTACGGAAGTCCTTGCCATTAACATACTGATGCCTTTACGCTGTGTTGGAGACTGGCCGATGGTAAATAAGGTTATTATGGCCGGTCACGTTCCCATGCTTTGTTTCTGTTGTCCTCACACTGTAACCAAGCCTTGTATGGGACGTAGAGATACGCCAGGAATACGGGTCCGCGCCAATCAGATTGCCCTCTTACGCAACGTGTGTGAATTAGGTTTCGAA
>JABMCL010001056.1:752500-765000 GCA_018857735.1 Alviniconcha marisindica
GTGTGTGTGTGTGTGTGTGTGTATGCGAGCGTGTGTGTGTGTATGTGCGTGCGAGCATATGTGTGTGTGTGTGTGTGTGTGTGTGTGTGTGTGTGTGTGCGTGCGTGCGTGCCTGTGTGCGTGCGCGCGCGCGCGCGCGTGTGTGTGTGTGTGTGTGTGTGTGCGTGCGTGCGTGCGTGCGTGCTCTGTTTCTATCTCTGTCTCTGTCTGTCTGTCTGTCTGTCTGTCTGTCTGTCTGTCTCTCTGTCTGCTCTCTCTCTCTCTCTCTCTCTCTCTCTCTCTCTCTCTCTCTCTCTCTCTCTCTCTCTCTCTCTCTCTCTCTCTCTCTCTCTCTCTCTCTCTCTCTCACCCACCCCACCCCCTACTCTCCCTACTCACTCTGTCAAAGACTCCGAGACGAACGGACCGAACGAAGGAGTGTAAGTGGACAGGGAAGCAAACAGTTTAAACGCGGAGCGAGCGAAGAAGGGGTGTTGAGGGTGACGTCCCGCCACCGAGCGAGAAGGCGTCAAGGAGGAGGATCAAACTCACCCCGAGCATGCAGGGGCCCCTCCACGTCTCGAGCTGACCCGGGGCCGAGCACAACCCCCCCCTCCCCCCAACCTCCCCATCCCCTTCCACCCCCACCCCTAGCACTCCCCACCCCCTCCCTCCCCCACCCTGTCAAGTCCCCGTTTTCAGATCACCTGCCAATCACCCAAGGTCCTAGACCCCAGGACTCGCCACTACGCCAAACAAAACGATTAGATTAACGAGAGGAAGGCAAGAGAATTGACAAACAAGGGAGCCAAGTCTTCAATTAGGGGGTTCGCTGGGAAAAATCAAAGCGCACAAAGTCTCGGAGATGGGGAGGGCAATGAAGGCTGACAGGTCCGAGCCGCAGTCGATCTTCTTGTCTGGGGACAACGTTTGATTTTTGTCCACAGCGTCCCTCGGTTAATCACGCCATCGTTGGCTTTCTCTTAACGTCCACCCCCTACTACTACACTTTCGCCTGCAGGACTACTGGCCTTCCTCGTCTGTAACGATTCGCTGCTGCTACTGCTTCCTCTCCCCCCCCCCCCCCCCCCCCCCCCATCTCCTCCCTGAACTGCCCTCAGCAAAGCAAACTCACTGTAATTGTAACGATTTGCCTCATCAACGTGAACAACTCCTTTCTTGCCGAAATTTTCCCTCAGCCACATAAACTCACTGAAACCATTAATTTTGCCCTCGACAGTGTAAACTCCCTGTAACAATTCGCCCTCATCAGCGTGAACACTGTGTTGTTAGTATTTTCCCTCAGCCACAAAAACTCAGTGAAACCATTCATTTTGCCCTCGACAGAGTAAACCCCTGTAAAAATTCACCCTCATCATTGTGAACACTGTGTTGTTAGTATTTTCCCTCAGCCATAAAAACTCAGTGAAACCATTCATTTTGCCCTCGACAGTGTAAACTCCCTGTAACAATTCGCCCTCATCAGCGTGAACACTGTGTTGTTAGTATTTTCCCTCAGCCACAAAAACTTAGTGAAACCATTGATTTTGCCCTCGACAGAGTAAACCCCTGTAAAAATTCACCCTCATCATTGTGAACACTGTGTTGTTAGTATTTTCCCTAAGCCTCGTAGACTCACTGAAACCATTTGCCTTCAACTTTGTAGACTCACCGCACGATTCGCACTCGGCAGCGTAAACTCGTCGTCACGGTTTGCCATTAGCAACGGAACTCACCGTAACGATTTGCGTTGAATAGTGTAAACTCACCGCTCACCCCAAGCATCGTAAACTCACCTAAACTATTTTCGTTCAAAAGCGTAAGCTCACCGTAGCGATTTGCCCAAAGCGTCGTAAACTCGCCGTAACAATTTGCCTTGCACTGGGTAAACACATCGTAAGGATTTGCCCTCAGCAGCGTAAACTCACCGTAACGATTACGTTCAACAGCGTAAACCCACCATAGCGAGTTGCCTCCAGCAACGTAAACTCACCGTAGCGAGTTGCCTTCAGCAACGTAAACTCACCGTAGCGAGTTGCCTCCAGCAACGTAAACTCACCGTAGCGAGTTGCCTCCAGCAACGTAAACTCACCGTAGCGAGTTGCCTCCAGCAACGTAAACTCACCGTAGCGAGTTGCCTTCAGCAACGTAAACTCACCGTAGCGAGTTGCCTCCAGCAATGTAAACTCACTGTGGCGAATTGCCTCCAGTAACGTAAACTCACCGTAACGATTACGTTCAACAGCGCAAACCCACCGTAGGGAGTTGCCTCCAGCAACGTAAACCTACCGTAGCGAGTTGCCTCCAGCAACGTAAACTCACCGTAGCGAATTGCAACAGACGGCGTCAACTCGCTGTAATGAGCCGTAGTGATTAATTTTGCACCCAGCAGTGTAAACTCACCGCAATGATTTGGGTCTTTTTGCTTGTTGTTTGTTTGTTTTGTTTTGTGTTTGTTTGTTTGTTTTGTTTTGTTTGTTGTTGTTGTTAGCGGTTTTGTTGTTGTTGGCCACCACCAGCAACGTAAACTCATCGTAACGATTTGCTTGTTATCCTTAACCGCCCTCAACAATGTTAAACCTCTCTCTCTCTCTGTCTCTGTCTCTGTCTCTCTCTCTGTCTCTCTCTGTCTCTGTCTCTGTCTCTCTCTCTCTCTCTCTCTCTGTCTTCTTCTCTCTTCTCTCTCTCTTCCCCTTTCTGTCTCTTCTCTCTCTCTCTCTCTCTCTCTCTCTCTCTCTCTCTCTCTCTCTCTCTCTCTCTCTCTCTCTCTCTCTCTCTCTCTCTCTCTCTCTCTCTCTCTCTCTCTCTCTTTTCTCCCCCCTCTCTCTCTCTCCCCTCTCTCTCCCCCCCTCTCTCTCTCTCTCTCTCTCTCTCTCTCTCTCTCTCTCTCTCTCTCTCTCTCTTCTCTCTCTCTCCCTCCCTCCCTCCCCATCTCTCTCTCTCTCTGTTATACAGAACGGGCTTCCGTAATTTATCCTGTCTTAATTTACCGTATTGCAATTCGCGCCTTAATTTTTCCCAGTTCGATTTTCGCTTCATAATTCCCCTAAACGTTATGAGCGTTTGCATTCGCGCGGCACTGTTTGCCTCTCCTAGATCGTATTGATGCTCCACTTTGAAACTGGTTTTCATCGCTAGATAAGTGCTTGACATCGGGCGTCGTTTGTTTAAGTTCCGCTCAACTGCTTTCGTGTCAAGGGAGAAGCGGCATTGATGATATGTCAACTGTGATTTGAATCCGGGGGGTGACAGGGGTTCAAGGAACAAAAAAAGATGTGGAATGCAGCGTCCCTTGTCCCCGGAGTGCGCTAAGACTGTCCACATTGATCACAGCGGAAGAGAGTACTCGTTTCAACTTTTCTCTCCCTCTTTCTGTCTTTCTGTGTTTCTTTCTTATGAAAGGGTGGGGTGGGATTTTTATTTGTTGAAAAATTCGGATTTTTGCATTTGTTTTTTTTTTTTGTTTGTTTGTTCTGTTTCTTTTTTGTTTTGTTTTTGTTTCGCCCTGATATAACTAACCGCAAAAGGTTGATTGGGCGTAAAACACCACGTTACTTCCTTCTTCTTTTTTTAAGCCTTTTGTGTTTGTGTTGTTCTTCTGTTCATTTTCTTTCTTTCTTTTTCTTTTTCTTTTTCTTTTTCTTCTCTATCATCTGTCTGTCTGTCTCTGTCTCTTTCTCTCTGTCTCTCTGTCTCTCTGTCTCTCTGTCTCTGTCTCTCTCTCTCTCTCTCTCTCTCTCTCTCTCTCTCTCTCTCTCGCTCGCTCGCTCGCTCGCTCGCTCTCTCTGGCACACACGCACACACGCCCGCAAACACACAACACACACACACACACACACACACACACACACACACACACACACACACACACACCAGTGACTCACTGTGTCGGCTGGGTGATCTGAGCAGAAACACTACAGCAAGTCGTAGCGTAGTGTACTGTCTCTAAGCTGAGTTAAAAAACTTGAGTGGTCAACTGAACCCTTGCGGCAGCGTCCTCACCATGGTGGTTCATTTCCTGTGTTGCAGAGACCTCCCTCCAACACCATGAGCTACGGTCAGCAGGACGACACGCAGTCCTCGCGGTCAGGCGACACCCCCGTCCCCCCTAGTCAGTCCACCACCAACTCTTCCCAGCTGGCCGAGAACAACAGTGAATCAGGTAAGACCACTCGCACCCATCGCAAGGACGTGTTTCGTGCTGGGTCCTCTGAAGTCTTTGGTGAAGGACTGCGTGCGCTCTCAAGAGATTTAAGCCACCTCTCTTTCAAGTTCAAGTTCAGTGTTGCTTTACGTCCACAGAGAGCATAAAGACTATTAGGGACGGGGAGCCCAGGACGGCCACCTCGACTTTCAAACAGCTCCTGACCTCTGACCCCTCTTTTAAGATCACTTTTTTATGAGAAATACCGAACAGCTTTTTTTTTTTTTTTTTTCTTTTTTGAGAGAGAGAGAGAGAGAGAGAGAGAGAGAGAGAGAGAGATTTTTTTGGTGAACCCATACCACGGTTCGGGCCTCTTTTTAAGACCACTTTTCTGATGAACTTGTACAGAGCTCAGGTGCCGTGTGAAAGTTGAGGTGGACGACCAGGGCTTCCCGTCCCTAATAGTCCTGATGGTCCGTGGTGGTGACCTCATCCGTCTCTGGTGGTGGTGGTGGTGGTGGTGGTGGTGATGGTCATGGCGGTGTTGCTGTCGTATACTGCGCTGTATATTTTATGTTCATGATATGGTGCTGTTGGCGATGGCTGCATGTCTGTGTGGGTTTCGTGATGTGTTTGTTTTGTTTTGTTTTGTTTGTTTGTTTGGCAACATGAGTTGACATGCGGTCAGGTGTTGCTTGCCTGGGAGATCTTCTGTCCTTCCTGTTCGTCTCTGTGCGGATGTCTGCTTCCCGTTATTGTCTACTATGTCTCGTCCTGTTCGTCTTTTAGTTCCATCCAATTGTCCACTGGTCCGTCTGTCTTCATGTCTGCCTCCATTACTGTCTGTAGTTTCTTGTCTTCTTCCAGGTGTCCTGCAATGCGTCTTGTCTGGTTCTTCTGTCCTGCCATGCGCCTTGTCTTGTCTGGTTCTTCTGTCCTGCCATGCGTCTTGTCTTGTCTGGTTCATCTGTCCTGCCATGCGTCTTGTCTTATCTGTTTCATCTGTCACTCCATTCGCGATTATTTAACGATGAAATGTTTAGTCGTGAAACCTTTCCGTTTGTTCTTGCTTTCTTATTAATGAAAACAATCTCTGGCTAGTAAATAATTTAACCTCACAAGGCTGATATAATATATAAAGTTCCCACCACCATCGACAACATCATCAACAACAACAACAACAACAACAACAACAGCTGTTTCAACAACAACAAAAAGCGAACTTCCTCGGTAGATCGGGCGTCCTAAGTCGCCTAACCTCGATGCCGACCGCACTCCCGTCAGAAAGGTGGAAGGAAAAGTTTCGGCTCGCTCCCAGTTGTGTTTTATTTTAACCCATCCTCTGAAAGTGAGTTTCTAAACTGCTTCTAAACTGCTCGCCAGACATTCGGCGGGATTTAGTGGGCTCGGAAACGACCCCGGGAACACGAACACTCCTTTGCAAGGCGTGCGCCATCAGCCTTAGAATGTGACTTACAACCCGGCCCTCGTACTTAGTGGTGGCACTAACGGGGCAGTGACTTCACTGCTGCTTGCAGAAGCCCGGAGAGTTCAGGGAGGCTCTAAATCAAACCAACAACGGAATCTGCTGTTTCAATCAAAACCTGCCTTGAAGAGAGGGGGACGAGCCCTGGAAGTTGTTCTGTGCGAAATTCTTGCTCGTCTTTACATGGCTAATCTTTTTCGGAGAGAGTGTTGTAGAGAAAGAGGAAAGGGGACGGGGGTGGGTGATGGTGGGGGGGGGGGGGGGGGGGGGGATTGGGGAGGAGGGGGGGGTGAGAAAGAGTGTTTATTTTTTTCCCCTCTCACTCCGTCTCTTTTTTTCTCTTTTTTTCTTTTTTTCTTTCTTTCGTTCTTTTCTTCCAACTCTTTCGTGGGGTGTTTACTTATGCAGGCTTGAGAGTTTCAAAACACTTGATCCATGCAATTGGAGATGGCTCCAGGGGTGATGTTTTCGGCTGCTGGTTTTGTCTTCAGCGTCTTAGATTTTTTTTCTTTCTCTCTCTCTCTCCCTACTTACCCCACTCACCACACTCCCCCTCAGCATCCCCGTCGCACCTTTTCGGCACTGCCGTCCTTTCCCTTCCTCGCTTCCCAGTTGTTCACCCTCCAGTTCCTCTCCAAGACACGCTCTTTTGGACCTGATCGACTTCCTTCACGGTCGAGTGAGCAGCCGTGATTGAAAATGCAGTTTCATCAATTGTCCTGTCCAGTATTTCATGGTGGAGGGGAGGGGTGGGGTGGATATGCTTTTTTTTTTTTTTTTTCCTTCTCAAGTTTTTTTAGTTTTTTAGTTTTTTGCCTTTTTTTTTTTCTCTCCTCTCTCTCTCTCTCTCTCTCTCTCTCTCTCTCTCTCTCTCTCTCTCTCTCTCTCTCTCTCTCTAGCCAGTGTTGGATTTTGCAAGGCCGTTTATCAATATGTTTCACAAACTGGATTAAAGTTTCCCTACTTCCTTCCAGCCGTGGGTGAGGGAGATTATCATCCTAGAATCATGCCACCCACCCACCCACCACCACCACCACCACCACCACCGCCACCTTTTACGCCCCCCCCCCCCCCCCCCCCCCCACTCCTGCCTTCCTGTCTCCGTTTCTCCGTTTCCTCTCCATGCCTGGGTTGTTGCATGATGGAAAACTTGTTAGCCGAACATGAAGGAATTGTTTTGAAAAGGAAGAGAGGAAAAAACGAGCCCCAGTTTGAAGGTTGCTTCCCTTGGAAGGGTTCTTCGGGCAGGGAAAACACAGAAAGATAAAATATTTTGCCGCAGCCCGCGAAGGTTTCCATGTATACGGGTTCCTGTTTCACCGAAGACATATGTCAGCAAAATATGAGAAAAACTGATGTGAAAATAACGGAACGGGGGCTTGTGTTTGCAAATTTGGTAGGACCATGTCAGTAAAAATATTTGTCTAAGACTCAGCGTAGGAGACTTTGGGAGAAAAAAGAAAAAAAGAAGATGAGTCAGTTTTTTTAAATACTTTGAAAAAAACTTATGGCACGTTTGAGAACTGTATGATTCATATTCACGCTACAGGAAGCCAAGGTGTTGGAATAATTTAACAACAGAAATAATAGTCTGTGTTGGAGTAGAACAACCAGAATAATATTATGCTGCAGTTTCTGACTTTGTGTCTTTATTACCGGTGTGGTCTGATTTGACAACAGAATAGTCTGCGTTTGAGTAGAACAGCCAGAATATTATGCTGCAGTTTCTGACATTGTATCTTTATTACTGGTGTGGTCTGATTTGACAACAGAATAGTCTGCGTTTGAGTAGAACAGCCAGAATATTATGCTGCAGTTTCTGACATTGTATCTTTATTACTGGTGTGGTCTGATTTGACAACAGAATAGTCTGCGTTTGAGTAGAACAGCCAGAATAATATTATGCTGCAGTTTCTGACATTGTATCTTTATTACTGGTGTGGTCTGATTTGACGACAGAATAATCTGGGTTTGAGTAGAACAGCCAGAATAATATGATGCTTCAGTTTCTGGATTTGTATCTGCATGTCTGGTATGGCTGGTGTGGCCTCAGCCACAGTCAAACATTTATTTAATTAGTCTGTGTGACTCATTGACATGACACCAGTGACGATGGTAACGAGCAAGTTCCATTTCGGAAGAAGAAAAAAACTCCTTTGTTGAGCTTTACGCCGGTTTGGCGACACTGGTCTTAGCCTTCCCTTTTGAATCCAAGCGCCTTTGTCATGTACTGCGGATATCAACCAGCAAGTTCCACTTCTTTGCCGGGCTTTACGCCAGTTTGGCAACACTAGCCTTAGCCTTCCCTTTTGAATCCAAGCGCCATTGTCATGTACTGCAGATACCAACCAGCAAGTCCACCGCGGAGAAGTTGTACTAAATTCCGTATTTTCAAACATGCACTTCCCTTTGCGAATGCACCATGTTATCTTCATCAGTTTCCGCATTGCATTTTCGCCCCCCCCCCCCCCCTCCCCCCTCCCCCCCTTCACCCCCGCCCCCTTACTTCTTTCTCTCCCCTCCGTATTATATTTCTCTCTTTCTGTCACCCTCCCTAGCTTTCATAACGTGGGTGAGTGATAAAAGGCGCATGAAACAGTTGCAGTAACACGAGAGATGGCGCAATAACCCTATAATCGACAAAACTCCCCACAGATTGTTTGCCGGAAAATCCGCCGAGTGACAACTTTACGACAGAGCCTAAGCGGCCGTCTGAATTTCGACGGTGTGACATGCCCACCCGCCAGGTAGGAATTCCGTTTTGCAACAGAATATCTCTTGAATATAGCGGACCGTCTGAGGCCGTCCTTTATACCCTTTTCTTTTTGTTCTTTTTTGCGGGCTAACCCCTGCTTGGCCTCACTCTAGCGGCTATAACCGGCTAAAACCTTAAGAAAGGAACGGAGAGGCGTTTTATGCTCCCGCTATCGCCCTTGCAACGCCCCTGTTCGAACAGAATTCAAGCGACTCGGACGATCGTCCGTGCGAGAGATGATCGTTTTAGTGCCGTTTGACGGCAGGTAGACTTAGCGGTTAGGGCAACGTGTGGCCTGCCATGAGGTCTTCTTCGGCCAAAACTTGGGTGCGGACAAAGCCTGCAGATCTTGGGATCGGGTTCCTGTCGGTTTTCCGTTGCGTATAAAGTCCTCATGCGTAATGCATAAAGGATCTTGAATGTGGGAGTTCGTGGCATTGTCTGGTCCCCTCCCCCCCCCCCCCCCCATCCCACCCCCACCCCACCCCGCCCGCTTTTCATTCCTTCGTCCCCCACCCTACTCCACCCCACCCCCTTGATAGATTAAGGTAACCAGGAACAAGAGCAAGGTACACTGTTACTGTTTGAAGGAATGCAGAGAAAGAAAAGCGGAAGAAAAAAAAGATAATGAAACAAACCAAAGTGATAAAGACAGCTTTACGCCCTATTAAAAAAAGAGATGAAACGAAAATAAAATAAAATGGAAATGATAGAAATAAAAATACTTATAGAACAAATATGAAAATAAAACGGGCCAGAAAAAGAAAAGGGCAAACAAGGAAAAACAACATCAACAACAACAAAAAACGCTTCCCTCAAGAAAAGGACAACAATCGTGAAATAAAACAACGTTGAACAAAATAAGATAAAATAAAATAAGAATCAAACGAAACGCAGTGAGATATGAATAATAACCTTTAAAATAAAAATAAAATAAAAAAAGAAGAATAAGATGTAATATATAAAGGGAGCTGCAATTTTTATATCCTTTTTTAAGTCAACAACAATGAAGTAAAGATAAGGTTAGAATTCAAATCGATATTGCAAAAGCCGAGGCCTAAAATCGTAGCCTCGCAGACGAACCCATGATATCATTTTCCTCTCAAGTTGGCTTAATCTATCGATTGTGACATTTGTTTTCCATCTAACTAGCCTATGAGGTCTTTTCCTTTATGACGCTCAAACGACATAAATCATTCGGAGCCGTGGCTTACACACTTCATGAATATTGACTGCACAAGTGAAGCCTTTCGGCCTCTACCGGCAACGCTGTCTTTAAACTAAACAGATACTTCAAGTGGGGCAATGTGTGGCCACATAAATCACTGGGAATCAGATTTTCTCTGCAAAGTCGTTGATTGTACTGTTAAACCGTCTGGACTGAAAGCTGTTTTTGTGATTGCATTTATGATTTCTATAGCGGGATAATAATATATGGCTTGGGCATTGTGATCCGCAGGGAGGCAGCATGGTCGGTCACCTGTTGGTGTCGTTCTTCACAACACAAGAACAGTGGATGTGTTGTTGTTTTCTGCTTATATGTTTGCTATGCTGTTGTTCGTCTTCTTCTTGCTCCCCCCCCCCCCACCCCCCCACCCCACCCCCCGAACCCCCCTCCCCCGCCCCACCCCCCGTTTTTTCCCCAACATAACTCCAGTCTGAGATTTTGTTAACCGGCGCGTGAAACCGACGTAAAAACGAGCGAGAAAAAAAAAAGCAAAAAGAGAAGAATGAGTCGAAGCTGCTGTTTGGAAGACTGGTGTGCACATTGTACTTGTAGTCCACGATGGCTTTTACTGTTGGTCCTTTTTGTTAGTCCTCTCTCCTCTTACCCGGACTTGTCCTGTCCGGTCGTTCCTGTGTTGTATACATCTATATGTGTGTAACTACCTGTTGAGAACAGTGGTTCCGTGGTTACCTGCAGTGACTCACAGTGTTTTCCTCCCAGTGTCCTGGTGTTGTATACACATATATGCGTATGTAACTATCTGTTGAGAACGGTGGTTCCGTGGTTACCTGCAGTGACTCACAGAGTTTTCCTCCCAGTGTTCTGGTGTTGTATACACATATATATATGTATGTAACTATCTGTTGAGAACAGTGGTTCCGTGGTTACCTGCAGTGACTCAGTGTTTTCCTCCCAGTGTCCTGGTGTTGTATACACATATATGCGTATGTAACTATATGTTGAGAACAGTGGTTCCGTGGTTACCTGCAGTGACTCACAGTGTTTTCCTCCCCTTTGGGTTCTCGCGGCCGGTGCCCATGACCTCCATCGCCTTCTTGGCGAGGACCCTCGCCTCCCGTGTCTCCTCGTGCACTGTGACCTCAGCGAAAGGTGGCTCTTGTTTCTTCTCCAAGACACATATTGCCCCAACACTTCAGGGCCACTTCTGCCGCTAATCCTGCTACTTATCCCCCAGCCAGGCTGGGATGTGGCAGCGCGTTTCTAGCCTAAATCGGCCTGCTCAACGTTTTATCTGTCTGCGATGACGGTTTCTCGAGGATGGTTGCGTTCCGCGGGCTGTTTGTCCAGTAAGCGATCCGTGTTAGCTCAGCTAAACGTCCGGCATTGTGGCAGAGCCCGATAGGCCCCGGGTAGCCCATTCAGGGGGCTGAAGAGCCGGCGTTTTGATTTCAGCCCCAAGTCTCATAATACTCCATTCAAGCAGGGCCTCCACGGCAGCTGCCTTCGTGAAAGACAAGCCAAGGTCTTTGGCGCGTCCTCGTCTGTTCCCTATTCTTGCCCTTCCCCCAGCCTCTATTCTACCCGTTCCAGTCCCTATTCTGCCCGCTCCAAACTCTATTCTTTCCCTTCCACCAATCTCTTCATGGCCCCGTGTGAGTGAGCTGGTTTTATTCCACCCGTCGCGATCTCTTTTCTCTCTCCTTTTCCCCTTCCCCTTCCCTTCTGTTCCATGCCCATATTTCTTCCCCTCATATTTTTCCTCCATTCATATTTTAGCTCTCTCTCTCTCTCTCTCTCTCTCTCTCTCTCTCTCTCTCTCTCTCTCTCTCTCTCTCTCTCTCTCTCTCTCTCTCTCTCTCTCTCTCTCTCATTTCCTTTTATCTTCTAGCTATACCACTATACTTTGCATAGGTGTGTGGATATATTTTTGTTGTTTTTATAGCCTAAAAACTTTAAGTTTGAGTATTAAAGATCTTTCAGTCAATCAATTTTCCCCCCCCCCCCCCCCCCCCCACCCCGTCTCCCTCTCTCCCTTAATTTCTCTTCCTCCCCCCACTCTCTCTCTCTCTCACTGTCTGCCTGCCTCTGTCTTGTCTGTCTGCCTCTGTCTGTCTCTGTATCTATCTGTCTGTCTGTCTGTCTCTGTCTGTCTGTCTGTCTGTCTGTCTGTCTCTCTGTCTCTCTGTCTCTGTCTCTCTCTCTCTCTCCTCTCTCTCTCTCTCTCTCTCTCTCCTCTCTCTCTCTCTCTCTCTCTCTCTTCTGTCCCCCCCCCCCCCCCCCACCTCTCTCTCTCCCCATTCTTCCTCCTCTTCTTCTTCCCCTCCCTCCCCCCCAAAAAAAAGAAAGAAAGAAGAAGCTTCTCTTCTCCCTCTCCCTCTCTGCCTCCACGCTCTCTGACTTGACGCCAGCCGCGGCGCAGCGCTGGGCAATGACAACAACAAAACATTTAGTCAACTTGCTCAATGGGCCTTCAGGGGCCGGGGGGGCCCCGGGAAGGCGGGTGTCGCGGGCAAGGTGAGGAGCGGAAGCATTAGGACAGGGGCCGGGCGCTGTGGCGGGGCCATTGTGGCCCGGACAAAAGGGCTAATGGAGCCCGCTAAGCACAGTCGCCAGGTGATTAGCCCTCGGACTGTCCACTCGGCTGCCTCTCGCCCCGCTGCTGTGGCCCATTGGACGCGACGCAACGCGCGGTTTCTTGGGTATTTATTTGTATTAGCTGGGTGGGACGGGTGGGTGGGTCGTCGTTTTTCGGTCGTCGTAGTCGTGGTGGTGGTGGTTGAAAGTGTCGTGCTTTCTCAGTGTCGGGTGCAGTGGGGTGAAATGTAAATATCCAGGTGTGCTTTGTGTTATTTGACCGTTTTACACTTCCCTTTATTGGATAAGTAGGAGATAAACCTAAATTTGGTGTTAGCCCTGATATAGCCCTTTGCGGTTGACTGGGCTCAAA
>JABMCL010001056.1:777500-797500 GCA_018857735.1 Alviniconcha marisindica
GTGGCTTTGACGAACCGTGAATGCAAATCCCAGCCAGTAATACCCAGATTGCATCGGCCCGATCATATGCAGTGGATGGAGTCTTTGCTCTCCCGTTTCAGCCGGAGGTGTGCACAAGGCCGAAACTGGAAGCACTGGAGTAGCAAAAGGCTGCCTAATGACAGGGTCGTTTTTCATTTTGTCCCTCCCCTCCTCCCCAACCCCCCTCTTCCTGTCTGGAAGTGACCAGGGGCGAGTTGGGTCACCTCTCTGGCCCGCTGACCTCTGCTGAACAATGCTGGGTGCTGGACAAAGCCACTGAGAGGGACAGGAACTGAGGTTCAAATGTCGAAGAAGGGGGAACCATTCTCTGTCCCAGACCGCTGGGCAGTGGCTGTTTAGGTCTGAATGCAGGTTTCGTTCAGCGAACAATTTGGACACTGGCCACTTTGTTCGACTTTGCGGCGGTTAGAGGAGGATGGGATGAACGCAGGGCTTCTTCGGGAACCTTTTACTAGTTTTCTATTCGGTGTGCGTCTGGAACGGTGAGCATTTTGTTCCGACGTTGTCGCGGTGAGCAGTCACGAGTTGAATGGTGGTCAGTGTGGCGAGCTAGAATAGCCCAGTGTTCGTGGAGTCATTGAAGCCAACCGGACACTGGTCATTTTATGGAGCTGAGAGTGTGGAGGCAGATGACGTTTTGTTGAAACTGGCTTCCGACTACGGCGGGTGAAGACATCAAACGTGCCGCCACAGTTTTGACAAATTGCTTTCCGTGGTTTCTTCCTTTCCTTCTTTTGTAGAGTTGATGAATATGGATTTTATTTGATGTTGCCACCCTCAGGTATAGCTGTGTTTCTTTCTGAGTTTCCCTTTCTTCCTTCACTCCCCCCCACCCCCCAATCCCCTCACCCACTCGCTTCCCCTTCTACACCTGGCGAGACCCTCCCCCCCCCCCCCCCCCCACCCACACACACACACACAACCATCTCCACTACCCCTTTCGCCTTCCTGTAGTTTTCCAGCTTTCCGTTGCACTGGAAAATGCAATTCTTTTCTTTCCAGCTGATTAAAGATAAAGATGGCAGCCTGGGAGCTTGGCTGGAAACGCGATCTCCTCTCCTCTTGTTTTTATATCTCACCTTCTCCAACCTTCCGCTTTTTCAATCCTCCATTCATTAGGGGCCGCGAATTAGCCCAATATCGGGCGCAGGAAGGATCCCGACACGAAACGGGCGCTCATCACAAAGTCTATGAAAATAAATGTGATCTGCAGTTGGAGCGCGAGGGGCTCTTCCCCACAGGTGGAGAGTGATGTTGTATTGTGCTGGCTGCTGTTTGTGGAAGGAAGCTGGCTGGATCTTATCACGCTTCTGGCGGCATAGCCAGCGCTGGAACTGGAAAGAGAGGAAGAGAGTAGAGAGTAGGGAGAGAGAGCTTGGAAGCTTGGGCTGGGCTCTAGACTTCTACTCTTCTCTCCTTGAATCCGCTTGCTCTGTATGGAGCTTCTTCTTCTTGGCCACAGCACGGAGCTTCTTCTTGGTCAAAGCACGGAGCTTCTTCTTCTTCTTGGTCATAGCACAGAGCTTCTTCTTCTTGGTCATAGAACGGAGCTTCTTCTTCTTGGTCATAGCACGGAGCTTCTTCTTCTTCTTGGTCATAGCACGGAGCTTCTTCTTCTTGGTCATAGAACGGAGCTTCTTCTTGGTCATACTACGGAGCTTCTTCTTCTTCTTGGTCATACTACGGAGCTTCTTCTTCTTCTTGGTCATAGCAGGGAGCTTCTTCTTCTTCTTGGTCATAGCACGGAGCTTCTTCTTCTTCTTAGTCATACTACGGAGCTTCTTCTTCTTGGTCATAGCACGGAGCTTCTTCTTCTTGGTCATAGCAAAGATTTTCTCCCTCGGAAAGGGTGAAAAAGAGTCGTTGGTCACAGTCTCTGCGTTCACACTGCATTACGAGGCATGCCACGCACGGTCAGTTCAGTTACTGTAGCAGGAGAGCTTTAGTGTGTGGACGGTGCCAAACCCCTCTGTAAAAAGAGTACAACAACGCTAACGACCGAGTAATAAACAAAAAGTCATGGAAAGGGTTTGATGCATGCTTTTTTGCCAGCCTGGCCTGTTGACCTTTCAGAGATCCAGAAGTTTATTCTAAGAGTTTTGTTTGCGTCCAGCTTCTTGTATTCAGCGACAGGTTCTGATTCCTGCGCAGGTCAGGTGAAGGCCTGCCAAGCACAAATAAGTATGATCCATGTTATGCATGGACTTGTTATGAGAAGAGTGCAAGGAAGGAATCGGTGGCTGGTTTTTACATCAGCGTCTATAAAAACAAAACAAAGATATATATATATAAACCTTTTTAAAAACAGATGGCTATCTTCACGCGGCTCACGCTGATACAGATCATCATTGAGAATATTCCTGTGATCTCTTTATCGGTATGTGGACCACTGAGATATTATCCAAGTGATGTGGACAGTGAAGTGTGACCAGTTACAACCGCGATTCGTGAGAACTGTCTACAGCATGGGTTGTTTCTCTTGGCCGCGTGTGTGAAGACTGACGTTGCTGTGGAACACTTCCAAGCCTTGACTGCTGCTGGTGGCCTCACTCCCTGTCGTCTCTGCCACAGTTGATGACATCAGAACCATGCAGCTTCAGCTCCTTGTCCGTTCGTGCACCGACTGTCAGTTTTCGAGGCCGTGGTGTCAACAAGTGTGGCAGAGGCGGAAGGATGATGTGATCCAGCAGTGGCTGCGTAGAGTGACGTTGGGACCAAGCTGTACCCGGTTCTGCAGGGGCTAGGGCACGCCTGACGCCGTTCTCGGAAACGCCAGCTCTACATCTGTGTAATGTCTCTACCCATTCATTTTGACCATCTGTAACGAACACTAATAGAGAGGGATTAAAATATTTTTTTATTATAAAAGCCCCCTTGCCCCCTCGCTCGCTTTTGGCCATCGTGGTATCCAAAAAATTAAAAATGATTCTGATTTTATTCTAAATATTGTCCTCGGCTCAAGTAATGTTAGTGAAACAGAACTTCTCCGCTTACAGCCGACAGCATTTCCATTTGGCCGGTGGCGGTGGCATGCGAGGTTGGACAGGCCGGAACTGTCATCTTTTTTACCTTTTCTACCCTTTTTACCATCATCGTGAGAATCGCTGTTTCGCGGGCCATGCTGATTGTGGAGGGAATGGCCCCGAGCCCCAAACCATTTCAGGACGTACTTGACGCTGCAAGTGGGGAGACTGGCTAAAGAAGAAGAAGAAGAAGGGGTTGACCTGCTTGCTCTGTCCGTGCACGTTACGCTCGTCGCGTCCCGTCCCGTCTCCGCCTGTGTTCCGTTTTGTCTGGCAGTGGGAAGCACCTGTGAAAATACAGCCACAAGTATCGCGGTAGTATCTTTTCCTGCCATTTATAGGCTGTTGTCATAACGCCGCCCTTCGCTCCCCCTCAGCTGGACCCGGGGCCGTAGGGAAACAATGGGCCCATTTTCTAAATAATTCCCCCATTTCGCTGCGCTTACCCTTTTGCTACTGAAGCCTGCTCCTACCGGATGGTGCTTTTGGGGGGCTCTGCTGCTGCTGTTGCTGGTGTGTCTGGCTGCTCGCTGCTGCTGTTGCTTGGGGAGATGGAGTTTGTTACTTGCAGGTTTTAGGGTTGTTGTTTTTTCTTTTTCTTTTTCAACGTGTGTGTGTGTGTGTGTGTGTGTGTGTGTGTGTGTGTGTGTGTGTGTGTGTGTGTGTGTGTGTGTGTGTGTGTGTGTGTGTGTGTGTGTGAGAGAGAGAGAGAGACAGACAGAGACAGACAGACAGACAGACAGACAGACAGACAGAAACAGACAGACAAACAGAGAGAGAGAGAGACCTCTTTTCAAAACATGGACGACTTAGTGCATTCTTTTAGCAGCCTTGCCCGCCTTGAAGAACATAACAAACATTTTATATAATTCAAATGTCCGCCGATCGACACGTTTTTCTTCTTCCATTTTTTCCCTAAATGTTGTTCGTTCTGCTTTTTAGAAGTTTTCTCATATAGAAAATAGAATAAAAAGAATACAACCTCATTGCAACTTTCATGAAACTCATCTTGAGCTGAAACTCACCAGCTCTTCGTCGGCACGACAGATAGATGTTTTTTGTTTTTCTCCAAAGGTCCAGTCAACCGCGTAGATGAGATGACACGACGGAAGCAGTAGTTGTCTTCTTTGCAACTTTGGCCCTATTCTGAGCAGACAGACAGACAGATAAGATAATTACTCAAGGCCCAGTCACCCATGTCAGTTGTATCAGGACAAAACACGTCCTGTCCAAACACAATAAGGCCCCGTACTAACCATGTAGCAAAAAATAATGCAACATGTCCAAGATGGTGCTCTCTGTACACCTGTTGTCCATACATATGTCGCGAACGAGCAATCACTCTTCCGGCGTGTCTAGTTACACAACCTTGTCCATGTTGTCTCGCTTTCCTCGGGCGGTTTTTGTTTTTGGAAAGGGTAAGTTCTTCAAGACTTCAGAAGAGATCTTGCCCCTCGGCCTGGCCGACACGTGTACCCAAGCTATCACTGGTCTGGGTGAACAGTTGTTTCTGCAGGTGGAACGTGTTAAAGGCCACAGGATTGCCCTATCTGTTGTTGCCCCATTCTTCGCTCCTTTGGATCCTCTGGTTCTGACACCATCCCCTCGCGAAAAGCAGGGAAACTGTCGCTGCTCTTTTGTGGTCGCTTTTCATGCGTTATATATTTTATTACATGGGACAGTAAAATTCTCTCCTTTATTTGCCTTTCGCGCTGTTCTTATTTTAATGTTCTCCTTTTCCCCCCCTTTTTTTCTCTTCTCTTCATTATGTGTCCGATTTAGGCCTACATTTAACCTTACTGCCATTGTTGGTAATGATAATGCTTGTGTTAGTACGATTTTTGTGTTGGTGGTGGTGGTAGTGTTCTTGTTCTGTTTTTGTTTTGTTTTGTTTTTTGTTAATGTTGTTGTGTTTTGTATGTTACTTTTTGGTGGGTTGGAGAGTGGGTAACTGTCTCTACCTTTGCGCTAAGAAAGGCATTTTAGCACTCTTAAGTTGGTCCATCATGACACAGCGCTTTGAAAAACAAACAAACGCCCATGCATGTAGCTGATTGGCAGGCAGTTTTGTTAGTAAACTGTGAATTTTTTTAATTTTATTTTTTTAAACTGCACATCGACAGTCACTGGAGCGTTCATAACAGGCAGAGCAGATAAGCAAGCATCAAGGGGCAAAAGCGAAGAGAAAGTCCCTGGAAAGCTCCGGTGGCTGCGACGGAAACGACGGAGAGGATACGGAACATGGATGGCTGGGCGTGCAGCGGTGTCTGCCAAATGTCTGTCAGAGCTGGCTGCCTCGTCTAAACATTCTGAAGACTGAGAGGATTTTCTTTTTATTATCAAAGCTAACACGGGAGAAAAGATGGTTAGGGTGTAATGAAACGGGTGGTTATGTGACGTAGCAAGCACGCGCCGTGTACCTAATGGCTGACGGTGAAGAAAACCGACGTAGAGACGAAGGAGATTTTTCGCTTATTCTCCGTACTTACTGATTAATACATGATGACAAGGCAAACACAACGAAACTTCAGCCTTTCTGCAAGGACACTGTGACATTGCTGATTCAGTTGTGTGTTCTTTACTAATAATTCATCCTGTAATTCTTTCAGACAAACTAAAGCCAACTTTTTTCAGGCGTATAATCAAGTACTACTTCTTTTTCAATTGCACACTTACTAGCAATTTTCTACATCCTGTCTGTCAAGAGAGAGAAAAAGAAGGGAGAGAGAAGAAAAAATACCGACATGTCCTCGACTCTGCGAGTTCCAAGTTTTCTGCCAATCAGTAAGGACTGCGTCTCTGATTGGCAAGCCAGTCGAACTGTCATCATCTGCCCAGCCCATTACAATTTGTTCGATTGGGAATTTGGTCATGCACATTATTCGCATTCCGCAACGGGGAGACGGTCGGGAGAAAATGAGAAGAAAAAGAAATTAAGGTTGACGCAGCCGGGTTCCAGCCTTAATGATGATGGTAAAACCGAGTGCTTCTCCTTATCATTTGACATTTCCACTAATTCCTGACAAGACCTTAACCGTATTAAAAAGAACGAGAGAGAGCGAGAGAGAGAGAAAGAGAGAGGGAGAGAGAGGGAGGGAGAGACAGAGAGACAGCAAGAGCCAAAGGGAAAGTTCCAGCCTGAACTCGCTGAAGAAGTCAGCTGCAATGACTGCAGTTCCGCAGACAAGAAATGGCAAAGGATCAGAAGCACGGAAGGAAAGGCAAAGGGATCACATCACCAGGGGAGAAGAAGGAGGAGAAGGAGGAGGAGGAGGAGGGAAAAAACCCTCCCTGAAACGTCTCATTCGTCCCAATCAATCGCTCTCATTAGAATCTGTTTTTACCTCATTGTTTGCCGAGAGCCATGACGGCAGGCAGAGAATGCCAGATGAAAGCAGAAATTGGATGGAATTATTCCGCGGCTCCATGATTGACAGGTCCTGCACAACAATAACCCGGGGAGGGCCACCAGGGCAGCGTGGTCGCTGCCGCCGCGATTGCCAACCACCACCTCCATGTTTGTGCGCTAAATTAAAACGGCCTCCTGTGGTATAGGTAGTCGGCGGAGTCGCCTCCCTTGCTCCCAGCCGCCGATGACTTCGGACTGCCCTCCCTTTATTGATAATCCGCAGGCCTGATTGGGACCAGGCAAGCCAATCAATAGCCGGTTTGGTAGTTTAATTGGATTGCAGTCGAAGAGTATTACCAATTATATTTGCGGGGAGGGATTTTTTTTTTTTTTTTTTTTTTTTTTTTTGCATTCCAGATTCCCCCCACACTCAAATATTGTACGCAATTAGGCAAGGGAGGCTATTCTCTGTAGATTGCGTCCCCTCTCCTGGTCAGACCCGGCGCACCGTCGGTGGGTCGGCGCTATTAAGGAGGCGCCCACTCTATTAGGTTTTTTCTTCTTCTTTTTTTCATTTATTTAGAAATTTCTGCCATATTTTGCGGCAGCATCATTTCCCAAGGTATTGGCATTTTACACCGCCATTGATCCGTTCTTAGCAACCAATAAGCGCGGGGCCGCTCGGTCAAGTGTCGCGCAGTGTCGTAATGGAAGGTCCGCGATCGATCCGGACATGGTCTTTTCAACATTCCGGACCCGAATCCGCCGTGCCCTTCTGTCCATCAACGTCCACCCATCGTGGAGCACGGCGAGTCTACGTTCGCGCCTCTGTGTGTGTGTGTGTGTGTGTGTGTGTGTGTGTGTGTGTGTGTGTGTGTGTGTGTGTGTGTGTGTGTGTGTGAGTTGGGTAGGTGGGAGATCAGGCGGGGTGGGGGGAGGGGTTAGGGGGCGGGATTAAGCCTAGAAAGGCGGGGGTTTCTTGTCTCGGTGCTGGACGAATAAGTGAAGACCTATGCGCAGAGGCGCATGTTTGTGTTTGTAGTTCCTAAGATCTAGCGTTTTTATAATTTTTTATTGTTAATTTAAAAAAAAGAGTTGTTTAGTCTACACCCCCATCCATAAGTGTGTGTGTGTGTGTGTGTGTGTGTGTGTGTGTGGTGTGAGTGTGTGTGTGTGTGTGTGTGTGTGTGTGTGTGTATGTGTGCACAATTGTTGGTAGTGTTACTGTAAAGCGCTCTGGGATCCCACCTTGTGTGGAAAAGTGGAAGATGGGATTGTAGTAGTAGTATGAGAGTGAGTAGAAATCCACCAGCTTCGTCGTATATATATGAGAGATATACATAATTCGTCACCATATATAGCGCGCCTCTAAAATCGAAAAAAATAAAAATAGATCTAGCTCCACCAGAGAGTAACGCACTCTTTTTGATGAACTATATCTAGTACGTTGTGTGCTCTTACACCTCGTGGGTATACGATACCCTTTAAAAGCTGATCGCATATTAAAAAAAGAAGACCTTCAGAGAGAACCTACTTGGGAGCATACACATAGTATATATCGTCTGAAAGTTTATCCTGCGACAAAAGGGTGGATTTCATCAAGTTCATTTCTCCGTGCCTCGATTTTGATTGTTTGAGAAACTTTGTAATCTTTCCTAGAGGTTTCGCAATATCTGAATCTTTTGGAATGTTTCAAACCAGTAAGATTATATTCCTTTCCCAGGAATGTCTCGAATCGAGAGAGCTCTTACGGCCGTGAGAATAGGCAGCTCAAAGTTAATTTCAGAAAGTAATTCTCCTGTGACTTTATGATGGTGTCGGCTTCCTTCTGCCCAGCGATCAGACTGAATAGTTTTACGTCAGTTTCATTCATTCTTGTCATTGAAGAAAACTGACTGCAAGGTCTTCTTTCAAACAGAGTGATACTGTAGATGTTCTACGAAGGTTTCAAGACAACCGAAAAAGACAATAGATGCTTGACTTCTCTTCTTCTTCTTCTTCTTCTTTTTTTTGTTTTTTTGGTTCTTTTTATTTTTTATTTTTTATTTTAATTTTATGTTACCCCTCCTGTTGTTTGCTCTTTTTTGGGGGGTGCTTTTTTTTCTTTTCTTTTCCGCCTGGTGTTTGTGAGCCCGGCCAGCCAGTCATTATTCCTCCCCCCCCCCCCCCCCCAACTCCTCTTCTCTCTCTCTCTCTCTCTCTCTCTCTCTCTCTCTCTCTCTCTCTCTCTCTCTCTCTCTCTCTCTCTCTCTCTCTCTCTCTCTCGATTTTTGTGTTGTTATTCTTCGGTTTTTTTTTTGTTCACGGTTGCGTGCTGGGTCGTCGCTTGCTGGCTATACATTGCTTACGCTCCAATTATCGTTTCCTTTTTTTAAAACGCCGGCTGAAAGTTCCATCGACAGCTGAAAGCGATCCGATGCGACGGACGACTGTTGTGTCTAAAGCCCCCACCTCGTCAGGGACAAAAGATTTGATTTTCTCTCGCCGGAGCTAATTACTTTGTCCCCGTAGATGGCAATAACTGGTCCCTTCTCTCCGCGTCTTGCCCACACCGGATTGGATTTTCTCTGGTAACTCATCGCTTCCAGTCGCTACGTGGCCGGTGACGTCTCTTAACTAGGTGCTGTCAACGTGCGGCCGTCTTGTAATTGATATTGATGCCTCGGAGCACCTGGAAGTTGAGGTAATGTCGCTGATGAACCGCTTGGGTAGTGGTCATGTTTGGTTGGGGAGGGGGGGGGGGGTATGTGTGTGTGTTGGGGGGGGGGGTTAGGTTGAGGGGGGGGGGGGAGTCAGGGGGGGGGGGGGGGGGGGGTCGGATGGGCTGTGAGTAAACAATGGAAGTGTTGTTTTGTTTTGTTTTGTTACTGGGAGATTTGTGCTCGGTTGATTTGAGGAGAGCGATTTATGTTGTGTTGGAGGCGAAGAGGGATGGTTCTGTTGTATCCGTTGAAGGAAGGTGGGTGTTTATTGTTGTTGTTGTTGTTGTTGTTGTTTCAGAGGAACAGGGAACTTTGATTTATTCAAGCATTAAGACATAGACACACACCGTTTCCCTCAAGTTATACCTCCTCATCTACTTCTTTTATACACACATCGTTTCCCTAAAGTTATACCTCATCTTCTACTTCTCTTTTTTATGTTCGGGTTAAAGCATCTTCCTTTTTTTCTTTTTTCTTTTTGTTTCTTCTTTTTTCACGCTCCGATTTTTGGTTTTGGCGTGGCGTACACTTCCGTCTGTGAGGCGGCAGACTCGTTTCCTGAACACCTCCCCTCGCCGGCTCTTCGGGGAGGGAGTCAGTCGGGGCGAGGAGAGGGAAGGGGGAAGGAGGTGGAGGAGGAGGAGGAGGAGAAGGAGAGCTTGGCGGTCAATGTGTCGTTTGGAACGCGCCTGGCAGACCAAGGTGCTGCCAATATATTGACATTTTGTTCTGGCTAAAAAGGGCCAGTCAAGGCCCATTATTGCATACCAACACAAACAGCCCAAGTCGCCGGTTCCTGCTCCTGCGGGCGCTAACGGGGCGGTCGACATTGGAAATCGTTGAGCTGCATTTCATTTGGGCAGCGACTGCCGCGCACTCCGCATCCTCCCGGCCTAGGCTGCTCATTAATGAGTATATCGGTGCGCTCAAATCACGGGTCTCTCCCACCACCACCACCCTCTCAACCCCCTCTCTCTCTCTCTCTCTCCATCCTCTCCTCCTCCTCCTCCTCCTCCTCCTCCTCCTCCTCCTCCTCCTCCTCCTCGCACTGCGAGCTGAGAGAGGAGAATAATCAGACTGGGAGATCGCGGACGCAACATTTATTTGTGACAGACAGAACCACAGCTCTCGAGCTGTTTTGCCGCCGTGCTGGGCGGTGCTGCAATTAGCATGATTATTTGTTGATTTGACGAGGGCCTGACTCACGGAGGGCCGCCACTAGGCAGAAAAAGGTGGTGATTAGACAAACAATGGTAAGAGTTCAGATGGGGGTTGCGAACCCCTAACGACCTCTTGTATAGAGACGGTACTAGCTGCGAGCCATCCCGATGCTTGCCGCTCGGTGTAGACATAAAGAAAGACATTCGTCGTGTTCTTTGATGAGGCGAATTATCCCTTGTCCTTTTGCCTTCGCTGTGGAGCACGGGTGACTTCGGGGATGTCATGCGACGGAAGAAACTACAGGCGTCAGTGCCTTTCTGTTTGAAATGTAAACACGATGGCGTGTTGTCCTGACTTTCGTCTTGTTTGGTCAGACTTTCGTGATGATTAAATTATAATGTACCCTCCTCCCTCCCCCACTCCACCCCCTCCTTTAAAAACGTATACAAAATGAAGCCCATGAACAGATTCGTGCACTTGATTATTCACACTTGTATGTACTTCTTTGCGTGAATTGTCACTGGATTACGACGTTGCGTTATTATGCTTCAGTTATTCTTTGTCTTTGACTCCCATTTTCTTTCGCCCTGCTGAATCTCTCATTGAAATTAAAAGACAACATCCGTGTTATCCCAGCGAAAAGCCTCCATTCACACCGCTCCATTTGTCTGTGAAACACAAGGCCAGAATCGTTTGTTACTGGGTATCTGCCCCCCCTCCCCCGTCTCTCTCTCTCTCTCTCTCTCTCTCTCTCTCTCTCTCTCTCTCTCTCTCTCTCTCTCTGTCATGTGGCTGCTCTTCCTTGCTGCTGGAAGATCACGTGACAGGAAGTAGCCGAACATGCCGCTTAGGTGCTTTGAAAACCACGTTGCTGACATCATCTGATATTCCACGTTTCCAGTCTAGAGATTAGGCTTAATCCTCTTGCAGGGTGGGAGGCGAGTGTTTAGCGGCGTTTGTTGTTGTTATCACATCATACAGGCAAATCCTTCTCTCTGCCGGATTTCCCGGGGCTTAGAAAGCAGATACTGTTGTTGAAAATTCTGCATGCAGCCAGCCATCCGCTCGTTCAACTAGCTACAGTCTCCTCTTCTATTCGCAGCGCGGTTGTCCAGAGCAGACTCGCAGGGCGTAGCAAATTCAAGGGTTCGGGGGCAGCTAAATTGGTCTTAGTTCGGAGAATGAGGGGGAGTGGGGGGGGGGGGGGGGGGAGAGAGAGAGCGAAAAAAGGAAAACAAAAAAGGACAAAAAAGCACTTCTCCCTTTAAAGTACTTAGGGGTTTTAAAAGGATCACGCGTGAGCTGGGAAATGTCGGCATAGTCTGGGACACGGGGAAGGAAGGAAGGAAGGAAAGGAGGGAGGAGGAGGGGGGAGGGAGATATAAAACTGAGGAGGATCTTTGTGGGGTGGAGGCGGAGCGGGCAGGGAAGGAGGGTGTGAAGACCGCACAGTTTGAAAAAGCGGGAAGAAAAAGAGGGAGACAAAAAGGTTGTATTTTGCTGCGGTGAATTATGCATAGGGCGGGAGCAGTGAAACTATGCGGTGCCGTATGGATTTCTTTACGCTGAGTTGTGGCAAGAAAAGTGATTCTCTACACATGTCAGGGTGACAGCCTCGTCAGCGCCGGCCATGTCTGAGCTCCCTGGAACCGATACTCCCACTGGGTCCTTTTGGCCCATTTGCCTTGAGAGCTGCCATCTGCGGGCCCCTCCAGACCCCTCTCCAGACCTCCCGGTGCCCCCGGGGTGCCGTGCAGCAGTGGTTAATGGCACCAATCCTCTTGCAGTGTTCGAGTCTCTGCAAGGTATTCCGAACCTGCTTAGCATCGTGTCGTTTCTTCTTCTTCTTCTTCTTCTTCTTCTTCTTTCCTCCTCTTCATTCTCCATCTCCTTCTTCTTCTTCTCCTCCTCCTCCTCCTCCTCCTTCTTCTTCTTCTTCTTCTTCTTCTTCTTCTTCTTCTTCTTCTTCTTCTTCTTCTTCTTCTTCTTCTTCTTCTTCTTCTTCTGACTGGGCGTAAAACATCAAGTTACTCACTTTCTTCTTCTCCTCCTTCTTCTTCTTCTTCTCCTCCTTCTTCTTCTTCTTGTCCTCCTCCTCCTCTTCTTTTCCTCCTTCTCCTCCTTCTCTTTCTCCTCCTCCTCCTTCTTCTGTTTCTGTTTTGTGTTTGTCAATTTTCTGTTTTCAGTTTCTGCCTGCCTTGTTCATTCAGCTGTATTTCTCCCCAGTTCTGACACAGTGCGACGTATTGCGTGACCATTGTATCACAGTAGTGTTTCGCCCTGATGATCGTGACCTTCGCGATGAACGTAGGAATCAGTCAGTCAGTCGTGTCATATGCATATGTGGTTACATTCACAGTTTACTCTGGACATGGCTGCGGGCGGAGGCTAGCCGCTGAAGCACGTTACTTTGTGCGTGTTTGGTGACAACACTCGTAAGATGTGTGCAAAATATCTTTCAGGAGTGATATTAGGTTTCGTTCCTCAAGCGTATTGAGTTGCGTTGACGTGTATGACTATGGCATATATGGTTATATTATATTCACCGTCACTGAGGGTGTGCTACAACGCCACCCACTTTGACACCATATCAGATGGTTTTGTGTCTGTCTGTGTGTCTGTCTGCCCGTCTGTGTGTCTGTCTGCCCGTCTGTGTGTGTGTGTGTGTGTGTGTGTGTGTGTGTGTGTGTGTGTGTGTGTGTGTGTGTGTGTGTGTGTGTTTGTCTGACTGCCTGCCTGTCTGTCTGTCCTTCCCAGTCCGTCTGTGTGTGTGTGTCCGTCCGTCTGTGTGTGTGTGTGTGTGTGTGTGTGTGTGTGTGTGTGTGTGTGTGTGTGTGTGTGTGTGTGTATGTGTGTGTGTGTGTGTGTGTGTGTGTGTGTGTGTGTGTGTGTGTGTGTGTGTGTGTGTGTGGTAGAGAGAGAGTGTGTGTGTGTGTGTGTGTGTGTGTGTGTGTGTGTGTGTGTGTGAGAGAGAGAGAGAGAGAGAGTGTGTGTGTGTGTGTGTTGGGAGCGGGGTGTATGTATGTGTGTGGACATTATGTATTTTGCGTGTCGGTCCGAGTCATTAGTTTGTTTGTCTGTCTGTTTGTTTGTTTGTTGTTTTGGCCCTCGCGTCTTATTGTCTTCTCTGTGTGTCTTTGCTGGTATTCTCCGTGCATGCTGTCGTCCTGGTGTGACCCTCTGCGGTTGACGCTTGCATTAACCTTCCCCTTCTTCTTCTTCTTCCTCTGTTGAGTGACCAGCTTCCTCTATCTGAAGACTATGCCAGTTTTTGTCTCTCCGTATGTGTGTGTAACACGTGTGTTTGTATTTTCTGCCCGTGTCGGTGTTTGTATTTTCTGCGCGTGTCTGTATTCTCCGCTTCGCGTGTCTGTGTTTGCTTAATGTAATATATATATATAAAACGAAAGCGTGCATATAAAGGGGGGTGGAAATAGATCTAGCTGCACCAGTATGTAAATACGTATACTCTGTCTTTACTTTCTACGGGGAACAGTGGCACCAGTGTGCAAATACGTATACTCTGTCTTTACTTTCCACGTGGAACAGTGGCACCAGTATGCAAATACGTATACTCTGTCTTTACTTTCCACGTGGAACAGTGTCGGTCTTCCCCACGTTGGTCCTCTTTGGTAGTATCCTAGCGTAGACGAGTGTCACCTGGATCTGATTCGACACAGCCGCGCCCTTTACATTCACACCGCCGAACAAGAGATGGAAACAACGATTTACAAGGACAATCAAACTCGGGCGCCGCCGTACGTACGTTGCGATGTGTCAGCCAGTGGTAGCGGCCGGTGGTGGTCAAAGGCGGCGGTGGCGGCTGCAGGAGCGGCAGCAGCGGCAGTGCAGAGGACTGCCATCGCCTGTGCCCTCGGAGCCCGGAGCCCTGGGGTGGTGGGGAAATGGCCTGCCAGGGCCATGCCCCGTCACGGGGCCCACAAAGACTGGGCTAAGTGACTGGGGTTACGGCTGTCACTTGCAGCATGTCCTCCTCCTTCCCTCCCTCCCTCCCTCCCTCCTTCCTTCCATCCTTCCCTCCATCCCTCCACCTCCCCCTGCTGCTGCTGCTGATGATGCACCCTTAACTGCCTCTCTCTCTCTCCCTTCCCTCCCCTCTCTCTCTCCCCTCTCTCTCTCTCTCCCCCCTCCTTCCCTCCCCTCTCTCTCTCCCTCCCCCCCCCTCTCTCTCCCCTCTCTCTCTCTCTCCCCCCCCATTCCCCCCCCCTCTCTCTCCCTCCCCTCCCCTCTCTCCCCCCCCCCTCTCCTTCCCCCCCCCCTCTCCCTCCCGCTGTGTGTGTGTGTGTGTGTGTGTGTGTGTGGTGTGGTTTTGTGTGGGCTCTCTCTCTCTCTCTCTCTCTGTCTCTCTCTCTCTCTCTCTCTCTCTCTCTCTCTCTCTCTCTCTCTCTCTCTCTCTCTCTCTCTCTCTCTCTCTCTCTCTCTCTCCCCCCCCAAACACACACACACACACACACACCACCCCCAAAAACAAAAACACCCCAAAACACACCTACACACACACACACACACACCCCCTCTCTCTCTCTCTCTCTCTCTCTCTCTCTCTCTCTCTCTCTCTCTCTCTCTCTCTCTCCCCTCTCTCTCTCTCGTCACTGTAGACTACTAAAACTGTTCTGGATATATATAAAAAATATCTATACTCATCCATCGGTTCCTTAACCCTGAGACTGACTGGTTCGGAAGCAGAAATGCCACGAGGTTGAGGAGCATAATATTAACAACGGGCAGCATACTGTAGTAATGCCCATTCATGCTATACACGATTGCTGTGCCGGCTGAGATCCATGGGCTGAATGAATCCCAGCAATGTAGTTGTCTTCGATCCCAGAATCAGTACACCGACGTTATTAGTGTATTTTCGCTCCGTGTCCAAATGCACGTTTTCTCCTTTGACATTTCGTGGATTGCTATGCATCCTGAGCCCTATATCTTGTGGGAAGAAAAGCTTTCTCGTTGCGCCTGAGACTGTTGCCTGGAAATTCCCAGAAACTCTCTCCCCAGCCCAACGTGGCCCTCGCCGACATCGGCAGCATCAGAAGCAGCAACGGCGACGTAAATCCTCTACAGAACACAGCTCAAGGCATCATGCTCCGTCTTCTGCTTTGTTTCTGTGAATTGGTGGGAGTTGATGAAAGCAGAGTTGTGAACTGTTTGTGGTTGTCAGCGGAGATTGAGATCGGTGACAGGTACCTGCCGGGCTGTCAGCTGGTTTGTCAGTCAGTTCAGCTGGTTTGTCAGTCAGTCAGTCTACTGAGTATTGCAACTCGCGTTTTGTCAAAAAATACCTGCTTTAAGTTCTCGACGCGTGGCCCCGAGGGTCGACTTCTTTAAGAGCTCAGTTGTAAATCTAATCGTAGCGTTTTACATGTAAGAGGAAGACACTACCTCTCACAGGGAAAAGTTTCGCCCCCCACCCTCACCCCCCACCTCCTACCCATCCCACCCTACCCCTCACCAACACCACATACCCACTAACCTGTCTACCCCTACTAATGTTCAACAACAAACAGCAGGAACATGCATGTCAGTTGTAGAGAACGTTTTTTGTTTGTTTGTTGTTGTTTTGTTTTTTGCCAAGCACATCATTGTAGGGCGTTTATTCAGTAACATTCGTTCATCATTACAATATTCCTCTCGCTCATTCCTTCAAGCGTCTTTGTGTGATTTTTTCTCTCACATGTACATCCTGCACTATGTCTCTTCCCCTTGGTCATAGTGGCTAGACTTGAACTATCACGACCCTTCTATGTCTGTGCCACTTTTTGTTAAGGAACAACAGCCATATCAAGTATCAAGGAAATGCCGTACAGAACGTTGCCAGTATCATACTCCACCAATTCAGCGGAGTTCGAGGCAGGGACCTAAAAGGCCAGAGTGTGTGGAGATGAGATGATGGCCGTGTACAGTGTAGGATCGGACTGCACCATTCCTGATGCAATGTCTCTTGCGTGATGATGTTCTGAGGGCGAGTCAGCTAAGTCCCCAAGATGGTTGACAAAGTGCCCGGCAAAGCATCGCCGCGAAGGACATCAAGGCTGATGACGACTCCGATGGGGGAGGGTGAATGAAGAAGGCGGGGGGTCGGGGTGGGGGTGGGGTGGGGTGGGGGTGAATCTTGGGGACTGAGTGATGGATGAATATTTAAACTGGGGTTGACAGCCAGACCTAGCCAAGGCTGGCAAAGGAAGTTAGCAACGGGCAGATAATGAATTTTATCTCCTGCACACTGTGTCGCCGTTGAGCCGGAGGCTTGAGGACAGACACATAGTTCACGCTGGTCGGAGCAGTACAATCTCACAGCCTATGTCCTTGATTCTGTTCTGTCCTGATGGAATGTCTTTATAAGCGCCGACAGTGAGAGGGAGACTGTGGATTACAATGATAAATGAACTCCGCACGCTTACTCTGATCCACCACACACCCATAAATTTGTTTTTCACTTCTGTTTTTTTTTTCTGTTTTCTTTTTTCCTTTTTTTTCTTTTTTTTTTATAATTATCTTCTACATGGAGACTGATTTAGAAAGCAACTCTCTCTCTCTCTCTCTCTCTCTCTCTCTCTCTCTCTCTCTCTCTCTCTCTCTCTCTCTCTCTCTCTCTCTCGCTCGCTCGCTCGCTCATTCAAAACTTGAGTCTGTAAGTCCCCGAAGTGGACGCAGAGCTGATAGGTTCCAAGTTTGGATGAAGTTTGTGGAAGTACTTAAATTGTCAAGCAGAAGGACCCTCCAGCGCCTTTATCAAAGCAGCGGGCCCCGACGCGCCCCGAGAACACACAGTAGGTCCAGGTTGCGACCTCATGCACGGGATAATCGCGCAAGGGTCTCAGTGCCAGTCAGCAGGTCGCGGGGCAAATATTTGGCCAGGTTCTTACCCTGACACCCGCTTCTTTGCCGGCCCTCGCCACCTCGCCCACCACGAGCTCCTGGAGCTTCTTCACCCCGGTCCTTGTCCACGGAGGCTCCGGCGACCTGTCAGTCACCGCTAGATGGAGATGATGCAAATTGCGTAAGACTGAACTGTGGCCGCATTTAGCCCCCTTTGTTTCGTGTCGCCTTGGCGGCTAATGATGTGTATTCAAGCAGGGGCCGGGAGCCAGTGGAGAGGTGACGGAGGAGGAGTGTAATTGACAGCTGTGTAAAGCGCACCGCGTCGGAGTGGCAGGTCTATCAGAAGGAAATGAAGTCACAGATTGCGAGAGCAGGGTAGAAATAGCCACTCGGAGATCTTCAACATGACAGTTCGCGCCTTGCCCGTGCTTGCAGTGCCATTGATTATTTGTTGTCTAGGGCTCGGCCTCGCTGCGCCATTGGCCCCCCAAAAAAACTCCTCGCCGCCTCCTTCGAGTCCGGCCCGGCATCCACTATTGCAATTTCCTCTTAAGAAAATTAAGGAATCCGTCGAATGAACCCAGTTTTAAAGATGTGCTTAGATCCATCTGGGAATTTGCCTTTTGGATACAAAGAAAACGCGCGCGGGGTCTACCGGGGGGGGCCCAGCTAGATACATTCAGGGGAGATTATTCACTGCTGGGCTTTAATTCCAAGATGGTGGCCCCTCTCCCCGGATTCAGTCGCCTAATGCACTCGGGCCCTCCGAGCCCGCCCGGCTAGAGCGATGCCTCTTGCCCCTCCTTGCGTCACTGCTATCCAGCAACACCGGCGGATCTTTAGCAAGGAGAATATTTGACCAAGAAATTTAATTTCTTCAACTGCCTCCTGGGGGAAAAGCGGGCCGAGCAGGGGACCGCGGCTGGAAATTTGTTGCAGGCTTCTATGGCTTTTGATTGTGGCTGGATAGCCTCCCTTTTCTGTAGGATTGTTTTCGCAATTTGTCCAAAGTAAATTTCCCATTTGCCCCGTTGCGAGGAGCTGGGGAGTGGGGGGGGGGGGGGGGGGGCAGGAGGAGGAGGAAGTGCAAGGATGTAGTGGTGGTTGGGAGGAAGGGGGGAAGTGGGGGTGGGGGGGGGGGAGGAAGTTGCCTCTGAGGGCAAAGCATTCAGACGAGGAGGACACTGCCGCACTGATTACGTTTCGGGCGCTGCAATCCGGACTCATTTTGTTTTCACAATATCTGTTTGGGCTGGAAACTGAAGCACACAAGGGTCGTAAAATGGCCCAGTTGGGAAACCCTCCGGACCTCCTTCCGATAAACTGCGTTCTCGCCTCCCGTTGTCTGCCCATGTTCTCCGCAAGCGCCGTGGCCGAGTAAGGGCTTTTAAGCTATGAAATGCTAAATCCGGAATTGTAAATTCCAAGGGTTAGGGTAACCCTAACCCGAAAATTTGCAGATTGTGTTTTTGTCCCGATCATTGACGTTCTTTTGAACCTTTTGTGTTTGGGTCCTGTGGCTAAATCTGGAAGTACTCTTTCGAAGGACTGGAATAACAATCAAAACAGTGTGTGTGTGTGTGTGTGTGTGTGTGTGTGTGTGTGTGTGTGTGTCTGTGTGTGTCTGTGTGTGTGTGTGTGTGTGTGTGTGGTGTGTGTGTGGTCTGTGTGTGTATTTATACGTGTGTGAGTGGTTTACTGTGTGTGGTGTGTGTGTGTGTGTGTGTGTGTGTGTGTGTGTGTGTGTGTGTTTGGTGTGTTTATGCTGTGATGGTTTACTGTGTGTGTGTGTGTGTGTGTGTGTGTGTGTGTGTGTGTGTGTGTGTGGTGTGGGGGAGGAATAGGGGGGTTAAGGGAGGAACGTTTTGTGTAGTGCTGTCATTTGTTTCCGACACGAGACTTAGGTTATTGCTGCAGTTGTAGTTGTATATGCGGAGCCTCGTACTCCTCTCTACCTATTCGCATCAGAGAGTTACGTGTATGAATACGCATCTTCACAAAAAGCTGCAGCCCGCTATTGTTCAGGAGGATTTTTTCCCAGCGCTCCGACATAATATAATCACTAGCATTAGCACGAGTCTCTGTCTCTGTCATTGTCTCTCTCTGTCTGTCTGTCTCTGTCTGTCTGTCTGTCCCCCCCCCCCTCTCTCTCTCTCTCTCTCTCTCTCTCTCTCTCTCTCTCTCTCTCTCTCTCTCTCTCTCTCTCTGTTTTTGTCGCTCTCTCTCTGTTGTAGAAATGATAATCCTAGGTTCAGCCGCGATTGTAGCAATCTGGCTTTGGAATGAATTTGCCATAGAATAAAAAAACACGGCTGTAGACTGCAATGAATCGATCGTCTCAGATGCTTTTCTGCTGTCGCTTCATGAGACTGTTCTTCCGCAACTGCATACAAAAGAAGGCGGAGGTAAAGAGAGAGTTAGCTATTCAGCGAACAGATTTATTTTAAAGCAAGGTGCAAACGGATCTGGACACGAACATGTACTTAGCACAGACACTGCTGCTCGAACAATCACCAAACCCATCCCTATCGTCACGATAAAACGAGGAGTTTAAAACCTAATAAGCCTGCCAATTATCCCCCTTGCAAAAAAAAAAAAGAAGAAGAAGAAGAAGGAGAAGAACAAGAAAGAGGGGGGCAAAAAAACGAAGAAGAAAAAAAGAAGAAGCTCTTTGGCTAGCAGCTTTGCAGCCAGAGTACGCAAGACATGCGTAAGTGCTTATCAAAAAGCGTCGTTATGCTAATTGAATCTTGGCGCGGTCGGTATCGGGAGGATCCTTGAAGCGCTGCTTCGGTCGACTAGCTCGCTAAATACTTATCACCAACCTTCTCTACCAACCGTGGCGCCCACGGAAACGGTGAAGCCCCCATCACAAAA
>JABMCL010001056.1:800000-842500 GCA_018857735.1 Alviniconcha marisindica
GTGATTTTGTAACATGTCCACCTGTGTTGTCTCGTAGTATTCTGCACAATGTGAAAAGAAAGATTTAGAGCACGCACATGTTCGCACGCACACATACACACACACACACACACACACACACACACACACACACACACACACACACCCCACCCCAGCCGCACACAACACACTACACACGCCACCACACACGCAAAAGCACGCACACGCGCGCGGCAAACATCATACACACCACACACACACACACACACACACACACACACACACACACACACACACACACACACACACACATCGCTGAAAAGATGTATATCTCTTCCTGTAAAATTTCCTCGACTTTTTTTTTCTTTGTTTCCGAATATTGTTTGGTGCTTTAGTTCCGTCAAACCACCCCTTACCCCCTTCCCCAATATGGGATCCAGTCAGTGCGACACAATGAATGGGCCAGGCTAGTCTCGCTAACCTTTTTCGGTGCTGATGGAATTTTCATGTGGAAGAACTCGGCCATTTGATTAGCTATCAAAATATTAGCTTTCCGCTCGCAGTGCCTTCCTGAAACTTCGCGAGAAATGAGATTTATTGTGGAAGCGTGGTAGCAGAGGAGAGAAGAGGGGGGGGGGAGTAGAGACTGTGAAGAGAGAGAGAGAGAGAGAGAGAGAGAGAGAGAGAGAGAGAGAGAGAGAGAGAAGCGTTCGTTGGCTGTGCCAGGGAGAAGAAGAACCGAGATGATGGATGACAGCAGCGATGGTTAGCATGGCAGAAATCTGCGTTGAAGCTTCCTCGCCCGACCCCACAGGCTTCCCCCTGACAGCTTTATGTCCAGGTCTGACCCCCAACCCCGGGCCCCCGGGCTCTGAAAAACCACACTTGGCCGAACAACCCATCTGTTATGACAGCAAAATTATGCTACACTCGCCCCGGCATTGATCCGGACTTTACCGGTGCAAAATCCACACACGCTGCGGCCCCGGTAAGCCCTTGCAGTCTTCGGGTTGGTAATAGAAAAAAATTGTGCATCGCGGATGAGGTACGGACTCTGAAGTCAGGGAAGGGGTAATGGGGGGGGGGGGGGGGGGGGGGGGGTAAGAAGAGGGAGGGGGCGTTAAATGATACGAAGGACGAGACATGCGCTCGTGGTCTCAGACTTTAGAAACAAACTAAAATATGCAATTTGCTTCTTCGTTGCTGAAGGTTGTCATGCTCGAAACACTGTGGCTGTGAATAACGCCATTCTCGTGACTTGTCCCATTTCCTGTTGCTTGTCCTTCAGAATCAAACACATGAAAAGTTCGAAAGAACGCTTATTTATTATGACACAGACACACACGCTGCAAATTTTCGGGGTAGTCCCCTTTGTCAAGCTACGGAACAACACTTAAACAGCAGTTAAACGGTTAAAAACGATGAAAAATGAGATGAGAACCGAAATAACTTATCTTTTTTGTCCAGTGCTTGGAAGAATGTTTGTCCTTCAGAACTTCTTCTTCTTCTTCTTCTTCTTCTTCTTGCGTTTTTTCGTTCTTTCGTCTTGCTGGTGGTGGCCTTATTCTTATTCTTCTGTACCGATCACTGCAATCCGCAGATGAGTTTCTTTCTGGCAAATGCAGGGGATCGGGGCGTCAGATTTCTTCGATGTTCACGTTGTCTTTCTGCACACAACACGTTTGTCCAATCGTCCTCTGCTGTTCTTTCATTCATTCTAGACGCCTCCCCCCCCCATCCATGACCCCCCCCCGCCTTCCACCAACACCACCCCACCATTCCCCTTCCACCCCAGCTCAATACATCTCCGCAGTTTTAGAAGAAAAGAAAGGGAATAAAGGAGAGGACTTTTTTTTTTTAGGTCTTCTCCCATTTTCTTCTCCAATCCCCAGGATGTGACTTTGTTTTGAGGTCGGAGTTGATATTTTCTATTAACATTCATGACTTGGAGCTGGGGACCCGATTTGCACACGGCGGCCAGCGCGGAGGCAAAATCCTTCCCCGCCGATCCTCGGGCCCACTGCCTGGGGATGATGAAAGCAGGGATTGAAACGATAGCGGGCAGGCGCGAAGAGCTCGATAATGTTGTACCTCGGGTAGGTGCACGAATTAGGGGGCGAATTAAAAGCCTTCAACAGTTAATGAGAAACGGGCGCGTGATTGACAGGAGGAGGGAGCAGGGCAGGAGACCGTGTTGGTTTTTGGGCCTTATCGCCGACGTTGGACGCGCTCAAAGGCTTAAGTTTGGACAGCTCCGAAGGATGGTTCGACGCAAGATAGCAAAAGAGCAATGGGCGTCGGGGTCTTGCCGTTTGGTTGTCGCGTGCGGCCGGCGCTCTGTGTGTGTGTGTGTGTGTGTGTGTGTGTGTGTGTGTGTGTGTGTGTGTGTGTGTGTGTGTGTGTGTGTGTGTGTGTGTGTGTGTGTGTGTGTGTGTGTGTGTGTGTGTGTGTGTGTGTGTGTGTGTGTGTGTGGAGTAGATCCCGAAAGAACCACTTGCGGGACCAGGACCAGTTTGGTCTGCCTGATTATTCCAGACATGATTCCTGTGTGATGGACCAAGGGCAGACAACGCTTGGCTTCCAATGACGCTTTCATTGCTTCCCTCTCTACACACGCTCCGCCCCCTACCCCCTCTTTCCTTCCTCTTTGTCCCCCATGGAATCTCGTCTCACTTTGCTCTGAAGAAAAAACCAGCGACAGTGCTGTTACAGAAGTATATACGCATTGCAAAACTATGGAAAGGCACAAGTACAATTGGGAAGTTGAAAAACAGTTCAAAGGAGTGCAAGAGAAATTGGCGAAAGAACCAAGAATTTTCGAACGTAGCTGTAACCGGAAACAAAACTGCTAATCAAAATGAATGGTTTTCCTCTCTCTCTCTCTCTCTCTCTCTCTCTCTCTCTCTCTCTCTCTCTCTCTCTCTCTCTCTCTCTCTCTTTTTTTTTTTTCTTCTACAGTTTTGCGCTGCACAGACTTCTGTCATCGGTCGACGTGGCTACTAGTCTAAACAATCCAAATACATATCGAAGGCCTCATAGATAAAAACGGAAGAAATATTGCTGAAGCCATTCACAAATAAGGAACCTTTTGCGACCATCAGACCATTTCCGTACCAAAATCTGATTCACCCTTTTTTCTTCTTTTTTTTGGGGGGTGGGGTGGGATGAGAAAAAGAAGAAAAGATAACGGATAGTTTAAAAGACAGCAAAAAAATTTTTTTTGTAAATAAAAAGTGATAAGATTGTTATTATGTATATTATAGACAGAAAGACATTACTCTCTCTCTCTCTCTCTCTCTCTCTCTCTCTCTCTCTCTCTCTCTCTCTCTCGCTCGCTCGCCACACACAACTCGTGACTGAGAGAGGCGGAAAATGTTCACTCTGAAAATGCTCATCTACCAAACACACACACACACACACACACACAACACACACACACACACACACACACACGCGCGCGCGCGCGCGCGCGCTCCCGCGGGTCCTCTGCCTCCTCCCTCCTCCCAGATTCTTCCTCGTCTGGCAGGAAGAGTCCTCGGAGACTTTGGACCCAAAGCTCAGGCTTATACCAGAGGACCGTCTCCGACGTTGACGGTCCATTAGAGTGTTCATGCCTTTTTTGACAGTCACTCGCCTTGTCAGCAAAGGTAGTGACGAAGACCTACAGGGCTAAGTCCACGCAGAAAGCGAACGAGAGAGAAAAGGACTCTCGTCTGGAACGAAAACAAGTCTATAGAGAAAACACGATTGGAGTCATCGGTTTGGAGACGAAACGTAAACCTCTTACAAAGAGGGGAGTGGTTGGAAGACGCAGTAGCATTGTCTAATAAAATGTCTGGATTTGGTGTTCTGTGCAGCGGGGTTTCTCTAGATAAGCCGGCATGAACGGGGATGGGTTGGGTGGGGGGACGGTGAATTTTGCTTTACAGTCCATCTGAGACACAACAAGTATACTTACGGAACTTTTTGTCTTATCCCCCCCCCCCCTCCCGCCTCACATCTCGTATACCATGTGCACTTTTCCACTTCTCATTCATCTTTCGGCGGTTTTTGTTGCTGAGTTGTTTGTGGTTTCGCTTTTGTTTTGTTGTTGTTGTTCTTTCTTTGTTTTAGATTTGCTCTCAGTGTGTGTGTGAGTGTGTGTGTGTGTGTGTGTGTGTGTGTGTGTGTGTGTGTGTGTGTGTGTGTGTGTGTGTGTGTGTGTGTGCGGGGGGGGGGGGAGAGGGGGTAAATGGGAACTTTTAAACATTCACTTATGCGATCGTCGATGTAGCCACCAAAAGAAAAGCAACATCTTTTTTCGCTCAAGTCCTAACACTTCCGCTTGTCACAGGTAGCCTTATTCAGCAGCGCGTGGTCAGCTGTTGAAACCTGAGCCACTCATACTCATAGACGCTGTTGATGTTTTCTGGCTGTACCCTTTGATGCATTTCGTCTCTAACATCATTTGTGCGTGCTTCCTGCGCTCGCATAATATGACACGCGAATTTGTTTTCCGTTCCGCTAGGTCTGAGAGGTTGGGTTTGGAAATCTGACACAGCTTTCCAGGCGAGATTTAAGATCTTCGCCAACGCAAACTTGTCAGTCAGAGTGACAATCTGTTTCACTACGCGTCCCTTTTGTTTGGCAATTTCAATTGCTCACATAAGCATGACTGATTGCAGAACAAAGTCGGGTTAAATTACCTGTTAAAGATCTTTCCGCTTTCTTCATTGTGACTTACTGATCCGGAAGAAATCTCGCGCAGAATGCTCGGCAAAGATATTTGCTAGGGAGCTAGACGATCAAAGATATGTAAATCGTGCTCTCTAATCGTTGGGATTACTGTCACTGTGGAGGCTTTTAGTTTCTGTTTGTAAATATTTCGCCTTTTTTTCTTTATTTTTTCTCTCTTCTTCTTCTTCTTCTTCTTTGGGTGTGGGTTCCTTTTTGTTTAAACACCCGCTACCGTTTTCTTTACAGATTGTCCCTAATATGCTCTTTAGCATCTGAGGACATTAAACAAAAAAGAACGAACGAATGATCTGTTTGTAGAGTGGATTTTTAAAACTAGACATCAACGGCTTCCGTTGTGAGCTTGGATGTTCCTTTGAAGCGTGACGTGTCCTTTTGTGACTGTTCACAGCTCCTCTCCCGCTCTTTGATCAGAACCCTCCATCAGAACCCTTCTCCTTCTCCCCCTTCTGCACCCCCCCCCCCCCTCTCTCTCGCTCTCCAGCATCTCTCTCTCTCTCTCTCTCTCTCTCTCTCTCTCTCTCTCTCTCTCTCTCTCGTAACGGCTCAGTTGATGATAATGATGAATGTTGCTCTGACTTGTACACGGCACACAGCTTGACAAGTTCACAGCGTCCTCGTGGTGCACGTGCACCCAATTGTCGCAATGAAATCAGTAAGAGGATACAGCCGTTTGTTGGGGAGTTTTTTCTTTGCATGAAGACGGTAAAAGCACTTGATAGATGCAGCTGACGTTTTTGCGTCCGTGTTTTCGCAACCTATCGGATGTTGATCGGGGCTTCTTGCTGATAGAATTTCTTTTCCATTTCGTTTCCTTTCTTTGTTTTCTTCAAGATCTCCCCCCCCCCCCCCCGCCCCCGCCCCCCTTCCCTTATGCCGGTGGGGTACAGCTGACGCAGAAATTAACCCCCCTTTCTTGCTGAGAACCCAGAGCTAACAAAGGTTCCCTTTTCCGGATCATTATAATTTTTATATTTAAAAAAAAAGTAAAACAAATTCATCATTGTGGATTTTTGTTTGCCGATTTTATTTTATTTTTGATTTTATTTGTTGTGGAAATTATTATTATTATTATTAATATTACTATTATTATTATCGTTGTAAAAAAAAAGAAGTTTTGTCACTGACAATATTTGGTTGGCTGTGTTCTGTGTATTGAACAGTTCTTCTCTACGCTCTACAGTGTGCATAATACTGGGAGGCAGTGAGGACTAATGATTATTGTTGTGGGAAAGGGGTCGGTGCAGTAAGTTAGCACACCTACCGACGGCTCCCACGGGCGCAGGGGGAGGTGGGGAAAGGGAGGGGTTATCACAACACCAGTATTTACCTACTGTCACTTACCTGTTCTCGAGGCAACGAGTCACTAGAGCCTCGCCGAGGAGAAGAAACCGGAAGAAACGAGTACAGGTGCCCGCCTTATCGGTCGTTCATTGACTCGGAAATGCAAACACACTGGCAGCGTCAGATTTGACGTCGCGATGTGTAACCGCACGGGTGCCGCCTATGAGGTGATCGGCTTCCAAGGCGTGGTTCTGAGATGTACTCAGGCCTAAAACTGTATCAGTAATAAATGAGGAGGGGAAAAAAACACGAAAATGACTTTATTAATTCTCCTAAAATCCGTGAATAAGCCAGAAAGGAGAAAAAGGAGAAGAGGAACGACAAGAGCGATAGAGAGAGAGAGAGAGAGAGAGAGAGAGAGAGGGAGAGAGAGAGAGAGAGTTAACTAAATATTTGTATAATTTGAATAAATACATGCATACATAAATAATGAATCAGCCAGTTCGGGTTATCAAACAGTGACAACAAAAATACTAGCTGGCAGAGCTATAGTAGTAGCTATAGTAGCAATAGTAGCAGTAGCAGTAGCAGCAGTAGCAGTAGTATAGACGGACATGAATCTGACCGGTTACAGTAATTGTCTGACTGGTTTCCGTGAACCACTTTCGGAACCTTACGGATGCAACACCGGTTTGAAAAATGTCTAGCGCGATCACTGATGATTATAATAATAATAATAATAATAATAATACAGAGAAGGTCGCGCCGACCTCTTTATGGCCATTACTGTGCATACAAAGCATGTTCTCTGACCCGGCGCAACCCTCTCCGTATGCGTCAGAGTGTATATCACCATATGATTATATACACACACATACACCGTGAATAGCAGACACGCCCCACCACACCGGGTTAGTCGTGAGCCGCTGCCTTCGTATGTGTGTCGGAAGTTGCGCACTCGGTCAGCCAAGCGCCTTAGGCCGGTAGGGGGCGTTGTCAGATAATAAATACCCGAGGTGCAGCGCGATTGCAGGGCCAATCAAGCGTGTCATTAAATGACACTTCGCGCCTCATTAACCCCCGCAGGTAGGCCAGCGCCTGTGTGTCGGACAACGACTATGACCCCCCTTCGTCTCGGCGGGCCCGCTCAGCGGAGGTTGGCTTAGCAAAACAACAAAGCCGCCCGAAGGTGTTGCGGTCGTTTGGATATCGTCATCTCAGGGGAGCTGAAGTGAGGTTTGGTTTGGTTGGTTCTTTCTGGTCACGCTTGGTTAGGTCAGTTTTGGCGTCCGGCGTGGCAGGACGTGAAAAAAGCAGCGGGTGTGAGTCGCAGGAGGCTCGGAGAGAGAGGGAACTTATCTGATACGCTGCGCTGTCTGTCAACAGTACAATGATTTTTGCATTAAGCTGCACCAGGAGCGATTTTCAGCCACTGTGGGGTTGCTGTAAGTCTCAAAGATTATTACTTGAGAGAGAGAGAGAGAGAGAGAGAGAGAGAGAGAGAGAGAGAGAGAGAGAGAGAGAGAGAGAGAGAACTCGAACTCGAAAACTTTATTTTACAAGGATTGTAGTTTAGGTTCAGTCAAAAACCTAACTAGTCCTTGCTAAGCTACTTGATAAATAGATATCAAATTACAGGCATTACTTATATACATAATATAGGCATGAATGAGTGAGGGAGAGAGAGAGAGAGAGAGAGAGAGAGAGAATGTGTGTGCAGTTTTGAAATAAGAGGAAACAGTACGTGTGCCGAGTGCAGTTTCTGAAGTAAGTAAGTTGATGTTTTACGCCCAGTCAACCAGTGCGGTTATACCAGGACGACAGTTTCTGGAGAAAAAATCGCAATAAAACAAACGCAACAGCATCAAAATAATCAGTAAGACACGTTTCTCCACATTGTCAAAAACTATCCAGAATGTCTATAGGCGGATGCTAACAGGAAATTAAAACCGCAGTGTATATATACTACAGGTTGAAAAACTTCTCCACCAACTGCCCCCATCATCTGTTATGTGGCTACATCAGGGCATCCCGATGCAACATTCAGTGTAAAGACTCAGTGGTTAATGTTGACACTGCCCAGCCCTAATATCACTTCGAGGCCAGTGCTTTAGCTCAGTTGGTCCAGCGCAGGAAAACAGCCCTTCAGCTGAGTTGGTCCAGCCAGAGTTACCTCGGCAAGGGGATCCTGCAGTGCAGTGTCTCTGGTCCAGCGAAGGAAAACAGCCCGAAGCAGTCGGCGATGGAAGTCCCGCTAGTGGCGCCCCTGTTATCCAAACTTGTCACAGGAGTGAAAGGAGTCTCGAGACGAAAGTAACTGGCCCCGGAATCGCCGCTGCACTCCCCAGAGTCCGCGACTAAAGCAAACTTTGCTGTTTGTCTACGGTGTCAAGGGAGATAATGGTAATGAGCGCTCAGCCTCTCGCTAGCAATCAGCGGCAGGAAATAGATGACCTGCCCCTGCGTCGTGACACAAAAGAGGGCAGAGGGCGTCACGGTGCGCAGATTGATTGGCCGGTCATCAAACTGTCCGTCCCGGCAACATAAACACTCTTCAAACCGCCGTGGATCCCCGCCGTCCGCACAAAGTGACCCGCTAACCTATACACCGCTGCGGGAACCGCCACCGCTCCACGTCACTGGGGTCAGGTAACTCATTGACAAAGCGGGGTAACCCGTTGACAAAGCGGGGTAACCCGTGTAATGACTGAAGAGGCCCCGCAAAACTCCTCTTGTCTTTGAATGTACTGGGAGAAGGGGTGGTGGGGGAGCGGTGGGTGGGGGGGGGGGGGGCCGGAGTTGCTTGTTTACACCTGTCATGTCAAGAGCAGTTATCGGCCTTTTATCTAGCTCTCCGGGGCCAAGAGACAGACAGCATCGGGGTTAGTTGTTGGGTTTTTGTCCCACTCTTACGTGGCAGAGTGCGCCTGTTTATGTTTTCGTGATTTGACACCTAGAGTGCCACACTATCGTAGCTCTTGTGGTGGTATCGAGGCAGCGTTTGTGTCAAAAGTGATTGCATCAATAATGAATGAGACAGAAGCGAGAGGGGGGCCGTGTGTTGTGTCGTACTGTAGGGAATCAGGACAACGCGTGAATCTGTGAGCAAAAGACCGAAAAAATCCATCTTCTCGACCATTAACATCGTGTAGAACAGGCATACAGATCGCAAATGCACTGTTCCGTGTGAAGCAGAAACACTTGGTGAGGGCCCTTCTACAGTGGATTTGTGAATAACTCCCGTTGACGATGTCCTCGTCGATGGAAAGTTGAAGACTTTTTTGTCCGTCTATTTCAGCTCTCTGAACTCTATGAAAGAAATGCACCAAATTCTGCTGTATATTCATTTATTAGGATGTCCATTTAATTAAGCTGAATGTTCTGTCTTTTCGTTTTCAGTCGTTAGTTTGTATTCCTCAGCTAGGCTGCCTATTTAATTTAGTTGAAGGCACTGTCTTCTCATTGTTCAGTACCGGTTTTTTTTTTCTTTCTTTTTTTCTTTTTTCTTTTTTTCTTTTTCTTTCTTACCCTGATATAACCCTACGCGGTTGACTGGGCTCAAAGCACCACCTAACTAACTTTCTTCCGCTTCCTTTCTTATTTCCCTCCTGTCAAGTAAATATAATAGGTTTCCCCTCCTCACCCCGCCCCCTTACCGTCACCCCTCCCTCTCTCTCCTTCTCTCTCTGTCTCTCCCCCTCATCTCTTTTGCCAGAGCAACAAACCTGTTCCTCGGCGCTGTTATTACCACTCGAGCGGCGCCACCCCCGTCTTTCAGCAGACTCCCCATCACCGGCGCTAGCATCAACAGCCACATCTGCAGGCATCCTCGGCCACAGGTGTGGGGGAAACAATGAGCGCTTATCCTATCACTGTCCCCTCTTGCAATGCCAACCCAAAATAAATGTCAGACTCGTCGGCTGGCTGGCCCGGGGCAAAGTATACTGTTGAATTTCCCCCCTGCGCCCTGTCAATAGGCCCAAGTGCCTCCAGGAATGCTCTGCTCCTCTGATAAAAGTCTGCAGCGCAGCCCCGGCCGAGTCTGCTGCTGATGCTGCTCGCTGCCGGAGAGAGAGATATATACCTACCTACCCACACCCGCTGCTTCTTGCGTTCGTGTGGAAGGACAGTCTGAAAAGTGCACCGGGGGGTAGACCTGGCGTTTAGCTGACTGTTTCTTCTTCGTCGTCGTCTTCCTTCTTCTTCTTCTTCTTCTTCTTCTTCTTCTTCTTCTTCTTCTTCTTCTTCTCCTCCTCCTCCTCCTCCTCCTCCTCCTCCTCCTGCTCCCACTTCTTCTTCTTCTTCTTCTTCTTCTTCTTCTTCTTCTATTGGGAGTATACCCACAATCAGTGGTGTGCTTTTATTTCTTGATGTTGTTGTTATTCTGCCGCTATTGCACATTTAACCTTTTTATGTTTGCACTCCATGCACCGGTAATTTAATAGCCCTTCTCCTGGTCAACGCGCGCAGCTGTCTTGGCGTGGGGCGTGCACACGAAGGTGGTACAGTCGCTGACGAGTGTGTGCAGGTGTTGACTGGGAAAAACTGAAGGACAAAATATTCAACCTGCCTCGACCAGGAGTTGAACCTTTGCCGTGGGATGATATTCCAGGTGCTCGTAACGGCAAAAAATAATCCTTGCTTGTTTGAGGGCGGCTACTGTTTCAGTGGCTGTTCACCGCGGAAGTAGCATTAATCTATTTCGTATTTCTGTGTTGCACGCGCGGTGACCCCTTGTTGTGTGTGTTCCTTTACTCTGTCCAAAAAAAAGAAGAAGAAAAAAGCTATATTTAGAAATTAATTTCTGAAAATTTAAATTACACTGCAATTATTCAAGCCAACCGGCAAGATGCTTTCGAGGAAAGAAACACCAAAAAAAACCACACACGTCGACAGCTCACTACTTTTTTGCCACGCGGCAAAATTACGTGTTCTGTTCCCAAGTTTTCTGACCCCTGACACTGAATAAGGAATTGTCTTGAACAATGGGCAGAACGAGTCTTCCGGTTTTATGAGCGATACATCCGGAAAAATAGTCAAGCGGGAAAGCATGAAACAACGCAGTGCAACACCGCTGAGCTCATAATTATCAACCAAGGCCAGTCATAGCAGCGCCCACGCACCGAACACACAGCATGTGAAAAAGTTGTGAAATACCCTGGCTAGGTATTCCGGACTGTAGTTTTCTTGCGCGCGATTAGCTGCTCCAGAAGCCAGAGGAAAGAATGCAAGACACGGGAGACTACTCTCGAGCAACCGGTTCCCTCTAAACTCTTCAGCCAGAAGAAAACAGTGGAAGTGGTCTCTGAGTTTCGCGGGTGAAGAAGCGGCGAAGGAATTAGCCCCATCGAGCTAATTTGGGCTGCGATTTGGGCTGTTTTTCCCCCCATGCACGCAGAGAAAGCTGGCGATTCAAAGGGAGCCGAATTGGCTCAAATAGAACTAATTTTAGACTGTGAAGAATATGCAAAGACTGGCACCACAGGGAGAAGGGAGCTGAGAAGAGAAACAAACCTGAATACACCGCGTGAAGCGTGCAGGCAACAAAAGCATCGCTCGCCTTTTTCCTGCCTGACAGTTACTAGATGTTTAACGGGCAGTCGACCGTGTAGGTTGTATCGGGACGAAAGACGGTGTGAAAATATCCAACACAGTTTCAAAAACAGCAACAAAAACGGTGTCTAACAAGGCATCAGTGTCCTAACACATGGCAAATGCAACATCATCAAAACTCGCTGAAGATTTCGACCGTGCAGGTTGTATCGGATCGAAAGACGGTGTGAAAATACCAAACACAGCTTCAAAAAAGCAACCCCAAAAATCTAAACGGTTGCTAATAAGGCATCAGTGTCCTTATTCCTAACAAATGCAACTCACTGACGATTTCTTAAAATTATCAGCATGGCTACATCATTTACTTTCGCAATGATATTGATCAAACCAACCGATCTATTTCGTGTTTGAAGAGATTTTCGTGGAAATGAAATTGAATTAACTGAGACGGCAAAATGGCTTCAAAAACCAGTAAGTGAAGCACGCAAAGCTATATTCTAACCTGTATTCCAGGCTTAAAAATGAAATTTGATAGCTAAGGACTCCCTGCAGATGGGGACGAGGAGCCGGGGTAAGGGGCGGGGGGCTAAATTTCTGCGTCCCCGTTACCCTACTGCGGAGAAGCGGGGGGAGACGAAGCACTTCCTGTTCTAGTCAAGTGCATACCCCTTGTGTCTTGACGAATGTCGGAAGTATCCGATTGTTCCTTCCTCCTTTATTTTTTTTTATTTTTTTTATTTTTTACTTTCTTTAAAAAAAAAAATGCAGCCCAAATGTGACCTATTTATCCACGATTCTTATTGTGTAAAGCCAACTGATATACATTCAATTGGAGAAGAAAGGGAAAAAAGGGAAGAAAAAACACCCGACAACAGTCTATGTAATTCGTTGTTGTCACTAACAATTCCACAATAGGTCGGTTTGCCGGCAGAAATGCCATCACGTTATTTGAACTGCGAAGACATCCTGGACTGAGTGCGTGTGTAGGGAGGGGGGGGGAGGGTGTACGTCTCTGTCTACTCTCACGGTCCATGGTTGTACAGCAGCACTGTTGACGGAATGATATATGAATTGGAATATACGGAGAGGAAAACACACACACACACACCAGAACCGCGGCCGATGACATATCCTGGCCAGCTTACAGATAGGGACGCTCGTCTTGACAGCAAATGAATTGGAAATGGAGGCGGGCATATTCAAGGGATGCAAAAAGGGCGATAGATTGGCAGTAATACGACAAGTGGGGCCACGTGATAAGACGCTGTGGATGGTCTTGAGACGTGACTGCCACCAGTGTTGTAGGCACGGTTCCTCTCTCTCGTCACTGGCTCTCCCTTTGGTTTCTGTCTGTGATGCCGTTGTTGTCCTTCCCCTGCTTCATCTTATCTTCCTGATCTTTCCTGCTCATCATCGGTGCCGGTTTAATCACCACGGGAGCCTCGTCCTTCATCTTCATCGTCAGCATCGTCAGCGTCATTATCTGCTTTTTTTCTCTCTTTCTTCTCTCTCTTTCTTGAGTTCTTTCCTCCTCCTCAGCCTTCGTCTCCTCCTTCTCCTCTTCTTCCTTCCTGCTTCTTCGTTATTTGACAAGAAATGGGGAGTATTTTATGTGAGGAACGAGACTTTTCAAGAAGGCGAAGTACCAGTTATATTTTTCGAAAGTTTAAAGGAATGGGAGGATAACTTCTGTCTTTGTGGCTGTCAGCAATGAAGAATTTGTTTGAAAGAAAACACACGTGCGCGCGCACACACACACACACACACACACACACACACACACACACACACACACACACACACACACACACACACACACACACACAAGCGCGAGCGCATGCACATGCGCACACGCACGCATGCACATACGCACACGCTCGCATGCACACACGCACGCATGCACGTACACACACACGTGCACGCGCACCCGCGCACGCACACACATACACACACACGTACACACATACACACACACACACACACACACACACACACACACACACACACACACACACACACACACACACACACACACACACACACACAAGAAGTATGAGCAGATACACATGGCGTGCCTTTGCTTGCCCGTAACCTGTTATTCACCGTTCATAGTGACCAACGGCTCCCACACCGCTCATCCCCACCACCCTTCCCCGTGCTTCCCAAGCCAGGCCCATTCCTCCTCCTCCTCCTCCTCTCCCAAATTTCCACCTTCATTGGCTTTTCCCCTGCTGAAATTAATCAAACGCATTCTACCTTGATCTCGTTGTCTGTTGGTGAAGTCCCCCCGCTTTTTCCCACTTCTTCTGGTCTTGCGGCAGCTAATTTTGTTTACCTTTTTACCCACGGTACCTACGCGGCCGACGGGAAGAGAGGAAAGGGGGGTGGGGGGGGGGGTACGTGCGGGGGAAGGGAGGCGGCGTGGGGGAGGGGGGGGAGGGGGGGGGGCGCTGTCGAGTGTTGGGGCTCGGGGGGTGTGGTTTGGCGAGGAAAATTGTGAAAACAGCATTTATTTACCCAGCACACAGGGTGGCGACAGGTCTTTGATGAAGCTAATAAGGCGAAGAGGCTTTAGCGGTCATTACAGGAGGCTATTACTGGATGACCCAAAATAATAGCCAGGCGCTGTCGAGAGCTCATCTTCTTGTCTTGCCTTAGGAGAAGACAGGGAGGGACGGAGCGAGGGAACACGATGGGGGCTTGGGGGGTGGGGGGTGGTGGTGGGGGGTGGGGGTGGGTTGGTTGGGGGTGGGGGGGGGTGAATGAAGCGAGATAGTTACTGTTGTATATAGACACAAATGTATATGTGGATGTTTGTTGACTGCAAAAAGGTGTGTGTGTGTGTGTGTCTGTGTCTGTCTGTCTGTCTGTCTGTCTGTCTGTCTGTCTGTTGTTGTTGTTTTTTTTTGGGGGGGTTGTTGGTTCGTTTGTTTGTTTGTTTTACATAAATTTCTGTTGGTGCAACTTGCCGACACATGATGTTAGCATGATAATTGTAAAATCAGTCTAATATTACTTATGCGAAGACTTTAAATAAAAAAGGAAGAAAAAGAAGAAAGAGTTACTTGTCTATTTTAACTCCCCATTCACTTGGTTATGTTACATCGGGGCGAAACACAGTACAAAAATATCAAACACAGCTTTCAAAACGAAAAAAAATAGAACAAAAGAAAGTTGACATAAAATGTAATAAGTCGCGTGCCAGAACAGTGTGTCCTGGCCCAGAAAATTGACACTTCACCAAACCTCTACCATAGTTCATTAGAAAATATGAATACGTCCTCGACTTTGTTGAAGCAGGTCGAATTTGAAGATTACTGTACTACAAATACTTTCTCAGTTTTGTTGGTATTCCGTTTTAATCCTCGCCCTGATATAACCGTACCGGTTGACTGGGCGTAAAACACCAGATTACTTACTGACTCAATAATAATAATAATAATAATAATAATAATAATAATAATAATAATAATAATAATAATAATAATAATAATAAATAAATAAATAAATCAGTCAATAAAAGCAAATAACTTCTCTTCAGCAAGGGTTTTGGGTTTTTAAGTCCTGTTTCGGTGTGAGAGCTTGCTGGGGATTCCCGGCGCTGTTTGCTATTGTGTGATTATTTATAGCGCTAGAGGGGGCGGCGTAAATTGCAAAGAAAAGCAAGCAATGTATTGAAGCTTATTCTAGAACATGTTCAGCCCCTCCTGCGCAGCTGTGGAATCGACGTTCTGATACAATAAATCGAATTTACGTGAGGTCTGACCACGGAGTTAACCCAACTTTTTAGCTTACTGGGTCTGATTCGTCGATATATATTAGTCCCTATTTTTTATTATTTTATTATATATATATAAAATAAAAAAGCCAACAACAAAAAAACAAAAACAACAGTTTTATTGCTGGCGTACACCAGATGGTCTAGTTCAATCTTCACGATCGGTTGACGTTCATGCTTTTGGTGACCCATTGTCTAGCTTTTGCCACCGGCCCGTCAAACAAGAGACCAACGAGCGCCTCCTCTGTGTGTGTGTGCGTGCGTGCGTGCGTGTGTGTGTGTGTGTATATGTGCGTGTGCGTGTGTGCGTGTGTGTGTGTGTGTGTGTGTGTGTGTGTGGTATTTTGTAACTGCTGGTCAGGACTGAACAATGAACAATGAGTTATGGGTCAGCTGACATAAACAAAAATCAACTACTTGTGATGCTTGCTTTTTTTTTCAGTATATAAATATATACAGTAGTGATCGGAAACAAACAAATAAAACCAAAAGCTATCACACACTGCGTTAACCTTTATCCTTTGTCCTGTGTTCTGATTGGTGGTCCTATCACGAGAACTGCAAAAGATGTTAATGACTCATTTCACAGACGTGCAGATACAGTCTGCTGTTGTGCTGCTTAATGTACTCGGATGTCGGTTGACATATCAGGGACAAGCTGGGACCAGTGCATGGTTCAATATTGCTTTATGTCCTCGGAAACCAGAAGGCTCGTTGGGACGGACATCCCAGGACGGCCACCTCGACTCTCACACAGCTCCTGAACTATGAGATACAGTCTTCGATAATCCTGGCCTCATAATTATAGGCTACATGACGGAGTACATGGTTGGCCTCTCAACTTGTTTTACGTAAGCTAGACCACATTGTAACAAAACATTTTTCGGTTACCCGTTTTTCCAGCAGACAGGCAAACTGCTTGGGAAGTGTGTTGAAGGCATGTATCCTGGTTCAGGCCAACCGAAGCGTCAATAGTCGTTGATCAGCCAATCACAGCCGCAGACAGATTAGGCTTTGATTGTCCATGTCTGCGTAGGGTGGAAATCCAGGTGTAACATGCTAATTTGTTCCGTCAGGTTTCAAGTTTCGGTCGACTGGCTCAACGGTCCATATGTCTCCAACGAGCTGGTACAACATCTGTGGACCTTTTTTCTCTCCCATTTAATGGGGCACCCGTGCCATATTTTCTCGGGATTGTTTGTGAAACGTTGATGAAATGCCCAACCAAACGTCGATCGACAGAAGGCCACGAAATGCGGGCAGAAAGCGAAACAGGCCAAGGTACATTCTTCTCACATAGCCAACTTCAGACTTAAACAGAGAGAACCTTTGACATTTCTTGTTCCTTCGCTGAGGGAGACTTTAATTTCTGCATCCGCGATCAACAATGCAGGAGAGACAGACGGAGCGACAGACAGAAACAGAAACGGGCAGAGACAGAGAGAGATGAGAGAGACGAACAAAGAGAGACACAGTGAGAGAGAGGAGGGGGGGGCGGGGGGTAGACACAGGGAGACAGAGGCAGAGAAAGGCACACAGAGAGACAGACAGACAGACAGGCAGACAGAATGAGAGAGAGGAGGACGGACAGAGTGAGAGACAGAGAAAAGCACAGTGAGAGAGACGGACAGACAGACAGACCGAGAGAGAGAGAGAGAGAGAGAGAGAGAGGAGGAGAGAAGAGCATAAGATAACGTCGTGTGGCGCGTTTCCCGGTAGTGTTGTTTCATGTGTCCTTTTATTGTGTTTTGCTTTGGACCATAAATTAACTAGTGCTATGAACAGTCAGCAGACTTGTATAGCTGTGATTTAATGAGTTGTTGTTTTTCCTCTCTCTCTCTCTCTCTCTCTCTCTCTCTCTCTCTCTCTCTCTCTCTCTCTCTCTCTCTCTCTCTCTCTCTCTCTCTCTCTCTCTCTTTCTTTTTTCCTTCTCTTTTTCTCTCTCTCTTTTCCTTTGTTCTTTTTTCTGATAATTATGATGTTTGCGGTTGACTGGATCTGTTATATGAACCTATTTCTGCACAGCACTAGCATTTCAGCAAATGATCACACCGACAGAGAGTCAGTTGTGACGAGCGCTATAAACAGTCAGCTGACTTGTATAGCTGTGATTGATAGGTTTGTTGTTGTTGTTTTTCTGATAATTATTATGTTTGCGGTTGACTGGATCTGTTATATGTAGCCTGTTCTGCACAGCACTCTAGCATTTCAGCAAAAGATCACACCGACAGAGTCAGTTGTGACAGTTGCAAAGTCAACAGAATTAACCACATTCACGTTGGAAGGGAGACAGAGGCATAGAGGAGCGGGATGCTTGGGGCGTGGGTGGGTGGGTGGGGGGGTGGGGGTAATAGTAATAGTAACGACACGCTCTGGGTATAACACTGCTGTTGCAGTCTTTGTTGTTGGTTGTTTCCTCTAAGGTTTCAGGTTAAACGTGTTTAACGCCGAGTTGTCTCCGTAGAGGTACTGGCGGCGACCGAGATCCCAGGAGGTGGGGGAAGAGGGAGACTGTACCTAACGCTACACTGTCACCACCACAATGATTCTGCATTGAGATGGGCAGTGGCGAGAGCCGTCTTAATGTTTCATTAACTGTGAGGGGCAAAGTCGCAAGGCAAGTCCACAAATCACAAGCAGTTTTTGAAGAGAAAGGAGAGCCGAAGTGGAATCGAACCGAGGTCCGTCTGCTTACCAGCTTAACGCCTTACCGCTAGGCCAAAACGGCTCACTGTTTCCTCCAAGGAAGGTAGCTTGACTTTTATGGCAGGAGATAATTATATCATATTGAAACACAACACCTTAAAAAAAAGCCTTCGTATTAAGAGAGAGAGAGAGAGTTTGTAGATAATGGCATCAAAATAAACTCCCTTGCCGTTTGTGTGGCTTTAAAACAAAGTAACATATAATTTTTTGCGCGGCTTCTCTCGCCTTTTTGAAATGCAAACTGCACTTGCCGGAGATTATAGGAATTCCCGTGGACCCCGTACTTGTATGTCCCAGCTAATCTCTCCTGGCATGCTCATCCATAAAGTCCTCACGCTGCTGCCAGTCCCTCACCTACCCCCTACTCCAACCCCTACCCCCCAGATCTCCCTCATCGAAAAACACCGTCACTCTTCCGTCGCCTTGCAAAAAAAAAAAAGAAGAAGTAAAAGAGGAAAAACAAGAGGAGGCAAACTTTCATCTTTTGTGTGGCGGGCATGGGTCCCTGGAGGACAGTTAGACTCCATCCCGCTCGCTCCTCGCGCTGATGAAAGACGGAGGCTGGTGTCCAGGGACTCTTGGGCGCTCTGGACCTCCAGGACCTTCTACGGTGTCTCCGTGAATCTAAGACAGTTCCATCTCCCGGCCCGTATAGATTTAAATAGGACTAAGGGAGAAGAGGAGAAGAGAAGAAGAAGAAGAAGAAGAAGAAGAAGAAAAACAAAACAAAAAACAAAAGCAGCATCGTATAACCCATACAATTAGAACATTATTTTTCTCTTCCTCTCTTTTTGTTTTTCTCTTCTTCTTATCTCTGTATTTGTTTGTGGTTGCAATGCGAATCTCGTAACCAACTTTGCCGAATACGTTCGCGAGAAATTACGACGAAGTTGAATTGTTGATTTGAGACCTGCTGCTGCGGAGTTGCTGCAGTTTGGGGGTTTGAGAGAGAGAGAGAGAGAGGAGAAAAGGGAAGGGGCAAGACAACAGACAACAAAAGGGCAGGGGAGAGAGACACAGAGACAGACAGAGACAGAGACAGAGATATACAGACACAGACAGAGACTGAGCCAGAAACAGAGACAGACAGGCAGGCAGAGAGAGAGAGCAATAATTTAGTCGCAATGCACTGCACGTGCAATTCGCGACTGTCTCATCAAAGCGGTACATGCTGTAGACGTGGGACGTTTTCCGCTCAAGACGATATAGTACGGCAGAGAATGGGGATGAGGCTGCGGAAGAAGGAATGTGGGAGGGGGAAGGGGCAGGGTAGGGTGGTGGGAGGAGATTGACAAATGACGAAGCTGGCTGGAGGGGCGGGCGCACCTGACCCGGGGGTCGGGCCAGGCCGATGCAGGGAGGGTATTGTTTTGATGCCGACAATCGCGCTAATGGCAGAGATGGAAAATTTTGCCTGACATTTCGCTCCTTGCAGTTGGGCCAATCCAGCCCGGGCCGAGCGCTTCCTGTGTGCGGTACGGAACTGGGTAATCACGGCCCTGTGCCAGGGCTGCAAAGTGGCGGCTGACCTTTCTCTCTCCATCACAAACTGGTTAATAAGCCTTTCTGCCGGCCCAAAGTGCCTCCCCCCGCCCCGGCCTGACATTTACTTAATCAGTTTACGCTAGTATTAACCAAAATCACTAATGCCGGCATCCCCGTTTATGCGTTGGTTTGGAACGTAGAGTTGATTACCCTCCTGCTCCTCCCCAGGGCCTCCGCAAACTTTTTTGCAAAGTTGCCGATAACAAGAAGGATGTTGCCGGCAACTATATCAATCCGGCTCACGGTTCTTCAAGGAGCATTCTTCTGGTATGAGGAGTCGGCCGTGGCTGGAATGCGAGGACTCGGCCATAGTTTGACGCCGTACGCTTCACACGTAATACGCTTACGACGTCTAGTGGATGTAGAAACAGGGGACCTTGCTGACAATCCAGGTGACCATCATCAGGAAAATGCTTTAGCGTTGTTTCGGTTTGGTTTAAAAAAGAAATTGTTTAGCGCCGAGTTGTCTACAAAGAGGTAGTGGCGGGGACCGAGATCCCAAAAGGTGGGGGAAGAGGGAGACTGTACCTAAAGCTACACTGTCGCTGCCAGAATGATTCTGCATTAAGATGGGCAGCGAATTGTGAGGGGCAGCGACGAGAGCCATTTTAGTGTTTTATTAATTGTGAGGGGTAAAGTCACAAAGACGCTGTCCATAAGACGAAACTTTTTGAAGAGAAAGGAGAGCCGAAGCGGATTCGAACCGAGGTCTTTGTGCTTACCAGCCTGGCGCCTTACCGCTAGGCCAAGCTGGCTCACCTGTTTTAGTGTGATGAGGCATCTTCCCTTTGTTTTCGAATTGAGCTTAAAAAGGTATCAATCATCGCAGTCGTTATTATAGTGCCAGAGGAGGAAGCGTGCGAGTAGCGTGTAAATGGTATCTGAGCGTTGTCGACTGGTAGAAGGCGATATTTAAGTCTCGAAATCTAATCTGGGAATCTGAAGGCTGAGAGGGGGTAGTGTTATACTTGAAGGAAGGCTATTAGACCCTGTCGTTCCCAACACGTTCGTGGATCTCGCCCCAGTGGAGCGAGCGAGCAGATAGGGTCTCTGAATTATCTACTCTGATGAAAGGCATGATGAGCATGTTGAGAATCTGCCACGTGTAGGTTCAACGCTGTGGTTTTTCCGTTCGGATACCACGGGCGAGACGGCCCACACTGATGGGAATCCAGATCTGTCGACGATATTCCCTGGCTTAACCGTCGCGTAGGCCTACGCAGAAATTAAGGTCCCCTGTGCTGAGCTTGGTTGGTTAAACTCGTTTAACGCCGAGTTCTCTCCGAGGAGATACTGGCGGGGACCGAGATCCCAAGAGGTGACGGAAGAGGGAGGCTATTCCTAAAGCTGCACTGTCACCACAGGAATCACGCCTGCATTGTGATGGGCAGCGATGAGAGACATTGGTATTGTTTCGTTAATTGTGAGGGACAAGGTCACAAAGACAGTGTCCGCAAACCACAATTTTTGAAGAGAGGGGATAGCCGAAGCGGGATCGAACCGAGGTCCCTCTGCTTACCAGCCTAACGACTTACCGCTAGGTCAAGCCGCCTTACGATCCAGAGCTGTCCACTATATTCCCTCGCTTAACCGCCGCGTATGCAGAAACGTTTTAAGTTCCTTCTACTGAGCTTCCGATCCAGTCATCAGCTGTTCTCTTTTTATTAGGCCTGGAGCAGGTTAGGATGTAACGTTGCCTGCTGCGCCTGCTCTCGGCACTTTTCTTCTTTTTTCATCTTCTTTTTTTCCCTTTTAAATCTGCCTTTCTCAGCCAAGGTTTTGCCCTCATTCATATTCAGACCTGAAGTGGCGTTTGTCGTGGACAGTGAATCGGACTTGCGTTGTAATCTGATGAATTTGGTTTCTGTCCTGATGTGACCTTTGGCTGTTGGCTGGGAGTTAGATATCAAGTGTCTGATCCTTGCGGCTTCTCTCGGGTGTAGGTGACCACCTCAGATTATCCGTCGAGAATCAGTCCGAAAATTGAGAGGCTGTTCAGATCGGGTTGAAGGCCACAACAAATGCCTCGTGACTGCGGGCCAACGCGACACAGGATCTCGCCATGCGATACGGGACCAAATTAAGTCGCTAACTAACGAAGCCATTCTAGACCCCCACCTCCCCGCCCGCACCCTCCCCAACGGTCCTGATATTCCGCCCCTAAACGTCCTGATACTCTGCGCCCCTAAACGTCCTGATACTCTGCCCCTAAACGTCCTGATACTCTGCGCCCCTAAACGTCCTGATACTCTGCCCCTAAACGTCCTGATACTCTGCGCCCCTAAACGTCAGCTGCTGCTCGGAGGATCAGAAGGTGGCCATGTTTCTCCTAACACTGCTCATTCCGAAATAGTTGGCCTTAATTGCCAACCGCGAAGTCTTCGCTATCAGCATGATCAGACCTGTTAACCAATGGTGACTTTCACAGGCACCCACATTGACAAGCAGACAGAGGGTTACAGCTAGCGGAGTAAAACACGGGACAGGTGGATTCGTGGTGGGGTCAAACGCGGTGTTATATGTAGGTGCAGGTAAGGGAGAATATATATATATATACAGCTTAGTAAGTGGAGGTAAGTGGTATGTGGTATACGCCAGTGCCGTTAGGTGCGGTTAGGTAAGTGGAGGTAACGGGGGGTGGGTGCATACAGTTAGGTAGGCGGAGCTAAGAGGGTATGTGTGTGTAATTAGGTACATGGAGTCAGAGGTCCGGGTATGAATGTGTGTGTGCTAAGGTAAGGAGATCGAGTAAGAGCGCAACAGTGAAGTGTATAGGAAATTCTCTTCGGTTTGGACCCTCACAGCGGAGGAAATACCAGTTCTTTCTTCTTCTTCTTCTTCTTCGTCCTTCTTCTTCTTCTTCTTATTCTTTATTGTTAGGCTGCCTCCCGCCCCCCCCCCCCCCCCCCCCTCCAGAACTCCCTCACCATCCGATGAAAGGGAGTGAGTGGAAGTCACCAATGTCACCGGCTCCTCTTCATCAATCAGATGACCCCGAGTGACCCGCAATTAGGGGCCGGATGGTCAGCGTGGCTCTTGCTGCGGAGTTGGACATCACGGTCATCGGTCTCTGTCCTTCCGTGAAACCCCGCGGTAGGGAGCCGCGGACGCAGAAATCGAGGTTCCCTCTGCTGAGAATTGGAGTCGTTTTTTTTAGCATTGTGTAAGGCCGAGTTGTCTCAAGAGAGGTGCTGGCTTCCCGGTTCATTCAACTTCATTTTCGCTCACCATTATTCGATAAAATCCTACACTTTGCAAGCTGTCTGGCGATTTATTTATTTTTTATTTATTTTATTTTATTTTTTTTATTTTTTGTGGTGGTGTTGTTGTTGTTTGTTTTTCTTTTTTTCTTTTTTTCTTTCAACTAGGGATTCAGTCCATAATTTATCATTGATACAACTTTCTGCTAAGATTCTACCCTTTCTGAGGGGTCCGTAGAAGTATCCTCCCAACCCCAGCTCATCTAGGCTGTATGTTACGTTGTGTCTGTTGAACCTGGCTAACCAGATTAGTTGTGATGTATAGATTGATTGTTGTTAAAACAAAATAGATCAACGGTGTGTCTTTCCAGATTTGTAATGGCAGTTGCTTATTGTGTGTTGCAGCATCCGTACCCATCAGAGGAACAGAAAAAGCAACTAGCTCAGGATACCGGCCTTACCATTCTTCAAGTCAACAATTGGTATGTACCGACTAGCCCTTCCGTCTTCGTTCCGCTTGGTTGGTTGGTTGGTTGGCTGTGTGCTTGGCTGGTTGGTTGATTGCTTGATCAGATTTTGTATTGTGGATGGTGCTTCTCAACCGTCAGTTTCATTTGGCTGCTTGATTGTTGAGCTGATATCTGTCTGTCTGTCTGTCTGTCTGTCTGTCTGCCTGCCTGTCTGTCTGCCTGTCTGTCTGCCTCTCTCTCTCTCTCTCTCTCTCTCTCTCTCTCTCTCTCTCTCTCTCTCTCTCTCTCTCTCTCTCTCTCTCTCTCTCTCTCTCTCTCTCTCTCTCTCTCGCTCTCTCAGTCTGTGTCTCTGTCTCTCCCCCTCTCTCTCTGACCCCCTTCTTCATCCTCTCCCCCCTCTCTCTCTGACCCCCTTCTTCATCCTCTCCCCCCTCTCTAGTCCCCCTCTCCTTTATGCTCTGTCACTCACTGGCACACCCCCACTTGCCCCTGAACCGTCACTTGTGTCAATTGTGTTTGGGTGAATGTCACAGCGTTATATGTCAGCTGGAGTGAATGTCACAGCATTTTGTCGGCGCTGAACACTGACCTCAAATAGTGTTCCGACCCACCATCTATCTTCACAGTGACTGCTTTGGCTTCTGGTCTTGTTCGGGTCAAGTGCATGGCTAGCTTTCATGTGATAGGGAGGAAAGACCATTATCTTTGCATTCTCGTCTGATCCTCTCTCTCTCTCTCTCTCTCTCTCTCTCTCTCTCTCTCTCTCTCTCTCTCTCTCTCTCTCTCTCTCTCTCTCTCTCTCTCTCTCTCTCTCTCTCTAATGATAGTTTGTTTGGGTGTGTAAAGTTCAAAAGTGGACACAGTATTACACGAGCACCATCAAGGAAATTTTGAAAAAGAACTGCCTGGACTTCATAGTGAGTGACACCTACCGGTATCGCGGCCGAATCTGCCAAAGAACAGCCGTACGAACCGAGCCAGAGAGAACTTGTCAAAACTCTATTTCTGGGCTAGATTCCCCGACGGACAAATCCCACAATTGGGGAAAGAACCTGTCAAGAAGTAGATGAGACCGACTGGGTTCATGTAGTGGGTCAGTGAGGCTGCTCTCCTCCCCATCTCTTTGGCCTCAGCTTTTTGTGGCCATTGTCTCCGGCTAAGCCACGCTCGGCACCCAGAGAGCGGGCAGGCCGGAGCTGTCAGGATCCCCGAGCGGAGCCGTTGTGGAGAGGTTTGGGTCCAAGCTCCTTGGGCTTTTCTCGTCACCGGGCCTGTCACATCAAGGCCTGTCCTTCTCCTTCAACTTCCCTGGGACTCGGTGCTGCTTGGAGTTCTCCACTACAAAGTGCCCGCTTCCCGCTCCTTCCCCCTGCCTCCACCCCTCCCAGACCCCATCTCGTCTCCTGCCTCTCCCGCTCCCACCCCCTTCTCTCTCTGTCTGTCTGTGTCTGTCTGTCTCTGTGTCTGTCTGTCTGTGTCTCTCTCTCTCTCTCTCTCTCTCTCTCTCTCTCTCTCTCTCTCTCTCTCTCTCTCTCTCTCTCTCTTCTCTCTCTCTCTTGATCTTGATTAGATTATGATCTCTATCTACTCTCTCTCTCTCTCTCTCTCTCTCTCTCTCTCTCTCTCTCTCTCTCTCTCTCTCCTCTCTCGTCTCCTCCTCCCTCTCTCTTCCTCTCTCTCTCGATGGCTCGCTCGCTCTCCTCGCTATCCCCCAGCAGATCATGGCAATGAAGCAGACGGCGGCGACTCTTCAGGTCGGGGAAACCATCTTCAGTTCAACGTATTGATGATGTCATTCAGTGGGAGTTCAGTCCCTTCAGTATTTGCGAAACCCCATTAGTTTGTCTTGTTCGCTGCATGGGTGTGAGTCACGACTGCGTTTTTAGAAACTTTTTTTGTTTTGTTATGGTGTGTGTATGTGTGTGTGTGTGTGTGTGTGTGTGCGTGTGTGTGTGTGTGTGTGTTGTGTGTGTGTGTGTGTGTGTGTGTGTGTGTGTGTGTGGTGTTGGTGTCTATTTCTTTCTTCCGTCTCCTCTTTTCTTCTTCTTTGTTTCTGAAGTTTCTGTCTGTCGGTGTTTTTTTACTTCGTCGGGAAGATCGTCTGTTTTTGCGTTCTGTCACATTGACAGGCATCTGTCTGTCTGTCTGTCTCTGTCTGTCTGTCTCTGTTTCTCTGTTTCGCTGTCTGTCTGTCTGTCTGTCTGTCTCTGTCTCTGTCTCTGTCTTCTTCTTCTCTCTCTCTCTCTCTCTCTCTCTCTCTCTCTCTCTCTCTCTCTCTCTCTCTCTCTCTCTCTCTCTCTCTCTCTCTCTCTCTCTCATTTGAGCTCCATTTTTTCTGTTCTCCAATTCATATCAAAATTTCATTAATTAGCGTGCCATCTCGTGACTCTCCAGATCTTTTGTTCGGGGCACGGCAACCAATTAGTGCCGTAGTCATGAAAAGTCGTCCGGGATAATTAGACGAAAACAGCTCCTTTTTTTGAGACACATAGTGACACCACTATAAAAACACACACACAACAGAAACGAAAAAGTAAAGAGGAAAAAGAACAGTACTTTAAATTCTCGGTGGTTAGGATGGTTGGTTGTTATTCCTTTTTTTCTTTTTTCTTTTTATCTTTTTTTCTTCTGTTGATGGATCGTCTAGAACTCGGTCGGAGGTACACGACGAAAACAAACCAAACGAGGTTGCTTCGGGGTAAAGTCCAGCTAACACTCATACGCTCTTAACAGTTCAATTTAAATCTTTGATAAGGAATTTTTCTAGTCAAATTGTGGTACATTAATGAAATTATTACCACCCACCCTGCCCGGACAACAGCATGAAATCAGAAACCAACGTTAAAGATTTGTTAGTGTTAGATTTCGTAGCGTCTCTCTCTTTTTCTCTCTGTCTCTCTCTCTGTCCCCTGTCTCTCTCTCTCTCTCTCTCTCTCTCTCTCTCTCTCTCTCTCTCTCTCTCTCTCTCTCTGCCCCCCTCCCCTCTCTCTGCCCCCCCCCTCTCTCTCTCTCTCTCTCTCTCTCCTCTCTCCTCCCCCCCCCCCCCCCCCCCCCCCCCCCCCCCCATCCGTTTTCACTATACGTCAGTCAGGGACATTTATAGCAGAGTGAAAATTTCACCATTTTAACAGCAGACGGAAGAGAGAATGGTGACTCCTCCAAAGCGATATGGCTTGGCGCTAACGGTACACGGCGTTGTTATCAGTGAAGGCAATACCTGAAGGAGTTCAAAGTTGAAGTGATGTCCTTAAACAGCAGTGCAGTACGTGTCATCCCAGCTATCACTATCTCCTGCATTCCAGGTCGTCCTCTCCAGGGCGTTCTCGGTGTGCACTGATTGTGTAACACGCCTTTGACAGTACTCCGCAGCTCTTTGTCCGTACTGCCTCCCCCCCCCCTCTCTCTCTCTCTCTCTCTCTCTCTCTCTCTCACACACACACACACACACACACACACACACACACACACACACACACACACACACACACACACACACACACACACACACACACACACACACACACACACACACAAGCCTTCGTCTGTTTTGTTTATCAATGCTATTTCAAAATGACAAAAATAAATAAAACAAAAACAAAAAAAGAGGAATTTCGTTTAAAATATTTACTCAATTGCCTTCGGTTATCTGTTGTCACAGCTTATTTTGAGAAAGTTGTTTACCTTTGCTGCAACCTAGCAGACAGTTGTAATTTTCTTAATCCGTTCACATTACTTTCTTGATTTATTTCCTTTCTTCCTGGGGTTATTTTTAATCCCCGTAGATTATATGGGTAAAGCCGTGTGTTTTATTGTATCATGCATTTTTTTATGTAGATTTGTTATATATATGTATACCTCCTACGTAGTCCGCGTTCGTGTATATTGTTGTTTTAAGTTTCAGTCACGTAATCTTGTTCCCGTACGTTCTTAAACTGCTCTAATGCCTATAGACTTTCATTATCCGGCCGTCTTTATTTTTAGCCACCGGGTGATCACAGGTCGCACAAATCAAAATAAGAGTTGCCAAAATGGCTTCCCAAACCTCATGCCAACGGGGAAGGGAGATAATGGGAACACACGAGAACACACAAAATCTTCAGGGAAAGATAATGAGGGATTTCATCCGAACGTCTGCGGTATGCAAAGTATGCGCTCGTTTGGGAAGAAGGAGGGGGAGATGGGGGTGGGGGGGGGGGGGGGGGGGGGGGGGGGGAGAGCGGCGCTGCAAAGGTAGATCAGAAGACGAGGAGTTGGGGATGGGAAGCAAGGATTTACCTTCTCTTCACGATGTGCGGTTTTCTAGCATCGCGCTATTTCTGTCACGCCTGTTGCAGTGGTCAGCCTCTCTCTCTCTCTCTCTCTCTCTCTCTCTCTCTCTCTCTCTCTTCTCTCTCTCTCTCTCTCCTCTCTGTCCCCCCCTCTCTCGCTCATCTCCCTGCCCCCCGCTCTCTACTCTCTCGTCTCTCTCCCTCCCTCCCTCTCTCTCCTCTCTCTCTCTCTCTCTCTCTCTCTCTCTCTCTCTCTCTCTCTCTCTCTCTCTCTCTCTCTCTCTCTCTCTCTCTCTCCTGCCTCCCCGTCCTCTCTCACTTTGTCCCTCCCCCCCTTCTCTCGCTTCATTCCTCCCTTCCACCACCCGCTCTCTCTCTCTCTCTCTCTCTCTCTCTCTCTCTCTCTCCTCCTCCTCTCTCTCTCTCTCTCTCTCTCCCTGCCTCGCCCTCTCTCACTTGTCCTCTTTCCTCTCTTCCACACCTCCTCTCTCTCTCTCTCTCTCTCTCTCTCCTTCTCTCTCTCTCTTCTCTCTCTCTCTCTCTCTTCTCTCTCTCTCTCTCTCTCTCTCTCTCTCTCTCTCTCTCTCTCTCTCTCTCTCTCTCTCAGTCTGCCCCTCCACCACCACCCGACCTCCCAACGCCATTCTCCCTCCTCCTCTCTCATTACTCAGCGGGGCGTGTGTCGGTCTTGATTGTACATAGATGCGAATGGTTACGAATACCTGAAAAAATGCCGAACGTGTTGATTAGCGAGACCTGTTCCTCATTCAATTAGCTGCGCACACTTGAGCCAGTGAAGCTCATCAACTTTTGACGGGTGTACACGATCCAACTATGCTCTCCCACTTACGCTTTTGATTGAAGCTATCTATTGCACCATTAAACCCTTGGCTGGGGATGGTTCCCAGTTATTGCGGGAGTGGCACGTTTTTTTGGGTGAGGAAGGCAGAGATGAAGGTGAATATAATTATGATCCAAGGTGGCATTTTACCGGGGGAAACCGCACTTGCAACCGCGATGTTCACCGTGTATGAAAACTAGTGAAGTATTATTATCAGCAGGTGAAGAGTAGCAAGACTTACGGAGCTCGCTGAAAACGGGACAAACACAGAAGTGCACAAGATCCAAACACATTAAAACATCAAACAAAATTTAAACGCTATTCATGAGGACAAAACGCAACATCCGAATTTTCGGGGTTATAAAACACAGAAGCGTACAAGATCCAAACACACAAAAAGTTAAAAAAGAACGCTATTTATTAGGACAAAACACAACATTCGAATTTTCGGGGTAATCCCCTTTATCAAGCTACAAAACGACACTTAAACAACAGTTAAAAGGGGGGAAATCAGATGTAGAACTAGGAAGCGTACAGTTTCGATGCAGCAAAGTGCTTTCTCCAGCACAACTAAGCAAAACTGGAGTCGGAAACGTAAAATATTAAAACTAAAGAGAAGGAGAAAGAGAGGGAGAATGTCAGCCAATTACAACACAAGGAGTTAAAGCTACCCTCGAGGATGGGAACGTAAAAATATTAATTACACGGACGATTTTAACCGAATTTAATGAAGGTGCACGTATCAGATAACAGACGCAGCGGCGACCTTTAACAGAAATCTGCTCTGTTTTTCACCCGTCATTAAGAATAATTATACGAAATAAATAATGTTTAAAACAACAGGAATCTGACTCGGGAAGTTGCAAATGTCGTCTCACTCAGGAAGTATAATAGTCGATAGAGGAGCTCAAAGGCAATGACGACACGTTGAACTGACGAAGGGAGACGATTCAGCCTTTATTAATTGATTGTGACCAAGCGAGCAGATAAGCGGACTCCATTGCCGAACGACGCGGTACGGCTTGAGCACTGCGGGCTGAAGTTGATGGAACACGTCGTGCGTCGGAATATATCTTCACTTGTCAGCTGGGTGTCATCAGTTTGGAACGGTTTGACAAACTTGCTCTGATGGGATCAATGGCGCTATCTGTTAGACGGCTAACTTGATACGTTTTGGAGTAGGGCCTGTAGGGTCGAGCGTGTATCTGCGAGGTGTCGAGCTTGTTGGAGAGTTAAGACGTCTCAGTTGGTTTTCAAACTGAAGATGAATTACCTTGTACTACTGTCGCACAGTACCGAGGATTGGTTTTGATGTGCGGGTCCTTAACGGTGGCTCCACGACTTAAGACGTAAGAACTTCACTCTCGCCCAGTCAAAGTACAAGGAATGTATCTCGGTGCTGATTCATTCAGTGTCGTCACTATGACACCCATACGACAGTTCAGTTCAGTTCAATTCAAGATGGTATGTATGCGCTCTCAGAAGTTTCCCCAACGTTGCCTTTAAAACGGTTAATACGACAATAACGCTCTATTGCCCCAAACGAGCAGTTGTGCCAAGTGCTTACTGTTTAGCACTAGCCCATTGACACATAGACGCTAATCATTAAAACAAAACAAAAATAAGCAATCAAACAAACAAACAAAAAGGTGAAATTACATTTAAACATTTAAGAACTGCCTCCGCATCAAATAAAATGAATATATTCTCTTCAGTTCAGTATTTCCTTATAAGTGCACCAAGTAAAATCCACACACGTCGCAGCAATTTTTATAACTGTTTTTCAAATCAGTCTCTTAAATCCTGTGACTTTCTTTGTTGAAATGGAAAATAAATACATTTAGCCTTGTTTAAACAGGAATAGAGAAGAAGAAGAAGAAGAAGAATGAAAGAATAGAGAACTCTTTTTATATGCTGAACTCTTTGTGCTGTACTACTAGCAGATTTAGCACGAATTGTTTGTAGCCGAAAATTTGCGAGTTTGCATTTAAACTTCTAGTTCAACCCTCATCGTGTCTGTGACCCATGAAGTTGAAGTTCATCTGCTTGAGTGCTTCGAACTCATGCAGGACAGCCTGCGTCACGAGCAAGCTATTCCTGGATTTGTTGGCCACACCAGACATAGTACCGTCGTCAACGACAGAAGTAACAACAAAACAGTATTAGCTGATGCACACACAGCCCCTTTTTTTTGGGGGGGGGGGGGGGCGTCATGGTCGTGGAACAGCACAAAAGATAGCTTCCTAGAAATTCTGTACTGAAAAGAGTCACAACCTGCAAAGTGAAATGTCTAGACGCCTTTTTTATAGTCCTTCCCCCCCCCCCCCCCCACCCCAAGCCCCTTCTCTTAACGTCACTCTGTACCTAAGAGAACACAATCAAAACGCTAACGTGATTCGGGGTCACCTGCTTTATTGCTGGGGCTAAGCCTCGCTGTCAATGAAAAGGCCGTCTGTCCATGACAAGGTCTCTCTGGGTGTTTTTTTTTTTTTTTTTTGTGCAGGTGGTGACTTAGCTCACAATCCAAATGATGGCGTTTTTTCAAAGCTCGGAGATGGGACGATTTGTGAAACCAGTCTGCGCTGACAGCAGCGTTTTGTAATTCAGTCATCCGTATCCGCACACACGCACACACAAAGAGAAGAACCCCCAAAACTGTCACGGGAGTTATGAAACAACTGCTTTACTGTGTTGTGTGCTGGGTTCTGTTTCCCAATTGTTCAAGTGGGCCGAGTTGACATCACAACTGTGCAGAGAGACGCAGGTAGATTGATCTAATCTCCTGAGGTTTTTTTTCTTTTTTTCTTCTTCTTCTTTCTGAGGTGGATCACGCAGAATGATTTTATGCGCAGTTACTTCTGTTTGTAATTCAATGCCTACTCAACGCCTATATTTGTCTGTGCGAGTGACGGAAGTACAGGCTTCAATTCATACGTTACGTTTGATTTGTGTCCTCACGGTAATAATAGATCGATTAGTGATATTAAACTGACTTTACAAAATATTTTTGTTTAAACATTTTTGAATACTAATATACTGCATATTGCAAAGAATCAGACGCGTTCAGTAGGCATGTGTAGGAATGAGCGAACTCGGGTGGCTGGGAGGAGGGGGGAGGGGGTACATCTACGGGTACATATGCCCGGCCTAAGCAAGCGACGACTGAAACCAAAAACCACCAGGCAAATACCTGCCAAAGACACTCGATGCCTCCTATTATTTACCACCTCTTTGCATCAGTGGGACTCCGAGGGCTGGATTGCTAGATTCTTTTCGGGGCTTTTCATCACGTCCAAATGTTGCCCCCTTCCACCCTCCCCTTCCCCCCCCCCCCCCCCCACTCCCTCTCCCCACCCCCACTCCCTTCCCTCCCTCTCATCCCGTCCCGTCCTCCTCTCCTCCTTCCTTCTGTATCATCTTTGCTGACAACCCGGCAACATGTGTGGTATTTTGCTGGGTTCTCATATCAATTCTTAACTTTTTATTTTTATTTTTACAGAAGACTGTGTTATTTCTCGATTGCACATTGATCGCCCTTATATCACTCATTCCTTTTTATTGAAGGGAGGGGAGCCACCTATGTGTATTCCATGTGACGAGCGACTACTAACCACTGAACGTATTCTTCTTGTTCTGATTTCAATGAAGCAAGCGAACATTATTTTACAGCTTGTTCACAGAAGTTTTTATTCGAGGACATTTCTTTGGATTATAATTTGAATACTTGAAAGAGATCAATATTTTTGGAAGATTATTAGATTGTGGTAACATTTTCGATCTGTTTTTGTCTTTATCCATTTTTAACTGTTTTTAAATTGACGCTGTATAAGTCTGATTTTATTTGAATACTTGATATCAGTATTTTTGGAAGATTATAAATTTGTGATAATGTTTTCGATCTGTTTTTGTTTTTGCCGATTTTTAAATTGACGATCAGTTTTAATACGTACGTATTTTTAGCAGTTATAGTGTTTGGATAACATAATGTGTTTCTCCCTGATTTAACCGTCCTGGTTGACTGGGCGTGAAATACCAAATTACTTACTTATTTGTGTGTGTGTGTGTGTGTGTGTGTGTGTGTGTGTGTGTGTGTGTGTGTGTGTGTGTGTGTGTGTGTGAGTGTGTGTGTGTGTGTTGAAGTTGTTGTTGATGTTGTTGTTGTTGTTGTGTTGTTACTGTTATTGTTTGTTGGTGTTGTTGACGTTCTCATTAACGCTTGTCGCGCTCCCCCCCCCCTCCCCCCCTCCCCCCCTCCCCCCCCCCCCTCCCATCTTCCCGCCTTCTATATATACTTCGCCACTTGTCTGTCTATACCCCTCCTCCACACCTATCTTTAGCACCGTCTGCCGGCCGATTTCAACTTAATCCGACGCAGAAATCGTGTCTGGGCTCCCAGCCCAGACTGAAATTAGAGCTACAAATATGAAAATGCCATCTCGGTCCTTAGCGAGGATTTACACTGAAACGTTAAAGCCTAAAACCCCGTTTTATTGGCATCCCGAGTAGGGGACCAGATGTATCAGAACGGAGGCAGAGAAAGACAAGTACGTCATCTGACCCAGGCAGGTACGACCTCGTCGGCTCGGGCAGTTGGCTCGATCTCCCCGAAGAGCAAGCCCGTGAATATCCCATAACACCTGCCAGCGATTTTCTTTCATGGACGTTGCTTTAATTAGTTGTTTTCTTCTCGACACGATTAGGTAGTAAGCAGGTAGTCAGTAAATTATTTGCGATGTGAGCCTCCTTTGGAGAGTCGTGGGCATGCGCGTTTGAACTCGGTGTTTGAAACTGCATGGTTTATTCTTACTGCCAGAGCCAAAGACGTTTTTATTTATTTATGTGTTTATTTACTTGTTTATTTATGTACAGTCGTCCTGGATTCTGCTGTAGTTATAGATTACGTGTTGATGAAAAATAAAAACAAAAAAGGACGTAGTTTAAGTGGATTTCAAGTGTTGAAACAAATGCTGCAATAAGTCTAATAGTGTACACCTAAATTTATACGTTCACTGGTGCTTCTCCCCCTCCCCCCCTCTCTCTCTCTCTCTCTCTCTCTCTCTCTCTCTCCTCTCTCTCCCTCTCTCTCTCTCCTCTCTCTCTCTCTCCCCCCTTCTTCTTCTGCTTCTTCTTATTCTTCTTCTTCTTTTTTTCTTCTTTTTTTTGGGGGGGGAGTTAGTCATTATTATTTTGCGTCAAACCATGTAAGAGAGCAAGCAACCAACGCCTTTCCGGTGGTAAATTTCCACCTTCCTCTGAGAATCGACGATGAGGATGCGTGCAAAGACAAACACAAAGAAAAACGGGTGGAGGTGGGACGGGGCGGAGAAAACAAGCGGTTTCCATCGCAGACAATACTTCTCTAAATACAATTTCAAAACTGGGAAAGATTGCAAAGAATCAATCTCTCGCACTCAATATTGCACCCCCACGGATTCATCGAGACGACGAAGTAAACACCCGCGGAAGAAGAAGAAAATGAAGAGAGAGAGAAAGAAGAAGAACAACAACAAAAATTCGGCTCTTGTGGTTCCATTTCAAAGACTCCCGTTGCCGATATTGTCTTTCCCGGACCCCGCACGGACCCTGCCGACCGAGTGTAGCCGTGTCATCCTTTGCCGGGAAGCTCCAGCGAGTCCCCGCACATCCGTGGTGCATATCGCAAAGGTGGATGCGATATTAGAATTAAATGAACCTTAAAATGAATGCAATGATCAAACTGGCGGGCAAAAAATGATTTATCGAGGACTGCGGTATCTCCTCCCATGCTCCTGTGCTGGCGTTCCGGGGAGGGGCAGGCTAGTGTGAAATAAAGGCATTAAAGCATTAGCTAACTGCGAGGGAGAGGAGGAAGAGGAGGAACAAAATGAAGAAAAGCGAATTAACGATTAAATGTGGAGACAAGGGACAGAAGATAATGAAGAAAATCTCGGTTGTGCCGATCGGGAGTCGGAGGAACAAAAAGGAGATATTATACAAGGGGCCGGGTAAATTAGACAAGGAAAGAATTAGAAAGAAAGAGAAGAGAATAAAACAGACAGATTTTGGAACATCGCTGTTGATCAAAAAATCAAAAAAATCAGACCGGACGAAACGAATGCTACTTTCAGGAAAGAGAGAACGTGGAGCTGCCAATAACATCGTGTAAACCCCCTTTTTTAAGGTAAGTAGGAAAGCATGAAAAATAGATAGGAAAGCACGAAAACGAAACAGACAACGTCAACAACAATAAACAAACGAACAAACAACAAAACTGACACAAAAATAACCTGCGACGTACAAACCTGAAAACAGAAGCACGAAAATGGGGAAAAGAAATGTAGCAACGACCGCCAGGTCAAGACTCTTAACCCCAACCCCACCCAACCCCCTCTCAGAGAAAACAAGAAAAAACAGGTTCGAGGGAAGGGGGTGGGGGGGGGGGGGGGGGGAATGGAAGGAGCGAGTTCAGAGCAAAGGAACCGAGTTCAGACCGAGGGGAGAGGGAGGGCTGTAGTTGCTCTTCTTCTTTCCCGTGTGTTTGGTTCTAATTGGGAGTCTAGACGAATGATTGCATTAGACAGCCACGTGCCCCGATGCTGTGTGCATTGTTGTGGGAGCGTGTGGTAGGTGGGGATACTCTGAACGCCAACATTACCATTATATGCGTGGGCTGGGCTCTTGTGTGTTGGCAGAGACAATGTCGTTAACTACTTACAGGTGTTATCAGCCGTCTTGTGTGTGCGTGCGTGCGTGCGTGCGTGTGTGTGAGTGTGTGTGTGTTTGTGTGTGAGTGTGTGTGGGTGCGTGTGTGTGTGGTGTGTGTGTGTGTGTGTGTGTGTGTGTGTGTGTGTGTGTGTGTGTGTGTGTGTGTGTGTGCACTTTTGTTTCGTTGGCAGTATCGAACTTGTGTCGGCCAAAACATTGAAAAGGTTAAAATTGAACTATATTTTGTCTTTGTCTTTTACATACGTCACACAAACTTCAAACTGTCGGCGAATCTGCCTTGTACGCGCGACAAGCGGACAGGAGAGGCAGTCATTTTGCACGAAAACGAAAAAAAATCTAAATAGACTTGTCTTTCGGTAGTGTACGTTATAAAGTTTCCTGTATTTCTATGTCTGTGTATTATGATGGTCCTTCTCCCTTCATTCAACTCCATTTCCACCCCAGTCCTCTTCACTCAAAGTGACGTGGATTGTGAACAATGCGCGAGGAGCTCTTTACTTGTAATTGGATGACTCCTGTTTCGCACTGATATGACCTACGCGGTCGACGGGGCGTTGAATACTAAAAATCAATCCGTCCGTTTCTGTCTACAGGTTCCGTCCGTTTGTTTCTGTCAGTCCGTCTGCCTTTCTGTGTCCTGAGGTGACCCTATGGGGTTAGCGGGACATTACAAATCGAAGGACTAACTAAGCGACCGTCTGTCTGGCTTGGAGGTGGATGCAAATCATTGCTATTAACCAGAACTACGTCTGTCTTTCTACTCTGGAGGTGAAGAAAAACAAACATTGTTATTGACTAAAACAGTGGAATCAACACACAAGGGAGTTTATTAGCGCTCGAAATACGTAACAACAAAGACCTGAGTCGCCTTTGGTAACTTGAGGGTGTACCTCTGGCGGAGTTTATGTACCTTTGTGTTTTTGGTTTCATCCGCGAAAGCATATAACTGTTGAGGTGGCTTGGGGTGTGAGCTGCAATTTTATTTCCGTGGCATGTAGCTGTGATGTGAGAATCCAAGTGGTTTGCCTTTCCTGACTGTGTGTGTATGCATGCACACGAAACTAAAGCGAACAGTTGTTGTCGTTGAAGTGTTGCTTTACGTCCACAGAAACCGTCGGCTTATTAGGGACGGGAGCCCAGGACGGTCACCTCGACTTTCACGCAGCTCCTGAGCTCCGTAGAGAACAGAGGTTGGAATAAAGGCATCTAGGTCTGGAAGCCGAGCACTCGCACACTTTGTTCCAGACTCGCTTCCAGAAGAGTGTTGTGACCAAAGTGGCTCCGTCCTCTCCCACAGACAGGACCTGAGGCCACAATTAAGCTCGTTTCTCTCCCTTTGTTCCTCGCCGCGGGGCGGCCAAACGCTGATGTTGCTCCTACACAACGGACGACCACCGTCGCCGAAGAGACCTGCATTGTCTCCCTTGCCCCTTGGTTACTTCCCTTATCGGACTCTTCACTTTGGTCCAGAATTCATCATAATACGGTTAGCCCCCTTTTTTGTGCGCCATTAGGCAAGAGCTAATATCCCGGGATCGGCTATATGAAGTTGCGTATGGCACAAGGGTTGCAAAATGAAAAAAATGGGGGACTGGAAAACGGGGAAAGGTGATGGGGAGAAATTGTATTTGCATTACCGCTGATTTATTTCATATTGATATTGCTGGTTAGAGGGGTGGCCATATTGATTGTCAGCGGCGGTGGCCGGCCCGGACACGATTTGGCCATTTCTAAGATTTTTCGGTCACGAGGTTATTATATTTTGTCGCTTTCCTCTCGACTCGTCTGCTTTTTGTAGGAAATCCAGGAATTTGGTCAAGAAAAAAAAGAGAAAAAAAAAGGAGCAAGGACTTTCCTTCCTCTTCTTTCTGTGTTGATTGATTGACTCGTTGCTTAATTCATTTATTCATTCATTCACTCTTTTCGTCTTATTCACTCTTTGTGTAGCTGTACCCTTTTAGGATTTTCTTTTTGTGTTTCGTTTGTTTGTTAAGTTTGTTAATTAATATAATTACGATGAATATTGTGTGTTGTGGGTTCGGTTGTTTTGAATCTGAAGTCTGCGTGCCTGGGGCTCATTTGAGAAAGGGTGCTTACAGACCCCACTATTGTTATTATTATTATTATTATTATTATTATTATTAGTTTTAAAAAATCTGTGTCATCACGCTGAAAAACTATCTGGTCTTATTTACTGTTCGCCCAGTTTTGCAACGCTTTGTTTAAAATTCATTTTGATTAAAAAATATTTAAAAGGGGGCGGGGCATATAGAGAGGAGTGATTGGGGGAGGGGGGTGGAGGGGGTTAGAGGAGGGAGGGAACATCAGTCAATTCAGTGGCATGGGAAGTCCAGCAAAGCCTAACTCCTCCTCCCTGCCAGCCCCCCTTCCCCACCCCCACCCTCCGAACCTTCACAACTGTCCTCTGTGTTGGTTTTTACAAGTGATCAAGTGCAATTGATTCCAGGGGCATGAATAAGTCATTTGCCGTAAGAGGTGCATCCCGTTTTCAGCAAACGCAGTCCACACCACTAGACTCACTGGAGACAGCACCCACGGGGAAATCTCGGGGCGAGGTTCATTATTTCTCCCATCATACTGCCCCAGCCTTTCCCTATGCAGTGCACTGATATCTTGCTGTGGCTGCGCAAGGTGCTTAATTATTGTCCTGGGTCCTGCAACACCACTGCACTGAAATAAAAATGCAAATTCGCTGATTATTTATTTGTGTGGTTGGTCGAGTTTAGTTCCTTTGGTAGAGAGATAACGTACACTACAATTTTTGTTGTTGTACGTTTTTTACTGGGTACGTACGGTGCTGATTTACGCCCCTCCCCCAAACAAACAAACCAAAACGTTTTTGCTATGACAGATTATTTACGTCAGACCGTTTGTGTAAGGCTTTTTAACTGCAGAACTTAGCATCACTATTTGCAGCAGTAATTAAGTCATTGCTCGTGTGATGGTAATGCTGCTCCTGACGTCGATTAAATCCACTGTAAAGATAAATCTCTTCTTTTTTTTCTTCTTTTTTTATTTTTATTTTCCCTTCTGATGCACACAGATTTTATCCCATAAATATGGATGTATCTAAAATTTAAAAATAACAAAGAAGGGAGGAAATACAGAGACAGGTGGGAATTTCCCGGAAGCATTTGGAAAAAGAAAGAAAAAAACTGAAAAACACACCTACCGTTATATTACCACAAAAGAAAAAGAAAAGAAAAATTCTAAACATAAAATACAGTTGGCTGCCAGGGTCCAAAACAGATCAAAGCACGCAAGATGCTGTTAACGTTGAGCACTTTTTATTTACGTACACGGAAGAAAACAAAAGGGCAAAATTTTAGCAAATACACAAAGAGAATGATCGCTTTATTTTTATTTTACAAGGATGTAATTATTATGATATAGAGTAACTCTTTCTTGGCGGCCTGGAAAGAAAAAAAGGCAGGTAATCATGCCGAAAAAGTTACACGCGTTTGTTCTGTTGTTCTTGTTTGTTTGTTTGTTTGTTTGTTTGTTTGTTTGTTTGTTGTTGTTTTTATTTTTATTTTTATCCAGTCTATGTAAAAGGGTGTTCAATTTTAGCCTCTCGTGGGTCTTCATCATATTTCATCCCCAATTACAGTTTTACTTTCACGCTCAGACTGACCTCGCATAGCTCCCTGTTGGAGCCGTTCTCCCTGCTGAGAGTTGGTGCATGCTGTAGATTTCCTTTCCCAAAAAGTGCAAGGAAAGGAATGAGGGGACGTGGGGGGGGGGGGGGGGGGGGGGGGGGGGGGGGGGGGGGGAAGTAGAAGGAGGCGTGTAGGAGAACCCTGCTTCTCCGTCTGAGAGCAGTGACATGCATTATGACTCGCCAGTTGCATGATAGGGTGTGCGAGAAATTGCCATATCGCAAACACGCACAGGGCGGGAGAAAGAGAGAGAGAGTGGTGTGTGTGTGTGTGTGTGTGTGTGTGTGTGTGTGTGTGTGTGTGTGTGTGTGTGTGTGTGTGTATGCGCGTGTGCGTGCGTGCGTGTGCGTGCGTGCGTGTGTGTGCGTGCCTGAGGAGGGGAGGCGTGAGAGAGGGAGGGGGACCTCGTGGTGGGTCTACTGGGAGAGATTGATTATTTTATTGCCTCGGACTCTTGTCGTAACGCGCCACAATGCCTATTTTGGGGATTCGACTCGGAACTATGAAGGTTTGGAAATTCGGTGTCGCCGGGGGTGGGGTGGGGTGTGGTTGGGGGATGAGGGTGATCGGGGGACGGGAAGGGGGTGAGGGTCGCAAGGTTGCTCTGGGAGTTCAGGGACCTTTTTGCTGCTGTTGTTGTTGTTGTTGTTTTCTTTCCTTTTTCTTGATGTTGCCTTATTTCTTCTAGGTGTTGGGAGAAGTGAATATGGTACTTTTTCTTTTTTCTTTCTTTCTCTCCCCTCCCCCGCCACCTCCTCCCAGTTTTTATGGCATACCAAACCTGGCAAAAGGAAAGACGCACTTTGCAACAATAACAACAGCAAAAAATGAAGGGTTGAGAAAGGTCACAACAAAGATCAAAATGAACGTATAATTAGCCAGCCGTTAATTATGCAAATTTGATCGACAGTAAGCAAGCAGAGCTGGGGTTCAAAACCCTGCGCAAGCGCTGTTGGTCAGCCATGCGGAAGATTTGAAGATTTAATGTATTTCTCAGGACTGGGCTATTCTGATTAATGATAAATCGCCGGTATTTTCTTGCCCCGATTTTCGACTGTATTTGTACCTTTTTTTTCTTTTCTTTTTTTGCCAAGCACATCTTTGTGGGGCGTTTAATCGTACAACATACATCCAATACAATAACATGTTCACACTCATTCATACTTCATTCTGTATAAAAAAATAAATTAAAAAAATAAATAAAAAATAAGTATACGTATCCTGACTGAATCATCCATTACAGTTTGACATGTTTACGACATACATCTACGAATGTAGATGTATTTGTACTGTTGTTATTTGCCTATGTTGCGTGGGGAGGGGTGGTGAAGGAGACTGATGAAATCAACCGGAATTCAACACTCTCCTCGTCTCCTACGCAAAACAACGGTGGAGGAATGAGTGCCCATTGTGAGAGCTGGGGTGGGGGAGGTAATGGTTGGCTGAGTGGCACAGGGGCCGTTGAGGTCAAAGTATTTTACACAGGGAAAGGGAAAAAAAAACTCTCGGAGAACGGAGAGCTGCATATCTGCAGTTCATTGCAGGTTTTTAAAGTTTTGGTGAGAATAATATCCTGTGCCATTTTCTTCACTTGCTCAATACTGTAATCAAACTGTCATTAGTATTGACCCGAACTGTGCTAATGGCCTCTTCACCTTCTCTCTCTCTCTCTCTCTCTCTCTCTCTCTCTCTCTCTCTCTCTCTCTCTCTCTCTCTCTCTCTCTCTCTCTCTCTCTCACTAACAGCCAGTTGAGACTCTAATGCATTTTCCCAAGAGAACAACCACGTCTTCATCATCAGTAACCCTTTTTATGTTTTATTTTCTTCACTACTCGCTTTTCATTTCAAAACCACGAGAAAAGAAGGGTAAAAGAAAGAAAAAATAACTTTGGAGAAAATTACGTAATTTGAGAGCTAAAAGGGCCACTTCAGCTTTTCTGGCCCAATTTCTCTCTCTATCTCTTCTGGCGGTGTTGACGTGATTATGAATGATAAGTACGAGCACTCCTCATTTGACAGGAATTGACGGGAGTTGTGTCCCTTTCGAGCCCGGTTAAACTCGCAGACTTTACACGAAAAGCTGATCCAAAATGGCTGATTCTATTATGTCTTATCACATTTATCATTTCGTCTTGGCAAATGGCATTGGCTGCGCGGCTGCCGCGGTCGTCCTCTAACCAGACGCTGGAACCAGGAGTCTGGGAGGATGAGAGCGAGCGAGGGTGGGAGGGAGGAGGATGAGAGCGAGCGAGGGTGGGAGGGAGAGGGGGAGAGAGATGGAGAGGAGGGAGAGAAGGGGAGAGAGAAGAGGAGGAGGAGGACGAAGAGGATGAGACGGAGGAAGAGGCCGCGAGTCTGGTGCCCCAATTATTCCCGGGCGCGGTCGTGGTAAAATGTCTTCGGCGTTGATAACATTGAGCTGGAGGACAACCCTCGGCGGGACCAGCGCCGCTCGCTAATATTATTATCATTTTTGCAGGAAAGTTTCCACAAGGTAACTTCTTCCTATACCGGCTAATGCCCTGGTCTCTTTGTTTGAATGCGTGGAAAGGTTTTGGCAGGGCGGGCCTAATGAGATTTCCGCATTAAAACCATTCCCGCGCCCGCCACGGCGGCCGAACAATGGGTCTTTATGGGGAAGCGGTACTGCACGATGTTTGGCCAGTCAGGGGCCGCGTCATTATCATTTCACGACTGATTTCCACACAGCCTCTTAGCATTTTCTCTCATTATTCTTTAATCCAAAGCGAAGATCTGCCTGCTTTTCCCTCTTTTTTGGACCCTTTGCCAAAAGCCGTTTTTCGTAACGATGTCTTTTCTCGGTCGGTTAAAAGCGTAGAAGTCTTTTGTCGAAGGTGGTTGCACAGTAGAAGTGAGGTACATAGAGAAAGGCCGTTTCTGAGTTAGTGTTAGTGAGTTTACTATCTGAATTGACGTTGTGTGTCGGCCTATTACATTTTTCTGTGTGTGCTGCTGACGAAAGTAAAACCATACACTAGGCGCCACAACAAAGCGGTGACATCTTATTGTGGAGTCTGCTTTGTTTTAACAGGAGTTTATTTCCCGTTTACTTTTTACTTTTTATGTTGCTTCCAAAGCATGATTTATTGTAACCAACATTTCTGACTGCGCTCGCTTGAAACAAACAGGTTTAAATGCACGAAACCATCTGCTGGGGTTATTTTAGAATAAAACCCATGTCATCGCACGATTGACAAGTAGTCTCACGCTGGAGTCGGTCGCTGTACGAACAGTACACAGCAACACACAATGCCGGATTCGAGCCTCGCGAAGAAATTCAAAAACAGAAGAAGACGAAGAGGAAGAAGAAAGCTGCTGCGTCTGGAATGGGGTCCAGGGATCCATCCAGACTCTGAAACTCCTTCTGGTGTGCCTCTTGTGTAGCACCGAACCCCGAGCGTTCAATGTTGCTTTACGTCCACGGAGACCGTACGGACTGTTAGGGACGGGGAGCCCAGGACAGCCACCTCGACTCTCACACAGCTGCCGAGCTATGAGAAGCGCTAGCGGATAGCATGGCGAGTTTATAGCACACTGGATTGCGCATATTTATTGGAAATCAAAGAGGTAATGAGGTGAGAAGACGGCAGCAGGCACTGGGGGTGACGGAGCCGCCATTTCTCTGTCAAACACATCGCCATGAAGGCAGCGCCAAGATGGCTTGTGTACATAAAGAGCTGGCGTTTACGGCGGGCTGTTATGACAGAGCTTGTAGAGATAGATGAGTTGTAGCCAG
>JABMCL010001056.1:845000-857500 GCA_018857735.1 Alviniconcha marisindica
ATACTCATCCATCACACTCACTCACTCACCACTCATCACACTCACTCACTCACACACACACACACACACACACCACACACACACTCTCTCTCTCTCCTCTCTCTCTCTCTCTCTCTCTCTCTCTCTCTCTCTCTCTCTCTTCTCCTCTCCTCTACACCACACACACACACACACCCCCACACATACGCACGCACGCACGCACGCACACACAGCACGCACACACACGCACACACACACGCGCACTCACTCACACTCACACACACACACACTCACACACACACACACACACACAAACACACACACACACAACACACACACACACACACACACACACAACACACACACTCACTCACTCACTCACTCACTCACTCACACTCACACACACTCACTCACTCACACACACTTACTCACACACACACACACACACACACACACACACACACACACACACACACACACACACTCACACACACACACACACACACACACACACACACACACACACACCCCGGTGCCGCTGCCGCCGCTCCTCACCCGGGGTGCTTCCTTGTCTACCTGGCGTCAGTCGGACCGGGCGCAATCTGGCGAGGTGCAAAGCCCCCCTGTCCCCCTTCTCCTCCCGTGGCCCGGGAGTCTCCTGTCGCTTCAGCTTGTCTTCCCTGGTTTTAGCTCGCTTGGCAGGCTCTTCCTGGCTACCCCGTGGTCCCGTCGCTGTCGCCAGGGCTCGGGTTTCAGGCTGTGGGGATGGTGATGACACCTGTATGGCAGAGTGGTAGGGGTCTGGCCCGCCTAGGCTCGGCTGGCTGCAGGGAACAGGGGGGCGATTATCTGTCCTAGAATTACAAAATATAATACTATAATAAAAATTTGAGAGTGGGGGAGAGGGAAGGCGAGGGGGGAGGTGTGTGGGGGCGGGGGGGGGGAGAGAGAGAGGGGGGGGGATGAGAGATGGAGGGAGGACTGGTGAGAGAGAGAGACTGAAGAGTGAGAGATGGAGGCGGCCGGGAGTGGGGGAGGGAGGAAGAGGACAGGGGACAGAAAAAGGAGACACACTGTGTGTGTGTGTGTGTCCATGTGCACGGAAACATGCGCATAGTGTTTATACAGGACCGTTGATTTATTTCCCCTTCTCTTTCTCATAGTATCCCGTCGAGGTCTTTAATTTGCAAGCCAGTAACGTTAGAGTCACGTTAACATCTTGCAAGCTAACAATTATAAGTGGACGTCAAAGTCGCAGATACATCAATAAGGACATTACATGAACTAATTATATTCAAGTTTGAGGTTTGGAAATGGTTCCTCGCGCACATGTTGAGTGGAGAGAGAGAAAAAATGAAGAGACACCATGATGACATGTGCGAATGAACTGACACTGTAAACTGGTGCATGGTTGTATGGTGCACACAAAACGGGCGCCGAGACGGCAGCAGTTTCACGTGGCACCAGCCATGTAACAATCAAATAGCCCTGTCAGTACACCACTTTGGTGGATATTAAATATATATATAAAAACGCGCTATAAAAGGATACAGTCCCTCAGTCAGAATCACAGGCTACATGAGCGCGGTGAGTCTGTTGGAGAGCAGAGAATAGCGCTATATAAAAGCGATCAATAATATAATAAGAGAGAGTGGTAGACAGGGAGAGAGAGGGAGAGAGAGAGAGAGAGAGCAGGAGTTTGAGAATTCCCACCACCACCACCACCACTACCACCAGCGAAATCTGCATGTTATTCCCGCATATCTGTTTTCGGCGTCCAAGGACGCATGGCTTTGTGAGACGACGCTGCCTTCGACGCTGGCATATTGATGAGAAGAAGTTTGCATATCTGTATATTTGCTTTACAAATGTACTATTCCTTCTTTCCCTCACCCCAAAAGCAACCGAACTGACTAAAGCTTTCGTGGACGTGGACATTTCGAATGTAAATGTCCCTAGTTATTCCATTCAGCCACAGTCCCTGTGAGAGAGAAATTTGCGTTTTTTTCTTTTTCAAAATGTGTCATTCGAGGCTATTGGTATGCAAATGCCTTTGGTCGTTCGTTTTTTGGCCGGCAGGACTGATTGTATACTAAGGCGCTCCTACAGTAACGTGTGTGTGCAGTACCGTGTTTTGCACAGAACGTGCTTGGAAGTGACATTGCTCTTACAGTAACGTGTGTCTGCAGTACCGTATTTTGTACAGTGCGTGCTTGGTAGTAACGTTGCTCTTACAGTAACGTGTGTGTGCAGTACCGTACTTTGTACAGTACGTGCTTGGTAGTAACGTTGCTCTTACAGTACTGTCTGTGTGCAGTACGTGCTTGGTAGTAACGTTGTTCTTACACAGTACCGTACTTTGTACAGTACGTGCTTGGCAGTAACGTTGCTCTTGCAGTAACGTCACTGTGCAGGACCGTACTTTGTACAGTACGTGCTTGGTAGTAACGTTGTTCATACACAGTACCGTAATTTGTACAGCGTTGTGCTTGGAAGTAACGTTGCTCCTACAGTAATGTCTGTGTGCAGTAATGTATATGTATGTACAGTAACGTGCTTGTGCAGTAACGCATTTGCTAAAGTAAAGTGCTTGAACAGCAACGTCCTTGGATTGTTTTTATTACCCGTAACTGTATTATATATCTAGAAAAAATAAAAACGACAGTAACACTATACTGTGTTCAAAAATTTCCGTTTTCTTGTAACCTTTCTCAGTGAACTCTATTATACAATTATTGATATTTTTTGAAAGACTCAAAAGTCCTTCAAAATCCTTTGCAACCATGCCTGCGCGAGGGACTCTTTGCGTTGTCATCAAACCAGTATGAAATGAGTCGTACGACATGTCATAATGGTCGACTGAGAGGGGAAGAGAACATAACGAAAATAGATATTTATTTTGACACTATGCTCAAATGAGTCAGAAGAGAAGAAAGAAATGTGAACCGATATCACGTACGGTCAACTGAGGATGAAGGGAGATTGGAGGGGTCGGAACCGACATGACATATGTTCTGGGGAGAGAGAGAGAGAGTCGAGGACCCGTTCGGCTGTGTGCTTTTAAAAATTGCACCCCTGAAACCAGCGGAGGCCCTCAATGACAAATTAGTTCCTTCAAGCTTATCGTTCTTTTCCCTCAAACACAACCACCCAAGTTTAGTGGGGGTGGGGGTATTCAGAAGTTCCGGTCGAAAAAAAAATCGCACACGATCTTTCACCCTGCACTCTTTGTTCGAATACGACAGGCGTTTGATGAACCGGCTTTCATATAAATTATGATGATAGCAGAAGAGGTGGACGACTGAAAGCCGGCGCAGGACGAACAAGAGGGGGGAAGAGAACGAACTGTGCGATGAAGAGGACGTGGAGGATGAGGCCCAGCAGCTGTGGCGCGTTGGACGAGCGGTCCGGGCGGCCAGGCCGGATTACCCCGTGCAGGGGGGTCGCTTCTCCAGAGGATCTCACCCCTGACATGGAGAGGACCTGGCTAGGTGCTAAGTAGTTGTGACAAATAAAAGGCGTGATGAAATTAGAATTAATGGCTCGGGCGAACAGGTTTGGGGCAAACAATGACTACTTGGCTTGGGCGGTGTCGCGTCTCTAAATACCCACCCCACTTTTCTTTTTTTTACCGGGTATCCACCTCCTTCTAACCCCATTTAGAAAAAAAATAACAAGGAAACAAAGTGTAGCAGTTCCTCCACCCCCCCCCCCCCCAACCCCATTAAAAAAATAACAATGAACAAAAAAGTATCAAAATTGTTCCGGCGTTGAATAGACTATTTGCAAATCGCACGTACGCAGGAACAGACGGGCGTGGATGAGTCTCGGGGACAAGACCTCCCAACCAGCCCGCTTGTTTAAGCCACCAGGGTTTGAACCATCCCTGAGCTCTCCGACGTTGCGTTCCCCTCTCCGTCCGTCTAGACGCGGGTGAGGGTTTTTATTTTGAAAGCTCGAAACCAACCCCTGGCCTCCTTCCTTGTCAGAGGGGAGCTGCGTTCCATTCAGGAGGTTTGAAATGAGTCAAGACACTCGACGGTGCCAGCAAGCACGTAGGGGGGCCCACTCTAGCACTGGGAGGTAGCCTCTCTAGCTCCGGACCCAGCCAAGGCCCATAAGACCCGGGCCCTCGTTTCGTCAAGGCTGCTGCTGCGGCCCGCGATGGCTCCGGAAGAGAAGGACCGCACCGTGAATGACACGGCTTCCTACTTGTGCCCACACCACGGCCTCAGTTCACCTGAGCGCCCATTGTGCTCCAGCTGATGGCAATTTTCACAAACCATTGAGGCCAAGATTCTCTCCCTCCCCTCCCCTCTCCCTCTCCCCCTCCCCCTTCCCCACCGGTCCTCCACGCCACAACCTATACACCCCACCATTAACTCCACCACCACCACCACACTGAGAGTTCAACGTGGAAGCAAGGTGGCAGAGAAAGGAAGACTGAGAAAGTCGCGTCGCTCCCAAGACGCGTTCGTTGCGAGAGAGAGAGAGAGGGAGACAGAGAGACAGAGACAGAAAGACAGAGACAGAGAGAGACAAAAACAGAGACAGACACACACAGACACACACAGAGACAGTTGCGAGAGACAGAGAGATAGAGACAGGGAGAGACAGACACACAGAGAGACAGAGACAGAGACAGAGAGAGACAGAGTTTACGGAGGAGAAGGAGACGGGGAGAAGGGTGGAAATCGTATGGCTGAGAGTGGTTGTGGAGGACTAGCCCTGTTTTGCCTTGATGACAAAATTACACGCGAGCGGATCATTAAGCAACACATGTCGTCGACGGCGACATTTCTCCCCCCTCCTCTCTTCCCCCCCCCCCCCCCCCCCCCCACCCCGTCCACACCACCTCCTTCTCCCCGTTATTCAAAGCCCCTTTTATCTATCATAATGCAAGGTAGCAATTTTCTCGGGCCCAGAGCCTCGCACGGAAGGCTAACAACTCGACGCATGGTAATCTTCCGCCAAAGCTCGGTCATAGTGTCCCCGCGTTCCCCACACACTCATCGGGTAGAAGACCGCCATTCTCCCCCATTCCCCTCAAACGCACGCACCTCGCCGACGCAGGCCTAATCACGCAGACAATCGCCAATGAAATTATGTGGGGAGAGGGGGACGGGAGGGGGAAGGGGGGGGGGGGGCAACGGGACGAGAAGGTAAGGTAAGGTAAGGTAAACAGGGCTTCCAGTGACTGTAAACAGAGCTTTCAGTGGACGTTCGGTTGATCGGGTCTGTGATTATACCCAAAGAGGGAGGGGACAACCTTGCGGAGGTGTTCGTGCTCTAAACGTCCAGAATGGTGCCGCGCTTCATTGACGGCGTAAACCCACACGCCCGCTGCCTGGCACCGTCACCGACCCGTGAAAGCTTACGGGTTGTCTGCCCTCCTAATCGGGTGCTAATTCTCTCGTGTTGGACGCCAGCTATTGTTTTCCTGGTATTGCTGGCACCGCCGGGTGTTTCTTTACCGTGTGGGCTAGACTGTTTTCTTTACGGGTTACAATGAACGCTTGTTTTGTTGTTGCTTTTGTTGTTTTTGTTTTGTTATTGTTGTGTTTGTTTTGCGGGGTGCTCTCTCTCTCTCTCTCTCTCTCTCTCTCTCTCTCTCTCTCTCTCTCTCTCTCTCTCTCTCTCTCTCTCTCTGTGAGCCAGTACTTTCACTTTTCCGTTCTTTATGCTGGGGCGTGTACACCGCTTGTAGAGTGAAGTGTTCTGGTTTCGAGTGTCAGTGCTGTCGAGCTTCTGATCGGTTGATTTATGAGCTCGCTTCGATTTGATTTTTGTATGCTAAATAGAAGAGGAAAGATAACCCTGGAAAAAATTATTTTGGAATTTCAAAGCGGTGTTGCTTTTGTGATTACCCCCCCCCCCCCCCTTCCCCAGAATTCTGTCTCTTTGTCTAAGGGAGGGGGGAGAAGGGCTTAGAGAGAGAGAGAGAGAGAGAGAGAGAGAGAGAGAGAGAGAGAGAGACGGGGACGGGGGTGGAGAGAGAGGGGAAGTAACTTGACATGCAGGTGGTGCGCATGCGCGCTAACGGCACGTAAGGTCCAGAACGTACACTGCAGGCTATCACTAAAAATAAAAGAATTTTTATGTTGATTGCCCCTCTTGCCGTTCCCCTCCCTTCCCGAACCTCCCCCCCCCCCCCTTCCCCTTCTCCCCAACCCACCCCACCCCCACCTTTCCAATACACACCTCCCCCACAGCCATATCAAATGCTCAACTTCCGTGGTCACAACTTTTATTAACCCTTGCTCGTAACTTGACTACACCCTGGAGACTTAGAAAGAGAACGATAAATTGCAAAACCTTCAGGGAATAGTTTTCCACGATCATACTCTCTCTCTCTCTCTCTCTCTCTCTCTCTCTCTCTCCTCTCTCTCTCTCCTCTCTCTCTCTCTCCTCCCTCCTCCCTCTCTCTCTCTCTCTCTCTCTCTCTCTCTCTCTCTCTCTCTCTCTCTCTCTCTCTCTCCCTCCCCCCTCTCTCTCTCTCTTTTTTTTTTTTTTTACACCGGTGAGTCAAGTGATTATCCGGCCCTAAAACGATATTCTTGAGAGTAAAAATTAGCCGTCCCAATAATTATGATATTTTATTGCTCAAATGAGCGATACAAGTGTCAGGGCGAACCCTTTCGCCCCGGGCCCTGGTGTGGGGAGAGACGGCGTTGTGGTTTTGACAAGCGGTGCATGAGATGGGGCCGGGGCGGCGTCGCCAAAATGTTTGAAGTGCTTTCGGCATGATAGTGCCCCGCTTTTTTCAAACTGATTGCTGATTTCAAACGTTCATTCAGCGCGGTGGTTAATAGCTTTGTCAGTATGATACGGGCACTTTTTTCTTTTCTTTTCATTTTTTAACAGAGGTTTCTGTTTTGTTGCTGTTGTGGTTGTCTTGGTGGGGTGTGTGTGGGGTGGATGGGACGGTTGTGTGTGTGTGTGTGTGTGTGTGTGTGTGTGTGTGTGTGTGGTGTGTGTGTGTGTGTGTGTGGTGGTGTTGTTGTTGTTGTCGTCGTAGTTGGGTTTTGTTGTTGTTGTTGTCGTAGTTGGGTTTTGTTGTTGTTTGTTTTTGTGTCTTCTCTCTCTAGCTTCCATGTTATAAGATTTTGGAAAGGTAGCATAATAATTCCAGATAGTCCACCCCCCCCCCCTCCCACCAAGTACCCATACGTTTACAAACAGGAACAGTAAGTGTTTACAAACAGGGGCAGTAAGTAGATTTGTCTAAAATATATACGCGCATGTGCTCGTGCTTTTCTTTGTAATACCCCTCCTTTTGCCCCCGCCCCCTTCCTCCCCCCCCCCCCCCCCCCCCCCCCCCCCCCCTCACTCCTTTTTTCCCCAATCAAATCGAAGTATTAACTTTTCAATATTCTGTAACTGGAAGAAACCTATCAGCTGCACTCCACGAAATAAGATAGCTACGTTGGTGGTGTGTTGGGTATATATATATATATATATATATAAAAACAAACCGACCAAACCGACCCTTCAGCCGAGCACTTAGCGTTAATGACAACGGCGTGCCATCGTTACGGTTGTGACAAGTGCACACTGCTTCTTGAGCTGCCAATAAAATCAATTTCACGCGTGCACTCGCCGACGCACTCCTCGCGCTGGTGTGCGCGTGCTCGCACGCACACACGCATTCATAAAGGCTGCCATTGACGAGCCATAAATCTGCCTAATGTCTTAACGTCCTCGGGGCGAATTTTGCTGGAAGAATTCACCTCAATTTCCCCTTCTCCAAGACATTAGACATTTGATGCCTGCGTAATAGGGGCGGGTCGCGGCGGTGACCCAGCCTCGCACCTCCCATCTGCCCTACCGTCTTCTGGGTGCTGGGTTCGTTTCCTGCTGCAGACGCTGAGCTTTTTATGTGGGTGGGGGTGGGGTGGGGGGGGTGGGGGGGGGGGAGTATTTGTTGTTGTTGTTGATTTGTTTGTTTGTAGGTTTGTTTGTTGTTCCTCCTCGTCTTCTTTTTTTTCTCTTTTTTTCTTCTTTTTTTTTCTCTTCTTTTCTCTCCTTCCTTGTCGCTCTCGTCGTCCTCCTCCTCCTCGTCCTCCTTCTACTCCTCTCCTCCTCCTCCTCCTCCTCTTCTTCTTCTTCCTTCTCCTCCTCCCCCTTCTAATCATCTTCTTCCTCCTCCTGCTCCTCCTCCTTCTTCTTCTCCTTCTTCTTCTTCTTCTTCTTCTGTTCAGTGACCGTCTTCGTCATGTTGAAAATTTTGTCAGACCGAAATTAAATAAAACCGAAACGGTGACAGGTGTATGTATAGCAGCAGTAGTAGTAGCATTCACCTTGGTAGTAGTAATATTTGTAGCAATAGCAGTAGTGCACAGTGTGTGTGTGGCGGGGGTGCGTGTATGTCTGTCTGTCTGTGTCTGTGGGTGTGTGCGTGTATGTTGAAGGGGGGGGGGGGGGGGGGTAATATGTCTTTCAGTAGAATACCTTCCTCAATATTGCCGTTCCGTCTGGTGTTCTTTATTTGTATTATTAGTCGGAGCGTTAAAAATGAGACAGATACAATGGCCTGGTTACTACCAAAAAAATGTGTTCAAGGTGTTGACAGAGAGCGTCAAGAATCAGCTTAATCTGTAAAACGTAATATATTTGCTTGGTCTGCATGACTAATACAGGTTTGAGAGACTGGTTTAGTCCGCAAAACACATCGCACACAGGAACAAAATTACAAGCGTTGGAGCGTGATCCAAGCCCTTGACCTTTTGAGTATAACATGCAAGTACTGATCCCGAGCCCACTGGACCACGAATGTTGTTGGCCTTGCTAAAGCTGCTAGTGCTTCTCGTGTAACGAGGTGCAATGGCTGCGAGATTCGAACCGCTGACCTTTTCGGCACAGCACGCAGGTACACACCGCTAGCCCACTAGACCACGAGGATCGTTGTCCTTTTCGAGAAGCTGCACGTGCAACGCGGTGCAATAGCTGAGAGATTCGAACCGCTGACCCTTTCGGGCACTTCAGCACGCAGGTACCCACGACTAGACCACTCGACCACGAGGATCGTTGTCCTTTCCAGAGAAGCTGCCACGTGCATCTCGAGATGGCTTCGAGGTTCGAACCACTGACCTTTCGGGCACAACACGCTGATATACCCACCACGAGGATCGTTGGTTGTACTTTTCAGAGAAGCTGCCAGGTGCATATCATGAAACAGGTGCAATGGCTGCGAGATTCGAACCGCTGACCTTTCGGGCACAACTCGCTGGTATACCCATCACGAGTTCAGACCACGAGAATCGTTGATTGTCCGTACGGAGAAGCTGCACGTGCACTTCGTGAAACAAGGTGCAATGGCTGCGAGATTCGAACCGCTGACCCTTTCGGACACAACACGCTGGTACACCCAGACCACGAGGATGGTTGGTTGTCCTTCAGGAGAAGCTGCACGTGCATCTGGTGTAACGAGGTGCAATGGCTAGCTGGTCCCTGCACCTCTGTCCGCCCTCGCCTCGCTCCCTGCTCGTTAGTCAACTGTCAGCTTCAATATCCCGCCTTTCGCTTCCAGGCCTGCCTTCCCCGTGCCCCGGTCATCCTGTTTTAATCTGCCGCAGTCCGCTCAGGCGGCCAGGATGCCGCGGCGTGTGTCCGCCAAGATGCTGGCAGATTATTCCATTAAAGACTCTTTGATGAAGCTTTTGTCCGCTTCGCACATTTGCTGCGAGCATAATTATGATGGTGGCTTCTTTTTTCCCCCCTTCTTTTTGAATGTTCACTACCCTTAGCAACTGAATCGTGAATCGTCTTGGGGTTCTTAATTGTACTACAATGCGACGTTTTGCAAGACTTCTAAGTGGTTAATTTGGCATTTTGACTGTAGTTTGTTGTTGTATAATGCTGTAGTTTGCTGTGACTGATAACTGGCTAATTTCGTCTTGCGACTGTAATGTCGTGTTTTGCAATGACTGCTATAGATTATGACTAATTTCGTCTTGTGGCGCCATATTTTATTCAGTCCGGCCAACTTTAAGCAGGTTGACTGCGAACTTTGACATTGCAGTTTTGGAAGTGAAAAGGTTGTCAGATCGGAGGAAAAGTAGCAGAGCAAATGTAGGTCAGGTGATTACTATCATCTGAGGAGTCTGCTGATGATAAATTAAGCCTCCTTCTCCCCCTCTGTTGGATGCATCCAGCTGGGTTGGTCTAGTCGCTGCGATTAACATTTCGAGCGAGAATGCGAAACGCCTCACACGAACAGATTCGCTCCATTAAAGTGCCACTTGTGATTGATTGCTGTACGTCTCCTTAATGATGCAAGGTTGTAATTGGTTTTATTGACAGTATTAAACTTTGTGCTGAGTTAGAGTGTCACTTTCATGGGTTCAGTCAGAGTCGGATTAAGCACAACCTTTCACGAGTCATTATTACCACGGCCCCGTCTTGTTTTATAAACGAACATTGGTTAGTCGTGATCGTTTGAAGGCCTCGACAGATTGAAGTCCAACACAGAGGAGACAACCACAGAAAACCGACTTGCTTTTTGTCGCTTGCTCGTATGAGTTAAAGGGGCGGGGGATCCTGTTGCAACTATGCCCATTACTCGCCAGGAGTAAAAAAGACTTACAGATCCGCGCCTTAACACAGAGCAAAGAATATTGTTCCCAGAGGGTCCTCCTGCCACACGATAAGGAGTCCGGAACCAGCAGGCGACATTCATCACGATGACATGACATCAGCCGGAAGTGGCAGCGTGACCTCCCCGTGCTGCTGCTTCTCAGCAGGTCACGGGGTTCCGCGATGGCGCGTGGGATGAGCCGTAATGGGGTTTTAATGATGGATTGCTCGCAGGGGAGCCTTGGTCTCTGGGTGAGTGGGCGGTCAGCGGACGGTCAGCGGACAGAGGCTCGCTCCCCGCCGCTGGGTTTCAAACAGCTGGACCTGGTTGCGCTTCACCAGACATCAGAGGCAGGGGAGGAAAGGCTCGCGGACAGATAGGGAGGGTCGTGAGAGGAGGCTCGATGGGGGAGCGGTAAGCAGAGAGGAAGATCAAGAGGGGGTGGGGTGGGGGACGGGGGTGTACACAGTGAGATCACAAAACGGACGCTCTACGGTGAGATGAGATGTCGGTACTGGGTAGACAGGTGGCTACTACAGTTAACTTTTTGGGGATCGAATCGTTTGATGTATTTCCAGTGTGTTTGCCGAGGTTGTGATAGCCAGTTGCGCAGATTCTTCTGCCTATGCACTGGTTTTAAGGTGAATTTCAGCAGTCTGTTCCTCCTCCCCCCCCCCCCCCCTCCCCCCATCTTTCTTTTACTTTTACGCCCTCCTCCGTTGAAAACACACACACACACACACACACACACACATTCACACACACCACACACACACACACACACACACACACACACACACACACACACACACACCACACACACACACATAACACTTTCATACAGTGCAAATCCCGCAAGCAGCTCCAACGACCGACATACCTGCAGTTACTTGCCAACATTTTCAGCCAGAACGGTGCCACCCAATACCAGACCCCTTCGTAAGACCAAGAAACAAAGGAGCGATTTAAATGACGCGTGCGAGGCCCAGAACCTGGGATGTTGTGGCGGGTGGGGGGGGGGGGGGGGGGGTTGATGCAACTGCTGCGTGCAGGCTTGAGTTACGTCATAGGCATGAGCACTGTGTGGTCATTGGCTCCACATTTCCTTTTGACCCCTCCTCTGTCGCTGCTGGCTTTCTCCTCTTGATCACGCCCTAGGGACGCTGTTATTTTGATACCGGGCTTCAGCCGTTTTGATGGCTGGAACAGACCTGCACAGGGTCCTATAATTATGTTGTTTCAGCGGCATTGCGGCTCTCCGAGTAGTCTTGTGCAGCAAAATGCATTGATTTCGTGAGTTTTGTGGGGTTTGAGGGTTTAACGAAGAAAACTTGATACATGTAACTCATTGATTGTGAGAGAGTTTGTGAAGTTTGAGAGTTGAACGAAGAAGACTTGGTATTAACGAAGAAAATTTAATACATGTAATTCATTGATTGTGTGAGAGTTTGTGAAGTTTGTGAGCTGAACGAAGAAAACTTGGTACATGTAACTGTAATTCATCGAGTTTGTGAGTGTTGTGGAGTCTGATGTTTTAACGAAGGAAACTTGATACATGTATTTTGTCAGTCATTGATTGTGTGTGAGTTTGTGAAGTTTGAGAGTTGAAGGAAGAAAACTTGGTACATATAACTGCCATTCAGAGTTTGCGAGTTTTGAGAATTTAACGAAGGAAACCTGGTTCAGGTAAATCACGGAATTTGTCAGAATGAATTGTTATAGTTTAACGAAAACAACTCGCTACGTAAATAATACATCAAATTCACTGGTTTTGTGTGTTTTAACGGGTTAAGGAGGCGGGGGGGGGGGGGGGGGGTTAGAGCTTTGCCATATATTTCGGATTCATTTCCAGAGCATTTGCCTCCTGATCCTGTTGACTTCCTTCAATTCCTGCTCACCGCATTTCATTCCTGTTTCCTTGAGTTAAAGAACTGCTCAGTTACTT
>JABMCL010001056.1:860000-882500 GCA_018857735.1 Alviniconcha marisindica
TTTCACTCACAGGGCTGGCTGAGCAGGGTTACCTTGCTAGGAGTGTTCGCGGCGCGCGTTCACTTCAATCTCGTTGAAGAGCTCGGATGGGTTCCCCGGCCTGGAAAATGTCCTCCGTTCGTTCATAGGATTGTCAAGTCCCATTTGGTTCAGATGAAGAGCTTTGATTTGCCGTCGAAGGAAAACCCCGTCTTTTAACGCAAATGGCTTGAATTTCGTTCAAATCCTTCGATTCAAACGCGCTGGAGCCGGTTTCGTCAACAGTGTTAACAATTGATTTTTGATTTTTTTTTATTTTTTTTTTTTTGGGGGGGGGCGGTCTCTCTCGCTCTCTCTTCCTTAAAAAAAAAAGGTGAAAAGAGAGAGAGAGAGAGAGAGAGAGAGAGAGAGAGAGAGAGAGAGAAAAAAAAAGAGAAAAAAGAGTGGAGGTCGGCTTTTGTTAATCTGACTTCAAGGCAAGAAGAAAGACTTTGTCTATAACTACCCTCCCATTGTTTAGACTGCGCGGTGCTCGCCTTGCCACCCTCCATTGATGGGTTATGTATGAGTGGCCAAGTCTCTGACAGAGCGTGGCAGTTAAAGGAGGAGCCTGGGGTATAAATCACGGGTGGAAGCGCCTGCTGCGGATACAGGGTGAAATTTAGTGCCAGAGAAAGGTTCCAGGATGCCAGACTGTCCCGCCTACCTTCCTTTAATCAGATAAAAGCAGGCGTCAGTGCCTCGGCTCTTGTGCCAGTCCCTGCCAAATTTTCCTATTATCTCAGTCTTACCTCCTTTTTTCCCCCGTCTCTCTCTCTCTCTCTCTCTCTCTCTCTCTCTCTCTCTCTCTCTGGGTGGGGGTGGAGGAGGAAAGGGGTGTTAGAAAAGGCTGTTAGAATACAAGAGCGTTCTTTTTAAATTTGATATATATATACGTATACATCAGATATGGGGAGAGGTGTCTTTTCTATCTCGTTTTTTTTCTTTTTTTTTTTGGTATTTTGTGATGTCGTCAGCAATCGATTTTTTCATACATTAATGTGTTTTTTAATATCTTCTACCTCTGAGAAATCCACTTTTGCGTCTGAGTGATTCCCTTCCCGTCTCTGTTGAAGGCGTACCGTTTACCTGTATCATCCGAGATCATCCTGATTCTTGTGCCTGCAGTTTGAGTACAGGCGGAGTTTTTGTTTCTACCCGTAACAATATAAGATGCCGGGTGACGCTGTTCGGCTGTCAAGAGTTGACGTTATCGTCTATCGGCGTCAGTCAGGCGAACTGGTGCTACATTTTTTGTCTTTTCACTGAGCTGAAAATAGCCACAAGTCGGAGAGGGAATAATATATCGGAATTACCTTCGTCTGCCCTTATTTTCTGAGCTGAGCGAAATATATAATAAGCCTTGAACATGGGTGTGTTCGTCTTAGCGACCGCGGATTTCATCCCTTCCCCCTCCCCCCCCCCCCCCCCCCCCCCCCCAACCCCTCCCTTTCTCAATAAATAGCAAGACACACTTACATTGCCTTTTCTGGCCCAGTACCGCAGGGAGATGTATGTTTAACGGTGGCAATATAAATTTAAACGGTAAGGCCGGTGGGACGCCCAAGGATTCATTAAACTGCCATCGTGGAGTGCAGTGGGTACAGCGGATTGCACTAGCTTCTTAGGAGCCGCCTTTGCCTTTTCTAACACCGACCCCGAAACAAACAAAAGGAAAGGAAAGAGGAGGAAAAAAATTACCCCCGAGAGATAGATGTCTGTCTACAGTTCCTGTTTTGCCAGTAAAAAAGCTACGACCTCTCTAGTTAGGCTCACGCATGCTTTATGTCTCATGAAATTCTTTACAGCCTGTGCTTGGGGTCTGGTGGAAAGAAGAAGAAAAACTACGCCCGCTTTTTGGGCCCCTGAACGAGTGGAGAGCCGGTGCTAAGGGTTGGTAACAAGTTATGGCCAACTGCTGTCTTCAAATTGCGGTTGCCTTGCCCCCTTGCTCCTTGGGTTATGGACATTTTGTGTGAAACTTGATGACTGCTAGACATTTTTATGGCACAAGCAAAAGTAATCAACCATAACCTATTTCCTCCTCCGTGGGGTATTTTTTCCCTTTATTCCTTCCCCCCCCCCCCCCCCCCCCCCAACAAACCTCACCGACCCACCTACCCTCTTTGCCCCCGTGGACGCGCGCCAGGCTAAAAAAAAAAAAAAAAAAAAAAATGTTGCTTCCCTTTGGCCGTGTTTGCAAAATAATTCTTGCGCGCCGTGTCAGTTCCGCATACACATCTTGCTGGCAGTTTTGTGTTCAGCCCTGCACGAAGCACTCGGCAAAAAAAACAGACTTATTTTGGTTTGGGGCTTTTTACGTGTATTTGTTGGCTCTTTTTTTGTGTGTGTGTGTGTGTGCATCTGGCGACGCCGCTTCGTCTTCTTGGCTTCTTCTGTTCCAAATCAATCAGTGAGCAGCGAGGCTGGTGTGTCGTTTCCACGGTATTATATAATTGATTTGTGCAGTTTTCGGCTCCTGGACGTTTGTTTAGTCAGTGCTTGTCTTCAGGTTTGACCGAGTTTAATCAGAGCTTGAAACGAAGGTGAAATGTACCCACAAATCACATCAGGGACCTATGCAGTGCGTTTACTGAAAGTGGAAAGGGGCTGGGTTCTCCTGCTTCTAATTTTGCGGGTTTTGTGTTCTGAGCCCGGTTGAGAGGAAGTTTGAATTAAACACTTACAGGTTGATATATTAATGTAATTATATAATAGGGACCTTTCAACGTGGAGGACGTACGTGAAGTGTGGTAGTGACGGTCCATAGTGGGTGAGAGTGCAGTTTACGGTGCTCACATAATTATTTCATAGTGGATGAGAGTGCAATTTGGTGGTCACTTTACATAGTGGACGAGAGTGCAGTTTGGTAGTCATCTTACATGGTGGATAAGAGTGCAGTTTGGTAGTCACCTTACATAGTGGATAAGAGTGCAGTTTGGCAGTCACCTTACATAGTGGACGAGAGTGCAGTTTGGTAGTCATCTTAAATAGTGGATAAGGGTGCAGTTTGGTAGTCATCTTACATAGTGGATAAGAGTGCAGTTTGGTAGTCACCTTACATAGTGGATAAGAGTGCAGTTGGGTTGTCACCTTAAATAGTGGATAAGAGTGCAGTTTGGTAGTCACCTTAAATAGTGGATAAGAGTGCAGTTTGGTAGTCGCCTTAAATAGTGGATAAGAGAGCAGTTTGGTAGTCACCTTAAATAGTGGATAAGAGTGCAGTTGGGTTTCACCTTAAATAGTGGATAGAGTGCAGTTTGGTAGTCACCTTAAATAGTGGATAAGAGTGCAGTTTGGTAGTCACCTTAAATAGTGGATAAGAGAGCAGTTTGGTAGTCATCTTACATGGTGGACGAGAGTGCAGTTTGATGGTGTGACTCATCTTCCATAGTAGATGAGAGAGCAGTTTGGTAGTCATTCCAAAGTGGATGAGTGCGAGTCGTGGTATGACTCCATCGTGGATGAGAAGAGTACAGTTTGTTACCTCGAGTGGTGAACGAGAGTATATATGGCAGTGACTATCCAACTTGGGCGAGAGGGCAGTGTGTTTGTCACCTTCCAACGTGGATGAGAGGGCAGTGTGTTTGTCACCTTCCAACGCGGATGAGAGGGCAGTGTGTTTGTCACCCTCCAACGTGGATGAGAGGGCAGTGTGTTTGTCACCTTCCAACATGGATGAGAGGGCAGTGTGTTTGTCACTTTTCAACGTGGATGAGAGGGCAGTGTGTTTGTCACCTTTCAACGCGGACGAGAGGGCAGTGTGTTTGTCACCTTCCAACGTGGATGAGAGGGCAGTGTGTTTGTCACCTTCCAACGCGGATGAGAGGGCAGTGTGTTTGTCACCCTCCAACGTGGCTGAGAAGGCAGTGTGTTTGTCACCTTCCAACATGGATGAGAGGGCAGTGTGTTTGTCACTTTTCAACGTGGATGAGAGGGCAGTGTGTTTGTCACTTTTCAACATGGATGAGAGGGCAGTGTGTTTGTCACTTTTCAACGCGGACGAGAGGGCAATGTGTTCGTCACCTCCCATGGTGGATGAGAGGGCAGTGTTTGTCACCTCCCATGGTGGATGAGAGTGCGGCAGTGACCTTTCAACGTGGATGAGAGGGCAGTGTGTTTGTCACCCACCCCCCACCCCCATCGTGGGCGAGATCGCGGTACAGTGACCCTCCGCGGACCCTAAGATCTGTTCAGTGTTTTAAATTGCGGAAGAGGTCAGTAGGAAGAAGACCTGTCCTTAAACTGCTCTCATCATCACTCTCTGCGCCGTGTCCGGCGCGCGCAGAAGCCCCGGACTAACCAAATTAGTAACCGGGGGGGGGGGGGGGGGGGGGGGGGGGGGGGGGTCTTAATTGGATCGTACCACGAGCAGGGTTCAGGTGCGTTGACGGAATGGAGTGTCCACGAGGACAAGAGGCCGCCCCACGCCAAGGAGGTGGAGGACCATCAGGAGCCGAGAGAGTCTGTCAAGGTGCTTGCCAGATGAGTGAAGAAGCCACGGCCATTTTCCATTATTCTAGAGCTGCTCTGAAGACGGCTGGCTTTAGGGAGGGGTGGGGGTGGGAGGGGGGCGCGGCCGCCGATAATCGATACGCCGTCGTACGCTTTACCGGAAGAAGGAAGCCCCTGGGTCACTGAGCGGGGGAATGCACCTCCTTTTCGAGAGAGCTGCCAGGGGAGGTCAAACTTGTTAATTTCCTGCTGCAAAAACGAAAAAAAGGGCTGGGATAATCGGGGAAGAAAAAGGAGTCCGTCATACCGGGGCTTTCTTCTGGCTGTCAGCGGGAACAGATCGGCGGGCGATGGGAAACAAAAGGAAGCCCCAGCGCAATACCTGTCACCGCGATCACATGACGGCAGGCATTAATTTGCGGCCCGCTGTTTAGATCTCTTAGCTTGATCCATCATCGTAATGATAGTGGTGTCCTGCTGTCGTCCTCGCGGCACAGATTCTCCCCGTGCGACACCCCACCCTTTCCTTCCTCCCTCCCTCCCTCGTTTCCTCGGAAGCTGCTGCAGTTGACAATGCGGAGTGTGCAGTACTACATGATAATCTCATGTGCGGAGAGGGGCAGGCGTTTGTGCAGTGCCAGGTTGCAAGACTTCAGTGAAAACAATACGAGTTGAAATAATCGTGATTCTCTCTCTCTCTCTCTCTCTCTCTCTCTCTCTCTCTCTCTCTCTCTCTCTCTCTCTCTCTCTCTCTCTCGCTGTTACGTATGTACCTTAGGCAAGCTTATTCAGTTCAAAGACTTGTATTCCCCATAGAGTACGTTCTAGACAACGAGAACGTCGTTTTAAATTAATTAATTGACAGACCCACACACACGCGCGCACACGCACACACACACAAGCAAGCAAACCACACACACACACACACGCACACACACACACACACACACACACACAAGCGAGCGAGCACACACACACGCAAACAAACCAACACACACACACACACAACACACACAACACACACACACACACACACACACACACACACACACACACACACACACACACACACACACACACACACACACACACACACCACACACACACACACACACACACACACACACACACACACACACACACACACACACACACACACCAACCATTTATTTTGCGAAACACGTTCTCTCAAACCCAGCGAAAGGCAAAATCAGGAGATGGTTTACGTTCACAGAATGGTAACCCGGTGCTGCGCGCCTTGTCTGGCTCCTCGCCTGGTGCCCCCAGGCAAAGTTTGTCTGTGTTTGCTCTTTGCAGACTTCTCACTCGAGTCGTGTGTGTGTGTGTGTGTGTGTGTGTGTGTGTGTGTGTGTGTGTGTGTGTCTGCCTGCCTGCCTGCCTGCCTGCCTGCCTGCCTGCCTGCCTGCCTGCTGTCTGTCTGTCTTATGTCTGTCCTGTCTGTCTGTCCGTCTGACTGGTTATTCTACATTCTCGGTCTTTAACTGTCTCTCTTGTCACGTCTAGTTTTGGTTGTCAATATTTCCACACAGATAATAAGAGAGAGAGAGGTCGACAGGCAGACAGACTCGTGTCTGTTGCGAGGCAGACAGACTCGTGTCTGTTGCGAACTGTAGCCGAGTTAGGTAGTTTTCGTCTTCTTGTTCCTCTCCTTCACCATCGTCTTCTTCTCCATCACCTTCTTCTTCTGTTGCTGCCTGTTCCTGCTTCTGCTGCGTTTGCTGCTGCTTCCTTGCCAGTTGTGTGATATTGTCCCTCCAATTTATAGATGTATATTGTTTTGGAGATAGTGTTGTGTTTGCCGTGTATCTGTAAATGTCCTCGGGCAACAATAACCATTGCATCCGCCCTCCAATGGGTGTCATGTTGAATCCCCAACGTAAACAACGGGGCCGCGCGAGTCGGACGTGAACAACGAGATGAAAGGGGCCTGTCCGAATCGGGCTGATTGTGTTTATCCCGCCACGACTCCTCGGAGAATTTCTCAGACTCGTTTCCTTCATTTTGGGAAGTCATTTAAAAGGAAAACCTGGCCGGCCCTTCGCGGTAAACGGTGCTCGCTAGTTTCATCCGCCGTTCCAGCAGTTCAACAAAAAAAGGCACCCCACTTCAAAGCGGGCCGGCATCCAGTGTTGGGGTGTCTGCGACGGTCTGCCGATCGGTGTGTATACATGCAGCACTTCATTTCGCCCAGTCTGCAAAAGCCGAGAGGTGTTCACAGAGCTAAACACGATTATCTCACGCCTTTTCCTCACGCTGGAAGAAGAAAGCAAATCCCCTCCCCTCCCCTCCCACCCGTCCAGCTCCTTTAAAAAAAATGGAAAAGAGAGGGGGTGGAGGGGGAGAGGGAAGGGGGGGGGGGGGTTCTCACAGAGAGACAGAAAGAGAATCTGGCAAGTCGAAGTCGAAGAAAAGTGCAATTCCTCAACTTGGCATTTCTTTCTTTTTGTTTTTGTTTGTTTTTTTGTTTTTGTTTTTGCTTTTTATTTGTTGTTTTTTTGTCTTGTTTGTTTTGTTTTTTGTTTTGTTTTTGTTTTTTGTTTTCGTTTGTTGTTGTTGCTGTCGTTCACTTAGGTGTCAGACAAAACCTTGATTCACCAGGTGTCAGTCTACCAGCCATGGGAGTAGTTCTGGATTCATTGTATCAGTGGGCCAATGAAACCTCTGAGGTCTTCCAGCCGTTCAGTTTCAAGCCCGAGCGTGGGGACAGACGAGATGCAAAAATAGATTTAGATTTTAATTTTTTTTAATTTTAATATAACTTTTTCAAGGCAGCATCCTCTTTTCCCGCTAGACGGTGCCGCCACCTGGCCGCCATTAGGATGGATAACTCTCATTACAAGGGAAATAATTGCAATTTGCCCATTAGGAGAAATGAGGACCGTGCCTTGTGGCGATATGGCCGACATAACCTCCTTCCTTGCAGGACTGCTGTTTGTCTGATCGGTCATAATTATTTTGGCTGAATCTTTCCTTGGTCTGGCGTGGGCACGAATGAAACAAGAGTCTAGCACTGGTCCCAGACTTGTCGAGACGTCAACCGTGCTAGGGCTGGCTGTGTCTCAAATGGTCACCCTGGCCTGTCGCGCTGGGAGGAAGATGAGTAAAGAAGACATTCCTTCGGAAAAAGCGCCACTGAGCGTGGAATAATTGCTGTGACCTCCAACGTTCCAGGGATGATCATAATTATCAGAGATGATCAGCGCAATTATCCAATGGCACACGCACAAGCCGAGAAGATACGTAGAGAATATTCTCTTTTTGGAAACAGCCATTCAACGTGGAGTAAGGTCCTGTAAAACATTGAGGTTGTCATCTCGTCCTCAAAGGTCAGACTCGACTCCCCCCCCCCCCTTCCCCCCCCCCCCCCCCCCCACCCCACCCTCCCCCCCACCCCCCACAACACCCACTCCTCCGTCGGACCTATGATTGTTGAGGTAAAGAATCTTTTTTTAGAGAGAAAAAAAAAAGTAGGCGCGGGGGTGCGGGGGTACATGTAAAAGGAAACAAGAAATAGCAATGCGCATCTCCTTAATAAAATGGCGTTGTCACACACCCTAAGGACAACATGATTTTCCACTCTGTGTCGGAAAAACAATCCTTCCAAGTGGTCGACACGATCAGAGATGTGCGCACCGCTCCGCATGCCCTGAGCAAAGACATTCGGAAAGTCGGGAAAAAGAGTCTTTGCTCGGAGGTTCAGCTCTGCAGTGGCCAGTGTATCCATATTTTGACCTAGGTGAACCGCACATATTCCCGTGAAAAAAAAACACAAAAAAAACGCGAAACCGCCAATCCATGTCGGATCATTTCTCCAAGCCTTGCAGTCTGGCACTGCACCGCCGTCAGCAAGGCACGAGCACCGCGCCTGGCCACGTTCTCCTCAGTTTCCCCATCGCACAGTCGCCCCTGTCAGAGAAAATAGCTGTACTGGGGTCCCGACTGAAAATGGCCCCTCCGTTCCCTTAGGAATGCGGCAATTTCTTGCGGAGATTATTCCGGGATGATTGGAGGGAGAAGGGCCATGAAGACACTGCTCCCTATCTGATGACGGGAGTTGCAGAACCTAGGTAGACTATATCGACACTCCGGAGCGCCCCTCTGCGGCGTATACTGTGACTCAGGTCCCGCTACTCTGTCTCGCCTGTGACGCTCGCCTGATCGTTCGATTTGGCTCCCTGCGCCCACCGTGCTGTGGTCTTCGTATATATAATATATATAAATACGCCGGAGAGGAGCCTGCTGTCGGCGTTTAGTGTGCGCCAAGGGATGAATGTCTGATACCCTGGCTCTATCGGCTTTCCACTGACCTACGCTGTCGCAATTAACTTTCGCTTGTGTAACGTTGGTTGATACTGACGCTAGTGCCGCGGACGCGGGAAGAATTCAGGTCTCCTCGTCCTCTTCCTCCCCGTCTTGAAATCTCTTCCTCTTCCTCCTCCTCCTCCTCCTCCTCCTCCTTCTCCTCTTCCTATTCCTCCTCCTCCTTCTCCTCCTCCTCTCCTCTCTTCTTCTTCTTCGTCCTCCTCCTCCCGCTCTGCAGGGAGTAGATCAGAATATACATTTGCATGCTATGTCCGTTGCCAAGAATTCCGCCTTGATCATTATGTCGTCCTGAAGTTGTCGCCCGTGCTGTTGACGGGACCGGAAAAATGTCAAAAGCTAACGAGCTAACTTCCAATTTCTGCCTTCAAGTTCATTCAACTTCATTTTTTCCAGATGCTCTCCGGAGATAAAATGTTGTCCATCGTAACTGTGACTGAGACTTTCAGTTGACGTGACTTTCGTGGACGGCTGATTGTTAAAGTTAACTCTTACTAACCAAAGCCTTCAACAGAAGTCGTGGATTATCTGTCACAACGAGGCACGTGTGGTTTCAAAACTTCTAAACCCCACACTCAAACAACCTGTATTTTTGTTTTTAATTGCGGTAAGATTGTCGTAGCGTTCGTTCCCCAGATGAACACTCTGGGGGTCACCCGGTATAATTATCCAGTGACAAATGCATCCCATACGCTGAGAGGATTGCGTGTGTGACCCGTTTATTTGAGATTAGACATAAAGATTACCTTGTATGTTACGTGATAAAACTAAAAAGAGACCATAAAAACAAAGTTTAAAAACCTCGTAGACCATGGTTCCCCGCTGTTCGGCAGAATTCGGCACCCAAAAAGCAGTGGTCAGTTCCAATTTCCGACGAAGCAAACAGTGGAAGGGAAATAACTCCTGGTCTGTCCATGCTGAATTTTCGTCTTGCGAGCAAAGAGGTTCTTTAGTGTGTAAGGAACTGGACTGTTTGTTGCTTTCCCTTGTGTGAGTTGATCAAACGCTCAAATAGATTCATGACGCGGTTTTTTGTTTTTGTTTTTCCATCGATTGTTCAGACAGGGGGCAGTTTGGATCTCCTTCTGCGTTCGGAATGACCGTCCATTTCTGAAGACGTTGACTTTAAAAACCACTCAACACGCTTGCAAAATCATTCGGTATTGTCTTAATTTCTACCACGAATAACAAAGCTACCGAATGTGCGCGCACAAAATAAAAAAATTGGATTAGAATATTGACAAACTGATTCTTTATTTATTCGCTTCAAAGTTCCGTGATCTTGACAAGCTTAATTTGAAATAATTATAGGCTTTGTAACTTACTGAAATACGAACCAAAATAATACAAACGCACGCGAGCAAGGACTACACCTACGCAACTCCCGCTCAGACACGCACAAATGAAACGACACACATGCTCTCTCTCTCTCTCTCTCTCTCTCTCTCTCTCTCTCTCTCTCTCTCTCTCTCTCTCTCTCTCTCTCTCTCGTGCACACGCACGCACATACAACACACACACACGCTGAGAAGGAGCGGCAGATATAGACACACAGAGAAAGAGATCGGGAGAGAGAAGGGGGAGGAGAGAGAAAGAGAGAGAGGGGAAGAGAGAGGGGGAGCACTTTCCAAAGCAGGTCACACTTCTCTCACTGTCACTCCGAGGCCGGCAGTTTGAGTGATGAGTAAAATTGAGTTCAGAGCCCAGTTACTCTCTCGTTAGGACCATCATGGATACAATCAAGTCCTAGCTTTAATTTCAATTGCGCTGGGGCCCTGCCGAGCCCTGCCGGCTTCAGACAGTGGGGCGAGAGGTCCCCTCCTTCTTGGTCGGCTTGATTAGGACTTCTTTTTATTGGAAAAGATCCGTTTCTGCTCCCAGTGGGCGTATGGTGGCTGGGGAGGAAGGAAGGGTGAAAGGTAGTTCTTGGGGAGTTTGGAGCGCCCTTTCTCTCCCTCCCTCCTCCCTCCTCTCCCTCTCTCTCCGTCTCTCTCCCTCTCTCTCTCTCTCTCTCTCCTCCACTCTCTCTCTCTCTCTCTCTCTCTGTTGGCTCTCTCTCTGTCTCTCTCTCTCTCTCTCTCTCTCTCTCTCTCTCTCTCTCTCTCTCTCTCTCTCTCTCTCTCTCTTCTCGCTCTCTCTCTCTCTCGACCCTCTGGTGCATTCGTTCGCTAATCCACCGTCTCTCATTTTGCCAATTTGTTCGATTCTTGTTGTTGTTGTGTGTTGTTATTGTGGTGTGGGTGTTTGTTTTTGGTGTGGGTGTTTGTTTTTGGTGTGCGTGTGTGTGTGTGTGTGTGTGTGTGTGTGTGTGTGTGTGTGTGGTGTGTGTGTGTGTGTGTGTGTGTGTTGCTTTTAGTACGGTTATTGTACGATTTAAAAGAAAATCACACGAACACATACTCCAGCCAAGTCCATCGTGCTACTGATCATTGCCATTCTCAATTTATGACATCCCTGTGAGTAACGCAGCGTCTGCCCAGTCTAAATCTTGACACGCTGCTCACTATCCCCATATTCTGAACCCTGGCAGCCCGCGTATGTTCCCATTCGGAATATGGGCAGCATGTTCAGTATCCGCCCATTCTAAAGCATGACATGTTCAGTATTCGCCCATTCTAAAGCATGACATGTTCAGTATTCGCCCATTCTAAAGCGTGACATGTTCAGTATTCGCCCATTCTAAAGCGTGACATGTTCAGTATTCGCCCATTCTAAAGCGTGACATGTTCAGTATCCGCCCATTCTAAAGCATGACATGCTCAGTGTCGGCCCATTCTAAAGCCCCTTTTGAACATGCTCAGTGTCGGCCCATTCTAAAGCATGACATGCTCAGTGTCGGCCCAGTCTAAAGCATGACATGCTCAGTGTCGGCCCATTCTAAAGCATGACATGCTCAGTGTCGGCCCAGTCTAAAGCGCGACATCGTACTCGAGCATGTACCCATCCTGAGTCTCGACATCCTGCTCCAGCTGGTACCCTTTCTAAATCCTGACATCCTACTCGAGCTTGCACTCATTTTAAATCTTGACATCCAGCTCTAGCATGCACCCATTTTGAATCTTGACATCGTTCTCCACATTCATCCGTTCCAAATCTGGACATCCAACTCGGCTCCCATCCATTCTAAATCTCGACATCTTGTTCGGCATCTACCCAGTCTCAAGTTTGACACAGTATACTCGGCGTCCGCGCATTCTGAATCTTGATAACCTGCTCTACTGTCTCTGGTGCCAGGAGTGGGAACTTTCAGAATACTGGCTGAAATCAGACTATTTTGAGAGCCTGCTTTGAGAGCGTAAGACTGACAGCCAGTTCTGAGAGTACCAAAGCCTGTTTTGGGACGTGAAAGCCTGTTCTAAGAGTGAGCCTGCAAATCGTACTATTTTGATGTGTTAGACTGAGATTGTTGATGGCGCGAAACCATTTGGTGTCATCACAGTCTTATGTCTAATAATCTAAGTCTTCATTGTTTTTATTTTCTTGGGTAGGAAAGTGAATGGGAGTGGAGGTTATGGTCCCCCGATACTATGTTCGGTGTAGTCTACTCGGTGACAGAATCAGAAGAGGTCTGCATAGTAAATAGATTCGCGTATCGGAAGGGAAGAAGAACCTCTTCCGTCCTCGGCAGATTCCGGGCTCTTCCATGAATCTGCAGCCGCCCAGACGAGCTGCGTGGCGGTGTTCAGCCATGGTCATCAAATCGTAACCCAATCCGCCTTCCTCCGGCTAATGAGAACCAAGATGTCATTTGGAAGAAGAGGGACTCGAAGGTCCCCCAAGGTTTGCTGCAGCGTCCCGAAAAATAGCAGCGGGCTCGGATCGCTTTCTTCTTCCTTCAGGCGGGCCGCTATGCTTATCAATCACCACAAAAGGGCCTTGTCGGGGGACTAATTTGTAATTAACTTTATGTTTTCTGTTTCGCTGCCACAGTTCTTTTACTCCGCTCCACCAACTTCTTTTTTCTCGCTCCCCCGTGCGATGGGGGTTTCTTCGGGATGAGGAGAAAATGCAACGTGATCGGGGGGAGGCATTTGATTGTGAGTGTGCAGCAAAGTGGATTTCGAGGTCCTTGCAAATGAACTTAGATCCTATTCTGGTTCCGTTGACACAAATTGTGTCGGGGGAAGGGGGAGAGACTCTCTCTCTCTCTCTCTCCCCTCCCACCCACCTCTCTCTCTCTCTCTCTCTCTCTCTCTCTCTCTCTCTCTCTCTCTCTCTCTCTCTCCTGACCAGCAGCCGTCTTTGTGCAAAGGGCCATTAATCACCGGGCCTTCTTGGTTGCCTCCCTTGGTATGACAGCCCGGATGGTGTAACTGACCTGCTTTGCCAAGCGGAGGGATCTGGCAGCACACAGGCTGCATTGTGGGGCCCGATAAGGGAGCGACGGTGGGCTCGGGGAGGTTCCCGTGGTGGGGCAAATTAGCGTGGACATGACTCCAGCGCGCCGTTTGGACATCGAGATAATGCTTTGGGGCTCGCCGGACACTGGGCTAAGCCCTGATGACCCGTGACGATGACTAATAAAGCCCTTGATGTCTGGAGGGATCAGCTTCAACAAGCTTCCTCCCTCTTGGGTGCCTTGCGATACTGAGCTGCAACGATTCCAACAAACCATCACCCGGTGGTGGTCTACGGCTCTCAGTGTGTAGTCGATGGAAGGGGGGGGGGTGCAGGGAGGAGGGGGATAGCGTGTTAAGGAAAATATCGGCTCCCTTTGGTTTTGAGTAGCCGAGGGTGTGAAGAGACTGTACTTGAACAAATCTTCCCTGTTGTCGATTGCTGTAATAGCAGCTCTTCGGGCCTCGTGAAAGATCTGTCGCCCTTGTGTCAGCCTGTCCGGTTTGGCTGTCGGTCTGGACTGAGGCTTCAGTGTTGGTCGTTCGGGAAATCCGAAGACCATTAACTGATTAAGAGACCTTCACCAAGAGCCCTTCAGTGTGGAACGGTGGCGCTTTGCTCGTTAGGAGGAGGGGGTCATCTGTACATAAAATTACCTTTGGAAGTTCCTGGCTCTCTTACGTGAAGGCACTGCAAAGGTCATCCTGTGACCCTCTGCCGTTTAGGTTCTTGTGCCACGTTGCCGATTTTCTGCCTTAATTCTCCTCTGTCTCTGACGCAGGCGTGCAGCTGCCTAAATTGCGGGGATTGCTGAATAAGCATTAATTCGTATAATATATACATAGTTTGTGCAACAAGACAACTGCACACGGACAATCTCGGAGTTTATACAACAGTTTTTCGCCTCACCAACGCACGCAGTTTTGATCGTGTGATCCTGTCATATTGATACAGGTAATGAGCACCATTAATGAGCACCATTCTTTCCGATGTAACACACACACAAAAGACAGAAATCGTGAATGAAAGTTACACGAGTTGTATTTTGACAGGTGTCGTTTGTCCCACCGACCCACCCACCCCCACCACCACCACCACCACCACGCCATCTCCCCCTTCCCGTTTGTTTGTTTGTTTGTTGTCTTGCACACATCCTGCTTTCTCTTCCACCGCGATTTTGTTGTGCTGCTTTTTTGTCGATGATTTATGTCTGCCTTTACCTTTGTTTTGCAGCTTGTTGTGATCGGGTGCGGGTGACTGATTCCAATAAGAACTGTCTTGAAAGTGACAACAGTAACAGGAACGAGATGAGCAAACTGTAACAAGGATTCTGTTTTCTGTGTGTTACAGGTTTATCAACGCCAGAAGGCGAATTGTCCAACCCATGATTGACCAGTCCAACAGAGCAGGCAAGTGTCCTCACTCTTCCTTTGTTTGTGGTTCCCTTTGTGTATATTGCATACTTGCATAGTGATTGCAATTCATTCAAACGGCATTAGAGCTTGACGTTCACGTACCCCGACTTAATGACATTGGTCCCGTTTTAGCGGTTATTTATTAGGTAGCGTACGATAACACTCGAAAATGAACTCGCGACTAATGAAAGGAAAATCATGCTGTTTGAAGCCGTGGCTAGCCGAGACTGCTTTTGTCCTGGGGACGCCCTTCCGCCGGTCTGCTGGGAGCTTGTCTTCATGACCGAAGTGGTCCCACAAGCGCCCTAGGAAACTGTGATTTCAGTAAAAGATTTTGTGCTTTTAATAAAACCGTCCTCCCGCTGGGGGGGGGCGAGACCTTGATCACCTTCCAGCAGTATTGTTTGCGACCCGCGGACTGCTCCCCGTGCCCGCCGTGCGCGTCACGAGACAGTCGCATACATCATGGTGGCGTCACTTGCCTTCGAGAAATCGTTGAAGCCGATTGGCTCGCTCTTGTCCGCTCGTGTTCAGAGCTCGTGCTATACGGAAAGCACTCACGCACGCACGCACGCACGCGGACGGACGGACATGTGCGTACGTGCAGGCATGGAAGTAGATCGGCAGAGGAACGCGCACGCATACTCTTACACTGCACACAAACACACTGACACACACGTGTGTGCGTGTAACCACACACGGACGGACAGGAGCCACACATGCATGCTTGCATGCTTGCACACACGCACGCGCGCACGCACACACAACACACGTCATACACCGCAAGCACACACACGCGCGCGCGCGAACACACACACACACACACACACACACACACACACACACACACACCACACACACACACGTCATACACCACAAGCACACACGGAAGAAAGGGGGGAGGGAGGTATGACGGGGTGTTAGAACAGCACAAGTGCAGACAGTTGATTTTTTTATGCTCCCCTTATTTCACGCCTTGCTTCCTCCGGCGTGTTCTCAGTCTCCGTTCACCGTCACAATAATTATTTTTGTGCAAAGGTTTTTGTTTATTTCGCTTGAGGCCGTGAAACGAGACGAGTGTACTTAATCCTTGGGTTGTTACGACGTTTACCGTCTTGAACGGAAAGGGGATGTCCGAAGTATTAGATAATAAGTCAGCGTTTTTGACGTGTTCTCCTATGTTGGCACGCGTTGGCAAGCTTGAATTCTAGACTTTAGTGGATGAAGTGACTTTAGTTTTGAGCAGTTGCTTTATTGCAGATGTATTTCTAAAACCAGCCCTGAAGTAACCCTATGTGGTTGACTGGGCTCAAAGCACCAACTAACTAACTTTCCAAAACCGGTGCTGTGCTTAAATGTTTGTTTCCCCCGCAAAGCGCACATTGGGATATTTTCTATCCGCAGTGTGTCTGTTGCGTTTCTTTATACATAGAAGCAGTAGGATCAGCTATTCGTACTGGAATGTAAAAGCTACAATATATATATATATATATATGGTTCTACTTTTCAACAATAACAAAAGTAACCTAGGTTCTCGGACAGAGATGCACTGTATGCCCACAGGTTATTAGATAGCGTAGGTTAACACTCGAAAATGAACTCCTTGTTGAATAAGGATGTACTCTATTCGCACAGGTTGACGTTAATTGATAAGGATGTGCTTTATGCCCACAGGTTGACCTTATTTGATAAGGATGTGCTATATGCCCACAGGTTAACCTTGTTGGATAAGGATGTACTCTATGCCCACAGGTTAACCTTATTGGATAAGAATGTGCTATAATTTATGCCCACAGGTTAACCTTGTTTGATAAGAATGTGCTATATGCCGGCAGGTTAACCTTGTCGGATAAGGATGTACTATATGCCCACAGGTTAACTTTGTTGAATAAGGATGTACTCTATGCCCACAGGTTAACCTTATTGGATAAAAATGTGCTATAATTTATGCCCACAGGTTAACCTTGTTTGATAAGAATGTGTTATATGCCCACAGGTTAACCTCACTGGATAAGAATGTGCTATAATTTATGCCGACAGGTTAAACTTGTTGGATAAGAATGTGCTATATGCCCACAGGTTAACCTCACTGGATAAGAATGTGCTATAATTTATGCCCACAGTTAACCTCACTGGATAAGAATGTGCTATAATTTATGCCCACAGGTTAACCTTAATGGATAAGGATGTGCTATATGCCCACAGGTTAACCGTGTTGGATAAGAATGTACTATGCCCACGGGTTAACCTTATTGGATAAGGATGTACTTTATACCCACAGGTCCCCCTGGCATGCATGCAGCGTACAACCCAGAGGCAGGACTCGGCTACATGGACCCCCAGCATATGCAGATGGGCCCTCATAGTAAGTGTTCGTCTTCTGCCTTCGACTCACTGTTAGGTGCTGTTTAGGTTTCAAGCGTTCTCCTGCTTACCCTTGAAAGGGAACAATTAATGTAGCTGCAAAGACGGCAAGGGATCCGGCCGATGGGAGTGCAGTCGTACGGTTGAATACGCAACTGTCTCACCCTTTCCAGTTGGATCAAGCACCGAGTTTAGCTGATGAGAATTCCTTTTTTTCTTCTTTTTTTCCCTTTCTTTCTTTCTCCCCCCCACCTCCTCCCCCCCCCCCCCCCCCCCCCCCCCCCCAGTCTCCTCTCTCTCTCTCTCTCTCTTCCTTCTTCGTCTGTAGAATTCGGTTAGTAAGTAAGTAAACATGGTGCTTAACGTCCACAGAAACCATAAGGCTTATTAGGGACGGGGAGAAGGGGGTATGGAGGTGGGGGAAGAGGGAGAGTATATACCTATCGCTGCACTGTCACCACCAGAATGACCTGCATTAAGATGGGCAGCGATGAGAGCCATTTTAATGTTTCATTAGTTGTGAGGGACAAAGTCACAAGACAGTGTCCACAGACCACAACTTTTGAAGAGAAAGGAGAGCCGAAGAGGTATCGAACCGAGGTCCTTCCGCTTACCAGCCTAACGCCTTACCGCTAGGCTAAACCGGCTCTCTAGTATTCGGTTTAGTGAAGTTCTTTGGTTAACGGGTGTGGGTTTTTATTTTTTAACGGGTGTTTTTTTTATTGTTTTTTTTTTTATCTCCTTTAGTCTTTTTTGTTTTTCCTGTGTATTCAAAACACAACAGCTTCGTGAGCATGACTTGTACAAAGATACTGAGCGCTCTATAAGTCTACAGTTACCATCATCACCATCATCTGCATGTTTTGGATGTAAAAGTTGTAGGATTTATTTTACATTTAAGGGCTGCCTGCCTGAGACTTCGTAAAATGTAATTATTACCTGAAAGCTTGTACAGCTGCTGGCGGGGTTTCACTCTGTCGGTGGTGGTGTTGGTTTAATTTTGAAAGGCGTCGTTCAAACCGATTTTATTTCATTTGCGTTTGCAGTCAGGTCAGACAGCCCCGTCTCATAGGCTTCAAGAGATTGATGTCCAGTTTTTCGTTTAAATGCAGGGAGCTTTCTTTGAACTTATGGTGGCTTTGCTTTCTCTGTCTGTGGCTGTGTATCTCTCTCTCTCTCTCTCTCTCTCTCTCTCTCTCTCTCTCTCTCTCTCTCTCTCTCTCTCTCTTGTGAGTTCGTGTGCGAGTGTCTGTGTAATTTTTCGAGAGAGAAAATAAAATAAAATCGTTCAACCTGTTGCGCTACGTTGCAAATGACTAACAACCTTCCTCTTTTTGTCTCCCCCCCCTCCCCCCCCCCCCAACTCCCACACACAACAGGGCTACAAGGCATGCACGACATGTACGACCCCATGAAGGCGGGCTACTCACACCTGGACGGGTCCCAGCGCTACGCGGACATGTACCGGGCGGCGGACATGTACGGCACCCCGCCCAGCTCCTACTCGCAGATGTCGCAGTTCTCGCCCCCTGTGCACTCACAGGCCATGCTCATCCCCGGCCACCCTCACCACATGATGATGGGCCACAACGCCATGGGCGCCCACGGGATGGCGGCCGCCCAGAGCCCTCCTCTGCACCACGCCAGCATGGACGGAATGGGTGGACACATACAGGACATCCACGCCGGATAGGGAACCGGGACGGGGAGGGGAAGGACGGCGTTCCTGTTCGTTGGGGGGTTGGGCTGTCTTGGTGAATTTGTACTGTGGACGGCGTGTGCAGAGACATACTTGTGCCACACACACACACACACACATAATATACATTCACACACGCTTCCTTATTCGCAGGCTTGAGTGTGGCGTGCGAATTATAACACGGAGAATCAAGACAGACAAATAAAATAAAAACAAAGACAAAAATGAACAAAAGAAAAGAGGAGGGGTTCATTAACACAGAGTGAAATATAAATTAAAGACAACAAAAGACGTGTGGTGTCGAATAAACTATACAGCGCCGTGCCGTGTCGGTGCCGGACGGACGTGTGTCGTCATTGAGCGAGGCGCGTCGCGTGACGCGCAAAGACGTCATTTGTGGTGATGTGTGAACTCTGGTGTTGTTGTTCAGCCTGCGTCTGGTGGCGACGTCAGGCGGACGTCATTGACAGTGACGTGTTGAGGACGTATTCGTCTGCCTGCTCTGGAGTACATTGTGGATTTCTGTGGTGTGTGGCCTCTGCCTGATCTGGATGAAGTCGTGTCGTGGACTTGTGTGTGGTTTAGTGACGTCATAGTGTGGGCTACGTTTTTTTTTTAAATCAATGTGATGTCCTGTTCTTGACTTCTGATATCACTTGAGACCCAGCGTCATCATCTGGAGAAACAAGACGACTGATGTGGTGACGTGTGTTGTTTTTTGGGTTTTTTTTTTTTTACTTCAGGTATATCATACTGACTTTCAAATTCGGATGATCTGAAGCCATCGAGTCAACATGTTCTTGACATAATGTGTTGGACTTCTCACCGATGCCATTGTGACTGACGTTGAACTTTAAAAAAAAAAAAAAAAACACGCTGCCATGACGTCATCATCGGATGCCATAGCAAAAAGGGACCGCTGATGTTACGGTGACGTCACATTTTGTTGAAGACTTGTGAGTAAGAATCTGACGGGTCACCTATTCAAATACTATTTAAGACAACATGAACGAACATTTCGAAGAGGTGGAAAGTAGGCTCCGTTGAATTTGTATTGATCCGTGGGACTGAAGAGACTCAGCACGCAAAAGTCATGAGCAAAGGACAGAGGGGGAAAAGGACTGTTAATTAAACAGAGGAGATAAAACAAAAAGGACTGCTAATTAATCAGAGGCGATAACACAAACAGCATTGATCAATGGAGCTTCTTTTTTTTTCTTCTTCTTTTTTTCCTCTTCACACTTTTTTTTTTTCTTTTTCTTTTTCAAAGACTGTGTCAGTTGCGACTTACTAAATAACAGACCTGACTGACACAATTCAAGTGAGATCAATCAGTTCTTCTTCAGTCGAGTGTGAAACTATAAGGGTGTTGTCCTTGGTGACACACTGTTTTGTTTTGAAATGAGAATTTGTCTTGTTTAATCTACTCGATTCAGAATTATCACAAGCTAGCGGTGAATTCAGATGCGTGAAAAGGATCCAACTGTTGAGACTTTCAAATTACAGCATCTGCAATTGCCAGTCAACATGAAACTTGAACAGATTTAAGTGGCAAGCAATAATAAGATACGTATTAACCACGGTTAGATGCCCGTGGAAGCTTTGATAATACTGCTTTGTTTCAGACCCAAAACGACACAAACAACCCCCGACCCCTACCCCACCCCAAAAAGATCGCAAAAGCCTCGTAGTGATATACGAATCTATTCTGAATTACTCTACTGGTAGCCGAATTTTATGTACAAAACATAATTATTTATGTGGAGGAAAGTTTCTTTGTTAGTTTTTTTTTTTTTTTTTTTAACTGACAATAAATGCATTCTTTTACATGGCCGCATTTTTAACATGACCTTTTGGGGATGCGGGTAGGGTTGGGTGGGGTGTGACGATTACTGCAGACAGCGAATTTGCTATTGCTGTTGGATGAAAAGATTCATGAACATTCTGTTAGTTACTGAATATTTTGTTAATGGGGCCGGGGGGAAGGGGAGGGGGTATTGCCGTATGGATTATGATTTTTTGAAAATATGACGGTTACTTGCTGCGATGGCTTATGGTATGGAACGAGGTTCGCTCACGTGTCCAGTCACGAAGACGTCATGGAACTGTAATTGAATAATAATGATGATATTCACCTGTGCGATACGAGACGATTTCTTGTGTGCTATCACGTTACCTTCTCATTAACGCTGTTTTATTTTCCGGAACGTTAAAATGAGACAAGCGTGAAAGAACCCTCTGACACAGTCTTGCCAGAACAAGACGGTTCCTCCAAAGCAGCTAAAACTATAGAGAGGAGCCTCTTTCAACTCTGCCATAATTTATGTACTTGTATACTGATCGAGATCGACTGGCTCCAGAGTTTTGTCCTTTTGATTTTACTTTGATTTTGATGTGGATCTTTAAAACTGCGGTCGTGAGGAAATGATGATTCGTTTTCGTGAAAGCGTTGAAGGAGACACAGAAACCTAGTCATATTTCCTCCCTTTTTCCCGTCGTTGATATTGGTTGCCGTGTGTCTGCTTATGTTTCTCTGTGAATCAACCAGAGGAGATATGGAAAAACACATATATATATATACATATATTACACACAACTGAATGTTGGTTCTATAGTTCATAATTGGGAGTGAGAATCAAAGGTGTGTGCTTTCACAGCACTGTGACTCTCGACATATTTTTTAATCGATGTCTCCACGAAAGTGAAGGAGAGACCAAAATTGATTTTAGATATGGTGGTTGTTGTTGTGTATGTTCTTATAAGTGACGACACATCGCTTGTTCCGTTTGTGGCCATATCTATGACTTGTATACATTTCACCACTCATTTTCCGTAAATATTGAGTTAGATTTCCCCCAGAATATTTTTGTTATTCGTTTCCGTTTTTGTTTTCGTTTTGTTTTAATTTCCCCCTTCGGCTTTGCCTTTTTCTTCTTCTTTTTTTTTTGCGGGGAGAAGGTGGGGGATGAGGGGGGGGGGGGGTTGTTTTCTAAACTTCTTTGGTGGGTCTCTTTTAACTGCCTCCTCCTTCCACCCACCCACGCGTTTCCTCACCCTAATGTTTACAAACGTTTGTAGCATCGGATTAGTGTTTGTGAACATATACCCTGCTTATGTCATGTTCCTTTCTTTTTCTTTGCCATCTATTTTTGTTTTTGTTTTTGCTTTTGTTTCTTGTTTCATTGTTTTTGTTTTGTGTTTGAGGGAGGGTTGGGGGGTAAGTGAACTGCCGTGGTACCAAAAGGTGACTTTTCTCTCGCCCTAACGGCCTGTATTTTTAATATTTGCTGCTTTTCCGTTTTAATTATATACTCCTCTCTCTCTCTCTCTTCTCTCTCTCTCTCTCTCTCTCTCTCTCTCTCTCTCTCTCTCACTCACTCTCTCTCCCTCCCACCCTCCCTCTGCGTAAAAAACAAACAAAAACTAGTTACTCACCGTTGCTCCTTCTCTGACTCACGATTCAAATGAAAACGTAGGTGGGTTTGGTGTGCTCGTCCCTTTAGCCAGAACAACTCGACTGTTGAGATACACATCAGCGTCGTGTATTATCGCTCTGAAAACAGCAACAAAACCGGACGTTTAAAACCAAAAGCCAACACTAGATAGATAAACTTACTGATAATTTTCTTTTCGTCTTGATAATTATTTTTGTTTGTTTGTCTTTTGTACTTTCAATCACCCACGCTCCAGAACTACATTCACAGATACATTTGCTTTCATCTCTCTCTCTCTCTCTCTCTCTCCTCTTCTTCTCTCTCTCTCTCTCTCTCTCTCTCTTCCACCCACCCACCCCCGAGCTGGCGAATGACATTTTTTTATTTTTTTTTATCATCCCTATGTGTGTAGCCTACCTGATTCTTTTTTACTGAG
>JABMCL010001056.1:887500-895000 GCA_018857735.1 Alviniconcha marisindica
CACACACGCGCGCGCGCGCGCAGAGAGAGAGGAGAGAGAGAGAGAGAGAGAGAGAGAGAGAGAGAGAGAGAGAGAGAGAGGCAGACAGACAGAGCTAGAGACACAGACGGAGACAGAGACGTCCATGGCACTCTCTATTGTCAGTTTTTTAAAATGTATCACTACTCGAGTGGGTAGGTAAACAACTGTTTTCCAAGGGGCTGACTGGGTGTTAAATCCAAATATCCTATCAATCCACCCATTCGCTGACACAAGTAAAGGCCAAAAGAACCACCCTCTCCTTCAAAACAATATGGTGCTGATGTCCACAGAAACCATAAGCCTTATTAGAGACGGGGAGAAGGGGGCGGGAGGGGGTATGGAGGTGGGGCGGAGAGGAAGATTGTATACCTATTGCTACACTGTCACCACCAGAATGACTCCTGCATTAAGATGGGAAGTGATGAGCCATTTTAATGTTTCATTAATTGTGAGGGACAAAGTCACAAGACAGTGCCCACAGACCACAATTTTTGAAGAGAAAGGAGAGCCGAAGCGGATTGGAACCGAGGTCCCTCTGCTTACCAGCCTAACGCCTTACCGCTAGGCCAAACCGGCTCAATGGGGGCAATGAAGGGCGGTTGACCAATAAACTCAGAATGGTGGACACAGTTTGGTGACTTGGCCCTCCGCAAGCAACGGATTAGCAAAAGGTGAACCATTGCTGGCGATGCAGATGAAGCAGAGTGCAGTCGGGATCATTCTGGAACCAGCAAACACATTCCCCACAACTGACAGGAGAAGGTCTTTGGTAGCTGAGTTGGGAGTGAGAGAGTGCAGCGTTAGGTATACAGTCATGCAGCCCCCTCCCATCCCCCCCCCCCTCCCCCCCCCCCCCCCCCCCACGCACGCACACACACACACACACACACACACACACACACCACCCGTCCCCCGCTCCAAACCTCCAGAGATTTCGGTTCCCGCCAGTACCTCTTCAGAGACAAATTGGTTTAGCGTTAGGTATATAGGCTCCCCATCTCCCCGCCCTCAGGAGGTTCACCTTGCCCCCCCCCCCCCCCCCTCCCCCCCTTCCATCCACCCCACTTCCCAGTGCCCTTCGAAATCAGCTTGGTGGTTTGGTGACAGTGACTATGCATTGTAGCATTAGGTATAATATTCTCTCTCTCTCTCTCTCTCTCTCTCTCTCTCTCTCTCTCTCTCTCTCTCTCTCTCTCTCTCTCCCTCCCTCCCTCCCTCCCTCCCTCCCTCCCTCCCTCCGTCCTTCCCCTTCTCTCCTTTCCTCTCTCTCCCCCCCCCCAGTCTCCGCAGATCCTTGACCCTAGCAATACCTCTTCGAAGATAAAACTGGCGCACAAGCCATCACTGAGAGCATGTGTAAGAACAACAGTGTCGGTATGGAACAATCAACAGCGGCAAAGTATTACTCAAACATTTTTGCCGGTTACAACTGATTCACTTTACAATGCGACTGAGCAAATCGAGTGTCACGTTCTGTCTTAAGTAGTACTCCACTTCTGTTCGCGTGTTGGAGGATGTACCTTCGGTGGTGTTCAAGGCTTTACTCGCATGCTAGGTGAGAGTTACCGTGGGCGATCCGGGTCCTTAGTGTTGTGTTCATGTGACGTGTCAGTTTCGAGTGCTGACGAATCCTTGCAGGGGGAAAAAAATCAGCAGGAGGACCATCCTCTCCTTCAAAAAACACACACACAACATGGGGGGGGGGGGGGGGGGTCGAGGCAATGAAAGAACGGTTGACCAATAAACTCAGAATGGTGGACACGGCTTGGTGACCTCGCCCTCCGCAAGTAACGTATTATCAGCAAAGGAAGCATCATCGCTGGCGATGCAAATAGAGCAGAGTGCAGTCGGGATCATTCTGGAACTAGCAAACACCTTCCCCACAACTAACAGGAGAAGGTCTTTGGTAGCTGAGCAAGAGCACTGAGCTATAGCTCAGTGGCTAGAGGCCTGTCTAGTTCAGTGGCTAGAGGCCTGTCTAGTTCAGTGGCTAGAGGCCTGTCTAGTTCAGTGGCTAGGAGTGAGGGCGTAGCGTTAGGTATTGTTACGCTCATGAATTATAATTGTACAGTCATTATTACTCCTCTGCACGTTGAGTGGTCTGTCTGCTGCATCAAACCGAGATATCTTCCCCTCGTCAGCTAATGACACATAATATACTATGTAGGAATCTCTGCACGCGGAACCAGGCTCACTGCTCTCAGTGCATGCAGCTTCGACCCGAAGTGGATGCACTATTGACAGAGGTTCAGCAGTTAGAGAGAGAGAGAGAGACAGACGTCTTGGCGTTGGCTTGTTGATCACCTTCAGAAGTTCTGACACACGTATAATACCGTACAACCGGCCGCCTTTAACGAAAACGCAGCGGCTGTCTGCATCGCTCGCACTGGGCCCTTTATTCTAAATTCTAGATCAGAGACCGTACTGGGAACGCTAACTCCCAGCACTGGTTTACCGGCGAAGGTGCCGGAAAGCGATGCTCGGTAGTGTGCATAGAACGGTCTCTCGATCGGCGGTTCTTTTGATCCTCCGAGTCATCCGTCTCAGTCTCACCGACGCATTGGCAGGTCACAACTTCTTTTCACACCAGCCGAGTCTCGATGTCTGGGCGCTGCCATGCCACTGGCCGTGAGTAGGTTGAAGTTGAAGTATTGCTGTACGTCCACAGAAACCGTAGGCTTATTAGGGACGGGAGCCCAGGACGTCCACCTCGACATTCACACAGCTCCTGGGCTCTGAGTGAGTAGGTTGAGTTTAGCGGTGTACTAGTGGTGTCAGTGCCGAGTTGATCCACGCTTTCTCGAGTTGATCCACGCTTTCTCGAGTTGATCCACGCTTTCTCGCTCCCCTGGTCAAAATATTAATAACAGGAACTAGTTTGTGGGTCAAGTTATATGGTTGAGGACGGGGGGCGGGGGGGAGCTAATTAATAAAGAATTATTTAAGGTGTTCTGCGGGACACGTCATTTATAGGGATTTTTTTTTAATGGTTTCGGCGCTCAAATATTTCCTGCTGTCTGGCCATTATTTTCACGAAAAAAATCATCCATAAAACCGACAGACGCGTCCATATTATAGTTCTAGGCAATTCTTCATTCAGTGTCATGCCGGGTCAGGAAAGCTATGAATAGCTGGTCCGTTCTTGTGAATACCGGGACGCCCGTTTTTATGCACACTTCATTATGAACCCACCTTTCTAAAAAAAAAATATTTCGTTTAATTTTATTTATTACTCTTGTTGTCAACCCCCCCCCTTTCCTCTCTCTCTCTCTCTCTCTCTCTCCTCTCTCTCGTTCTCTCCCTTGCACCCCCCCTTCCCCCAACCATCCGTCCTGCACACTCTCTGCACACTGCATGTCTTCCCACAGAGGTCTTTTTCTTTCTTTCTTTCTTTCTTTCTTTCTTTCTTTCTTTTTTTCTTTCTTTCTTTCTTCCCATCCTAGGCATGTGTGTGCACTACTTGACTGGGTGGTATTTATTTCATGGATGGTAAATCCAAATTTTTCTTTCTTCTTCCTTTCTTTTTGTTTGTTTGTTTGTTTGTTTGTCCTTCTCTATTTCTTCCTCTTCCTTTTTTTCTTCTCTATTTTTTCTCCGCTTCTTTTTTTCCATCTACAATTTCCCATCCTAGGCATGTGTGTGCACTACTTGGCTGGGCGGTATTTATTTCATGGATGGTAAATCCAAATTGCTTCTATTCGGGATCGTCACGCCCGCGGCCTATCGAAGCTCCGATTTCAGCGAGGCCCGTGCCGGTATTTGCTGGCACCGCTCCGCGGCATTCGCTCTGGCGCCAGTTCCCCCGCCTCTGGCGCGGCCGCCATTGTTGTCAGGCGGGCAGAGCCCGGATGTAACCATGGCGGCCTCGTTTTTCACCATTCTTGGCCGCGGGAGCAATGTGGCGATGGCTGACGGCTCGGGGAGAAGGGATAGGGGGCGAAGTCAAGGCCGTGAAAATTGAACATTCCTCAATTTCTCTAGGTCCGGCCGTTTAGCTACAGTGTCGAGTGGAAGAAGGTGTTCCTTCTTCTTCTGTTGCTGCCGTTGACTGTTCGCAAACTCCAAGCACTGGTTTACGACATCCTTCCTCCAACCACTGCCATTGTTGATTACAATGTCAACTAACGAACTGTTTTTCGATGATGCTGAAATGGCAGTCAGTTTGTTAACAGTCAACTCAAATTATATCACACGTTTCTTTTATAACTGACCGCGTTGTTCTACGTCAGCACAAATAAAACCCGCCGCAAAATCGTCAGTGAAGTCGAGACGGAACTGTCTTCCTTTTTTTCTTTCTTTTTTTCTCCTTTTTTACTTTTACGCGGCCGGGGCGGATGCGTCTCATGTTTACGTGCGTGCTTGGGCGCTATGTTGCTTCCACAGTTTTACTAGTAACTAAAGCCCGTTCTTAATTGGGCGAATGTTTTTTCGTGAACCTAGTTGGGAGCCGTATTCGGCGAACCTAGTTGGTTCTTAATTGGGCGAACTTTTTGCTTCGCGAACCTACTTGGGAGTATTCGTCGAACTGCGACGAAGCTATATTCGGGGTCCAAAAAGCTTCTTTCAACATGTTCTGGGAACATTCGCCCTATTCGACGAACATTGCCTCTCGGATTGGCTGAGAGCAGAGCTCTGCTGTGGATGAGGAAGAAATAAAAATGGATGACGGTGTCGGTAGGTTCTTCACTCGCTTCGGAGGGATAGTTTTATTTCTTATTTGTTGACTTGTGGGAGGCGCAGCCTTGTCAGTTCCGGGGACCCAGAATGAGACAGTAGTTAGCTGAATTACCCTGTGAGGGATGATTAAAGTATATTGACCTGACTTGACTTTAGCCTACATTTTCGATCATGCTGTCTGCTGCGCGTCTGCCGCAAGTTCGGGCCGAAGCTTGCATCTCATTACAAGCCAGTTGAGAACGAAGTAAAGTTCGTCGAACTGTCCGAACCATGTTCGGCGAACTAAAAGTTCAATTCAGAAACGAATCATAGTTCGTCGAACTATCCCAAGTATGTTCGGCGAACAAACATTCGCCCAGTTAAGAACGGGCTTAAACCTTTCAGAGAGCGCTGACCGCGTCTTTGGACATCTGCGCGGAGATATAGAGTGCTCCTTCAAGGGCGTAACCATTTCTGGCAGAGTTTGGAGGAATGTGCCGGAAAGCGCTGCTCCGGACTGTGGACTATTCGTCTAGTCGTGTCGTGCACACCAGGCGACGCTACCACACTCCAGGCTTCGTTTTCCGGCACCTTCCTCCAGATTTTGCCAGAACTGGTTACGCCACTGATGGGATACTCTTTCCTTATCTCCGCGCAGCTGTCTCAGTACCGACGCAGTCAGCGCCCTCGAAAGGTTTGGGTACTAATAAGACTCCGTGAAAGCACACACTGATAGCGTCGAAGGACGCACGTGAACATCAGCCTGCGTCAGCCCGGGATAAGAATTTGTTTGTTTTTGTTGTTGTTGTTTTTAAATCCGCCTCGACTGATTCAAACAATTTTGGTTTTATTTGTTATAGCGTAGGTTTGAGGATTTCGTACACCTGTGCTTGAAGTTTGCGACGCTACAGCCCTGGAAGTTGGGGCCAAACTCCAAGCACTGGTTTACGACATCCTTCTTCCAATCACTGCCATTGTTGATTACGCCACAGGTCTAGAAAAGCTGTCAGCTAACGGACAGTTTTTCGTCGGTGCTCAAATGGCAATAAGTTTGTAACAGACAAGTCAAATTCTATCAGTCGTTTCTTTAATAACCGCCCACGTTGCTTACGCCAGCACAAATAAAACCAAAATTGTTTGAATCGAGACGGAGCTGTTTTCTACTCGGGGCGGACGCGCCTCAAGTTTACGTGCGTGCTTGGACGCTAGGTTGCTTCCACACGCACGTTTCGGAGCGCGCTGACAGCGCCGGTTAACCCCTTCACTGCCATAATGTCATTTGAAAACGACCCATAAAAGTGAGAAATTTGAAAACCCTTAAGCTTTTTTGTCTTCTTTTTCGCAGGCACTTGAAAGGATCTCCATCAAAACGTGTAGCAGTGAAAATATTTATGTTACAGGACCGGAAAATATACTGTTTGCAGGCGCGTGGTCCATGCATCATTCAGCCCGGAAATTGTACAGGCTGGGGCAGTGAAGGGGTTAACACTGCTACGCGGAGAAACAGAGTGCTTCTTCACTGGCGTAACCAATCAGTTCAGGCAGAGTTTGGAGAAAGGTGCCGGAAAGCGAGGCTGGGGGTGTGAGTCCGGGTATACGGTGCCGCCTTAGTCTTGCCGACAGTCAACCAGGCCACGAAACAATTGCACGAGGCAATAACAATGGACGGTAGGTAACAAGGAACATTTCTAGACTGAGCCGCATCTCGTTCGGGTTCGAAGCGCTTCACGAACACTTAGGACAACAACAACAGCGACAACAAAGGACAACAACAACAACAACAACAACAACAGCGACAACAACAACTTAAGCGCGTCGAGTCAAGATGCCCAACAACTTCAGTAAGGTAGATACTGACAATGATTAAAAATGATGTGATAACCAAATCAGTGGGGGCAAATAAGCAAGTAAGTAAGTTGGCTTTTTACGCCCAGTCAGCCAGTACGGTTATAAAAATTATCAAGGCAAAACGCACCTTGTCAGCATACACTAAATGCCAAAACAGTATGCATGTTAAAAGGTTAGATTTTAATAACAGAGTTTAAAATGGGTAAAAACAAAAACAGATCAGAAACGGCGTCACATACTTATATTCTTCCCCCTCAAAAAAAGATCACTTTCAAGTATTCAAATGATTCAAACAAAGAAATGTCCCCGAATAAAATTCTCAGTGACCGAGCTGCAAAGCAGCATTCGGAAAAGGGATACAGAAAATATGGTCGTAGTGCACTCAACCACCAGCGCCTGACAAACAGGTAAGAACGTTTTGAAATTCATTAGTGCGCGATAAACAGATCGGTTTTGATGCCGGCTTGCTTGAATGAGGTTTTTGATTGTGAAGTCCTGATGTCGTATGGGAAGTTTGAACGTAAAGATGATCGTAAAGAGGGATGTTTTTGCCAAGTAACAATTCCACGACTGATGTGGTCGTAAAGTGGAATGCGTGTATTTTCCTTTTCGATTTCTTCCCCTTCTTCTCTTTGTTCATATCGCCGTGAAATAACCGCACTGGTTGACTGGGCGTAAAACACCAACTGACTTATTTACTCTCTTTGTTCATACCTCACGCCTGTGGCACAGTTGACAGTGATAATTCCAGAAGGCTGCGTTCGTAAAGGACTAAGGACTGGGCGTTTCTTGTTCTTCGTCTTCTCCTACTTCTTAATTCTAGCAAGTTCGCGTGATGTCATGGCGAACACAGAGCACTGCCACAAAATCGGCAGACGGTCTTTTTCGCCACATACGATGCAGCAGAAAATGTCTAAGTGTGATGACAGCAGCACGACAACAAATCTCGTGGCGTTGTCATTGTGTCAGTATGTA
>JABMCL010001056.1:905000-920000 GCA_018857735.1 Alviniconcha marisindica
ACAGCAACAGCAACAACAACAGGAACACGCCCTGCGCTATACTCTAATTACCACTCGAGCAAAAACCATGCAAGCAGGCAAGTACGTATATAATCAAGCTCGCAATGCCTTATTTTCTCATAGCACACGATTACTCTCAGCAACAGAAATCCATCGGACGTGGCCAAGGTCTGATACCTGAAGTACAGCAGCCTAACTGGCGTGGAACAAAGCGTCTCGGTCAACAATTATCTGCTGATGTACACCGTACGTGTAGGGAAACCGCTACATACGCAGAACTTCACCCTGTGCTGTGTGAACCTTCACGGTTTAAGATGAAACACTAACGTGGCCAAAAGCAAAGCAAAACACAAACGAAACAGAAAAACAAACAACAACAAAATCAGAAAACAGTGCTGATAACTGTTCCAACAACGATGATAATAAATGATCTAACAACGATGATAATAAATGATTTTTTGCCATTTATATGCTAATAAATGATCTAACAACGATGATAATAAATGATATTTTGCCAGTTATATGATACTAAATGATCTAACAACAATGATAATAAATGATCCAGCAACGATGATAATAAATGATCTAACAACGACGATGATCATTTGTTCCATCTTCACGCCGCAGCATAGTTAATAATTGGTTTTTAACGTCCTGTCAACCGAGAATGGTCAATGAAGTGACCGTCACCTCAGGACAATCAAGCTCTGTCATAAGCAATATGCACATTTCAAAATTCTACTCATATATATATATATATATGAGCAGAATTTTGAAATTCATATTTTATGACATATATATATATATATATAATATAATATATATATATATTTTATATATTATATATATATATATATTATATATATATATAATCGCCCTGATAAAACCGGGCGTTGACTGGGCGCAAAGCATGAAGTTACTTAACTCATATTTAAACCCTTTCTCGAGTCAATCCACAAAACCAATCCCTACACAAACATAGAACAATGGTAGACGTGGACACAGAAGTGCAATACGAATGGACCCGACTATTTTACATAATCAAAATCAGGGGTTGCGGAGCTAAGGGCAGCTAGAAGAGTGTTTACGGCTCTGGCGGAAGTGTTTGTCTGGTCAGTGGCATGGCCGAGGTGAAACGAAACGGACCCTTTTATCCAAATGTACGTGGAAACTATTAGGTTTCCAAAGCTGTTGGTAAAAAATCGACGCAAAGCTATTGGTAAGTAAGTAAGTTGGTCTTTTACGCCCAGTCAACCGGTGCGGTTATATCAGGGCGATAAGCTATTGGTAAAAATCGCTTAAAAAACAAGCTTGATGCGTGACGTTCAGCTGTGTATTGACGAGATCAACATAACCAGGTCCTTCTGATCAAAAGTACTAATTCCCGACAAACAAAACACCTCTACGTCATCCTTATACAAATTACTGACCCCCCCCCCCCCCCCCCCCCCCCCCCCATTTTAAATTGTTTTAATTTTTGCTTTCATCCGCTGCATTAAGCATTCAGAAAGATTGTGCGTGCGTGCGTGCGTGTGTGTGTGTGTGTGTGTGCGTGTGTGTCTTCTTTGGCGTATTCAATGCAAAGTCACCGAGATCCAGAGAGTCCGTCTATCTAAATCCAGTGGCACCAGTACAATTCTCGGAACACCAACGCTAATTCTGGGACAGCAATACAAACCCTGAGACTCCTAATGCAAATTCTGGGACATCAAAACAAATCAGGGACACGAAAACAAATCCGACGCCAAAGAAACCAGGGACACAATTAGTTAACTAACTACCGAGGCAATAAACAAAGTCAAGATTTTCATTCTTGCCACAGTTTAAACCCTTGAACACCAAAACAAAACCCGTAACGTCAATGCAAATTCAATCAGTCAATCAATGTTCTAGTCTATGTCTGTTCACAGCAAGGTGATATCAGACCCCAAAAGATTTTTATATCATAAAATCCAGTGCAAATTCTGGACACCGATGCAACCCGGGAATACCGCTGAAAATTGTGGGGTGGGGCCCACGGAACACCAGTGCAAATTTCCAAGACACCAATGCAATTCTGGGACACCATTGCAAATCAGGGGATACCTGAGCAGTTTCTGGGACACCAAGTAAACCTGGGGCACCAGCGCAAATCTAGGGACATACATACAAAGCTGGGAAACCGTTGCAAATCCTGGGACACAGCCTCAAATCCGAGGATGTTTTCAAAATGCAAAACCACGGACACTTATTACAAACTGGGGAAAACAATGCGAATTCTGGGACACTGAAGCAAATCTTTAGATATCCATTTTAAGTATATCGTGGAATCCGGAACGGCAATGGAATTTCTGGGAAATTCTCACAGTGACACACAAGGGTGGGGCGGGAGGAGGCGGGTGGCGGAAGTTGGGGGAAGAGAAGGGACACAATGATGGTCTCACACAAAACACTGTAGTCAGACTCGAAGTATGACTCAACGGAAGAGACGTGGGATTGCTGCGAGGTTACTTGGGAAAGGGGCATGGGGAGTGGGGGGGATGGGGGGGGGGGGGGGGGGGGGGCAGGGAGTGGGGGGGTTAGGTTACTTAGTGCTTGGATTCTAACGTCCCGTCAACCGCATTGGGTCACCTTGTAGGAGAGGGCGAGGTGTTGCAAAATATCTTTCAGACAGTCGCTGCATGCTTATCATCCAAAGACGGTCAAGTATTGGACCATGCTTATCATCCAAAGACGGTCAAGTATTGGACCATCCTTATCACCCAAAGACGGTCAAGTATTGGACCATGTTTATCATCCAAAGACGGTCAGGTATTGGACCATGCTTATCATCCAAAGACTGTCAAGTATTGGACCATGCTTACCATCCAAAGACGGTCAAGTATTGGACCATGCTTATCATCCAAAGACGGTCAAGTACTGGACCGTCCTTATTATCCAAAGACGGTCAAGTATCGTGCTGACGACAAGACAGTGGCAGCATCCCTGCCGTCCTAAACTGCAGAGGATCCGAATGAGCACTCGAACTGCGCACATCATGTTCAACGAATAGTTACGGCGCTGCTGCAACGTGTTGTTTTTAAATGTTATACACTCTTCTTCTCTCATGGTGCTTTACGTCCACAGCAACCTGTGCTTGTGCTTTTTGGATTGTCAAGTGGATTTTGATGTTGATGATGTACAGCGCCGCGAGCTCGTAAATCATTACGGGGTATAGCGCTATGTAAAAGTTATTATTATTATTATTATTATTAAACCATACGGTTTATTAGGGACGGACTTATACACTCTTCAAACTTGGCGCTTTTGTAACCCTACGCGGTTGACTGGGCTCAGAGCATCCACTAACTATAATCCTATGCGGTTGACTAGCATTAACTAACTATAATCCTATGCGGTTGACTAGCATTAACTAACTATAATCCTATGCGGTTGATTGGGCTCAGAGCATCAACTAACTATAATCCTATGCGGTTGACTATCATTAACTAACTATAATCCTATGCGGTTGACTAGCATTAACTAACTATAATCCTATGCGGTTGATTGGGCTCAGAGCATCACTAACTATAATCCTATGCGGTTGACTGGGCTCAGAGCATCAACTAACTATAATCCTATGCGGTTGACTGGGCTCAGAGCATCAGCTAACTATAATCCTAGCGGTTGACTGGGGCATCAACTAACTATAATCCTATGCGGTTGACTGGGCTCAGAGCATCAACTAACTATAATCCTATGCGGTTGACTGGGCTCAGAGCATCAGCTAACTATAATCCTACGCGGTTGACTGGGCTCAGAGCATCAACTAACTAACCAACACTTCAAACTTGAACCGGATCAAACCAGGGCTACAGCTGCTTGTTGAGAGTTCTGATAAGCACTTCCCCCACTTCCATGCCCCCTTCCCCTCCTTCTCCCCGTCCCTAATAAGCCGTACGGTTTCTGTGGACGTTAAGCACCGTGTTTACTTACTAACTGATTAGCACTCCCATTCACAACAACCGTTGTTCTCTTCCCTTACTTGACTCGGTAATTTATAAACTGAAACAAAATGAGGTCTAGAGCGCTTGTGCAGAATCAATACTGAGAGTTAGTGAGGAAGTGCCCTTGGTGGAATTTACGTACCTTGTATTTACTCGCACGACAGGCGAGATTTACCGTAAGTGACTCGGGTCTTTGTTGCTGAGTTTGTGTGACGTCTTTCTAATGCTGATCACCTCCCTTCCTTTGTTGACCAAATAATTTACAGCCTACTCCGACTGAGTCCCTGGGTTAATGCCGTACCTTACTTAGTGCCATGATGTTCCTCTTTTCTTTTTGTTTTCTCTCCCCCCCCCCCCCCTTTTTTTTTCTTTTTTCTTTTTTCTTCTTCTTCTTCCTTTAAAAAAATCTTTTCTTCTTCTTCTTCTTCTTTTTTCTTTTTCTTCTCTCCCTCCAGTCTCTTCTTTTTTCTCGCCATTGCGCGTTTGGTATTATCTCATGGTTTCAAAGTGCCGGCAAAACTGGTGAATCCAAACTTGATATTATTCGTCATAGTTTCTGGACATAATACGACATTACTTCTCCTGCAACAGAAAACTCAAAATGCAACCCATACTTTAACGTGTATGAGTGGCCATATGACACATTTCCAGAACCGCGAAGACTTCTCTGGTCTCACATCAACATGTATGCTGGTCAAATAAAATGCATTAGAATCTCACGGAATTGATGTACACAATCATCTTTTGACATTGACAGTATTTCAAACCAAACAAACACGATTAATCACAAATGTTTAAACAAATCTCGTAGAACTGCTCCAGGTCAAAAGCTTTTTTTACACCGCATGAAGTGTACACACACACACACACACACACACACACACACACACACACACACACACACACACACACACACACACACACTTTCCATTATCTCATAGTAAAAGTTTTTAAAAAATCATCTCGTCTCATATGCGGTATGACGTAAATAAAACTCGTGTGGACTCAAAAATGATTTAATCTTATGGGCTTGCCTCATCTCAAAAAGAATGACGGAGACAACAATCACGGAATCGCATCATTTTATACAGACAGACTGAAGAACAATGTTCACCAAAATCTCACAGAATCGCTTCAACTCATATTAATGGCAGGATGATGTTCATATACATCAGTATACAAGAATCTAACGGAATCGCTCCAATATCAAGTAACGCACATGGAATCACACGCAAAACGTTCACCGAATTCATCGGTGAATTCGCTTCATCTGGTCTACAGACAACAATATCACACACGTGCCCCATTTGCATCACACAAACAGCTAGCCGGTTGATAGGGTTAGTTGCCTGATATTTAACGTCCAGTTAACTTCCAAGATCACACTTGTCCAGTCAACCTACAAGATCACACACGTCCAATCAACTTACATGATCACACACGTAAAGTCAACCTCCACGATCACACACATACGTAAAGTCAACTTCAAAGATCATATACGGACAGTCAACCTCAAAAGGTAAACCCTAAAGTCAACCTCAAAGATCGTACACGAACAGTCAACCTCAAAAAGTAAACCTCAAAGATCGTACACGTACAGTCAACCTCAAAAAGTCAACCTCAAAGATCGTACACGTACAGCCAGCTCCAAAGATCGTACACGTCCAGTCCACCTCAAAGATGATACACCTCCAGTACACAAGAAAGACCACATATAATGTCGTAACAGGTAAATGCGTCACTCTTCATATCATACACGTCACTTCAAGTCTGAAGAGGACTAAGAGTATAAACAAAATTAATGAACCGGGAAGGCAGAAATTAAAAGGGCAGAATCTCCGCCAACAGGCAAAGCATACGAAGCTATATTCTGACCAAGTCGAGGCTTAATAGAATCAGTACCGGATTCTCAACGGAGGTTACTCCAACCTCTACAGACACTGTAACCCCCCGCCCGCCCGCCTGCACGCACGCCCGCACGCCCGCACGCAAGCCAGCAACGCACTCACTCACTCTCCCACACACACACACACACACACACACACACACACACACACACACACACACACACACACACCACACACACACACACACACACACACACACACCACACACACACACACACACACACACACACACACACACACACACACACACACACACACACACACAAACACAGTGTTTGTTTATAAATTTCAGTCGCTTGGTCTCAGCACTGCAGTCGGATGCTGAGAGCCGGGTTGTTGCAGAACTCGTCGTGAATCTCACGGAGCCGCTGCGACGTGGACAGCAGCTCCTGGTGAGTGTAGTGAGCCAGAAGGTTGCAGGCAGGGACAAAGAAATGAGGCATAGAGCCCTTCTCCAGGCACACAATCAGGTGGCGTAACATCTGCAACAAAGCATACAAAGAAATGAGGTGTGGGACAGGGTACACAATCAGGTGTCGTAACATTTGCAACAAATCATACGAAGAAATGAGGTGTGGGACAGGGTACACAATCAGGTGGCGTAACACCTGTAACAGGTATACAAAGAAATGAGGCGTGGGACAGGGTACACAATCAGGTGGCGTAACACCTGTAACAGGTATACAAAGAAATGAGGCGTGGGACAGGGTACACAATCAGGTGGCGTAACCCATGTAACAGGCATACAAAGAAATGAGGCGTGGGACAGAGTGGGGCGGTGAAGAGGCCGCACCCCTCTCCTACACACAGTCAGCCGTAACACCGGCAACAAGCGCACAAGGAAGTGAGGTGTGGGATACAGGATTTCTCCGGAATATTCTCTTCAAATTCAGGTCATGCTCTACAAAAGTCCTGCGGTTGAGACTACAAACCGATGTACCCCGTACGTATACGCTTGCAAAAAGACCATCTACGCACGTTAAAGATCCTGTAATCCATGCCATAGTTCGGTGGCTTATGGAAACACCAAAATAACCCAGCATGCACTAAAATTGTCCCAGAGTGCTGAAGTTGGACACCATTCACAAGTTTCCTGACACATGACATTGAATAAAGAATTGATTTGAACAATGTTGTACCGTTTGGTTGTGTTGTAATTGTGTCAAGGACAGGTTGCCCGACAGGCACTCGTGCCTTTAGATACCGTTGTCCTTTGCGTCATAAAGTTCAGTCAGCCAGCAAGTCTTTCTCACCACTTCTTCGCAACAACACATCAGTCTATAGTCAGTATCTTTCACCACTTCCTCGCAACAACACATCAGTCAGCCAGTGTCTCCTCTCATCACCTCCTCACAAAACACCAGTCAGCCAGTCTCCTCCCTCACCAATTCCTCACACCAGTCAGCCAGTCTCTCATCACCTCCTCACAACACAACAGTCAGCCAGTCTCTCATCACCTCCTCACAACACACCAGTCAGCCAATCTCCCATCACCACTTCCTCACAAAACACCAGCCAGTCTCCTCCCTCGCCAATTCCTCACACCAGTCAGCCAGTCTCTCATCACCTCCTCACAACACACCAGTCAGCCAGTCTCTCTCACCACCTCCTCACAACACACCAGTCAGCCAGTCTCTCTCATCGCTCCCTCACAAAACACTTACCTCCACCAAGCGCTCCCCGAGTTTAGCGGAGGTCCAGACGGCGGAGTCGGGCGACTGTTGACACGTGTGCAGCACGACGGTCCTGAGGTGGTAGGAGGACAGCGGCCTGAAGGCGTCAGGGTCCGAGGTCCTCAGCATCTTCACGATGCGCTCCGTCTGCTTGCGGACTCCTTGAGGCGTGTCCAGACCCTCGTGTCGCAGCAGGTACTTCTCCGCCCTCACGAACGACAGCCGCCACAGGCTCTCTTCCTGGCTGCCGTATCAAACACCACACAAACACTGAGCGTCGTATGATAACTGGTAATAGTACTGAAGAGGTGTTTGTCTCCCCAAAACACCACACAAACACCAAGCTGTGTGATAATTGATAATGGTAGTAACTTGTCTCCCCAAAACATCACACAAACACCTGGCTATGTGGTAACTGCTAATGGTAGTAACTTATCTCTCCAAAACACCACACAAACACCAGGCTGTGTGATAACTACTAATAGTAGTAACTTGTCTCCCCAAAACACCACACAAACACCAGGCTGTGTGATAACTACTTGTCGCCCCAAAACACCACACAAACACCAGGCTGTATGATAACTACTTGTCTCCCCAAAACACCACACAAACACCAGGCTGTGTGATAACTACTTGTCGCCCCAAAACACCACACAAACACCAGGCTGTGTGATAACTACCTGTCTCCCCAAAACACCACACAAACACCAGGTTGTGTGATAACTACTAATGTTAGTAACTTGTCTCCCCAAAACACCACACAAACACCAGGCTGTGTGATAACTACTTGTCTCCCCAAAACACCACACAAACACCAGGCTGTGTGATAACTACCTGTCTCCCCAAAACACCACACAAACACCAGGTTGTGTGATAACTACTTGTCTCCCCAAAACACCACACAAACAGCGAGCTACATGATAACTGGGTATGCTGTTGAAGGGGTATTTGTCTCCCATAAACACCACACAAACAGCGAGCTACGTGATAACTGGGTATGCTGTTGAAGGGGTATTTGTCTCCCCAAAACACCACACAAACAGCGAGCTACGTGATAACTGGGTATGCTGTCGAAAGGGTATTTGTCTCCCATAAACACCACACAAACACCGAGCTGCGTGATAATTGGGTATGCTGTTGGAGGGGTACTTATCTCCCCAAACACAACATGCTATTGAACGACAGTACGAACGGCAGCCGCCCCAGGCTCTCTTCCTGGCTGCCGTATCAAACACAAACACAAACACCAGGCTGTGTGATAATTGGTAATGGTATTGAAGGGGTACATTTCTCCCAAAACATCACACAAACACGAAGCTGCGTGATAATTGGGTATGCTAATGGAGGGGTACTTATCTCCCCAAAAAACAGCATGCTATTACGAACGGCAGCCACCACAGGCTCTCTTCCTGGCTGCCGTATCAAACACTACGCAAACATCAAGCTGTGTATGCCAATTGGCTATGCTGTTGAAGGGGTAGTTATTTCCCCAAACATGATACAAACATAGGTGTGTACGACAATTGGGTATGCTACTGAAGGTGGATTTTTCTCCCAAACACGACACAAACACCAAGCTGTGTATGCCGGTTGATATGCTATTGAGGGGGTATTTATTTCCCCAAACACGACATAAACACCAAGCTGTGTATGCCAGTTGGTATGCTATGGAAGGGGTATTTATCTCCCCAAACACGAAATAAACACCAAGCTGTGTATGCCAATTGGTATGCTATGGAAGGGGTATTTATCTCCTCCGACACGACACAAACACCAAGCTGTGTATGCCAATTGGGTGTGCTGTTGAAGGGGCATTTATTTGCCCAAACACGATACAAACACCAAGCTATGTATGACAGTTGGGTATGCTATTGAAGGGATTTTTATCTCCCCAAACATCACACAAACACCAGGCTGCCTGAAAACTGGGTATGCTATTGAAGGGATATTTGTCTCCTAAAATCACGACACAAACACCGATGCACTTCAAGCCTTGCTTTTCGGCATCCTACTCAAAACTGTGCCATAACTGTGTATGCTATTAAAGGGGTACTTATCTCCCACAATATCACGACACAATCACCACGCTGCATGTTAACTGGGTATGGTGTTGGAGGGGTATTTGTCTCCTAAAACAACCTGCATGACAATTGGGTAGTCTACTGAAGCCGTATTTGTCTCCCATAAAAATCACGACACAAACACCAAGCTGCGTGATAATTGGGTATGCTATTGAAGGGGTATTTGTCTCCAAAACACCACACAAACACCAAGCTGCATAGTAACTGGGTATGCTATTTAAGGGGTACTTGTCTCCCAAAATCACGACACAAACATCGAGCTGCGGCAGAACTAGACAGTTCGGCCCGTTAGCACGTTCATCAGCAACGCAACCGCTCGAGGGTCCATTTCTCTTGAAAACCCACGAAGGACTCTTTCGTTCACAGTAAATCGTTCGTCAGAGAGAAACGCAGATCATTCGATCAAACCATCCATTAAAATGACCTAGCTAGATTCGATCAACGAATTGCCCTGGGCATGGTTCTGCCAATTAGACCAGCAGTTCATTCCAGTTTATTTAAGTACAGTTCAAGATGGTTCCGGGACGCTCGAAAGAGCCCATACGCGCCCTTCAACCATGCCTTGCAGGAGCTTCTCAAGTGTTGCCCCCTGAAGCAGTTCTAGAGTTCGTCTGATTGACACTGACTCTATAGTGATCGATCACTCTTCGATAGTGTCAAAAAAGACCTTGACTATGTTGTTGTTGTTGATGTTGATCGCTTTTATATAGCGCTATTCTCCGCTCTCGAGCAGACTCACTGCGCTCGCATGTGATTCTACATAAGTGAAAAGCTTTTTATCGCGCGTTTTTAAATATCCACCACAGTGGTGTACTTACAGCGCTGGCATGGCTCAGTGGTGCCACATGACAAACCGCAGCCATCTCGGCGCGTCCAGTGTACACCATACATCTATGCACCATGTCACTCTATGCAAAGCCACATATGTAAGGTGCATGCGTATTTAGCTGTAACCTGCCACCTGCACTTTTGGCAGAATGACCGGGATCTTTTACGAGCTACTGTGGTAACAAGGGAATGGAAGGGACACCAAAATAAGAGTCAGCACAGTTAGTTGGCACTGGAAAAGAAAATTCTCCCGCCGCTCCTGCAGGGATTGGAACCCGTGACCTTTCGATCACAAACCTGGCATTCTAACCACTGAGCTATCCCCACTCCTATGTGCCCGCAGGTAATGTCTCAAGCCCTTCAACGACTTAGAATAGTTGTAAGTTGGTGTTTTACGCCCAGTCAACCATTACGGTTATATCTGGGCGATCAACGACTGACTTAGAACGCATGCCACACGCCGTGGTTACAATTAACATCAGTCAGTCCGTAACCAAGACTACGTACCTTGGCTCTACAACACATCCAATCCAAGACAGCAGCTCCACAACAGTCTCCACGCCCCACCCCCATCCCCACCCCAACCCCACCCCACCCCACTTCTCTTCCTTTTGTGCAGCAAGCCCACAGACTCCAACCCAATGCTTAATCGATACCATTCGTGGGGGAAAACTGGTCTTTTTCTCCAAGCAGACTCACTCACCTAAAGGGACAGGGGAGGGGTAGAGCAAAGTAGCCCAACTGTCGGCAGAATGTGACGACTTCCGGTGTCAGCCATGACGTCATCGTTTCCGGCAGGCCGAAGCCGGCGGTGCAGGGAGGCCAGGCCTCGTGGAAGTAGAGCGCGGGGACCAGCTGAAAGACGTAGTGCTCGTCGTGTCGACAGATCTTCACGTGCGTGTACGGGTCTGCACAGAGAGGACGAAAAGAAAAGACTGACATGACGATGGGCCACTCAAATGTCTGCTGCTCAAAGCGGCGACTAGCATTTGCACGAACGCTCATGCGCGAGCACACACACACACACACACACACACACACACACACACACACACACACACACACACACACACACACACACACACACACACAGGCATACATACACAAACGCGCGCGAGTTCTCTCTCTCTCTCTCTCTCTCTCTCTCTCTCTCTCTCTCTCTCTCTCTCTCTCTCTCACACACACACACACACACACACACACACACACACACGCACGCACACACACACACAACACACACACACACACACACACACACACACACACACACACACATGCAGCACACACACACACACACACACAACACACAACACACACACACTACCGGTGGCGGACCACACACACACACACGACACACACACACACACACGCACACACAACACACACACAGAGCACACACAACAAGCAGACGGTGGGGGGAAAAACAAACGAAGTAGTTTGTAACGCCTGCAAAACCAACGAGAGAGGAAGAAGGATAGCGAGGGCGGACAGACAGAAGGAATAGACATTTCTCGCGTTAAAAACCTAGAGAGATTGGAAGCAACGGATCACTCCGAGCCTTTCACAAAAATCCCACTGACAGGATCCACTAAAGCCGTCAGGTCAGCTGTAACAGTTGAGGGTGTTTTCTACATCTAGTCCCGCTAATTGTCACTGACAGGATCCACTAAAGCCGTCAGGTCAGCTGTAACAGTTACGGGTGTTTTCTACATCTAGTCCCGCTAATTGTCACTGACGCAAGTAAGATTCTAAACTGAACGTATAATTAACGAAGAACTTCAAAACAAAATCCTCGGGAATAATTTTTATTGCAATTTCCATTACCTGTTGCAGCAAGGCCAACATACTGGAAGGGAGAAGGGAAGGGGGGGGGGGGTGCAGGTTCTGAGAAGGCTAGTTCCTTTAAGACAGCGCAAATAACGATCGATTTAAGTACGGAGCAGCCAACATACCAACCTGCAGGAGGCGGATTCGCGATTATATAGGTTACACAGCCATGTCTCGCTTCCACTTGCACAGTCGATTTTCATTGCCAGTGGATTCGGCTCAAGAAAGACTTTACCCCCTCAGTTAGCTGATCTACAGTGACGCAAATGAGATGACAGCGAAAAGGACCCGAGAACATGCAGCTGCCAGTCCTCTTCCCGGCGTGTACAACCTACAAGCCTGCTGAAGCTATGGGCCTATATCTACATGTATACGTCCGTGGCTGAGGCCGTTTTAACCTCTTTGGTGTTGCTGCTGGACTTTTGTTTAAAGTGTTGTTGTTGTTGTTGTTGTTGTTGTTGTTTTTGATCGCTTTTATATATTGCTATTCTCCGCTCTCGAGCAGACTCACTGCGCTCGCACGCGATTCTACATGAGTGAATAAAAAATTTATAGCGCATTTTTGAATCAGTCCACGGAAGTGGTGTACTTACAGCGCTGGCATGGCTGGTGCCACATGACAAACCGCAGCCATCTCGGCGCGTCTAGTGTACACCATACATCTATGCACCATGTCACTTCATGCAAAGCCACATACGTAAGGTGCATGCGTATTTGGCAGAAGGATCGGGGTCTTTTACGTGCTACTGCGGTAACACGGGGGTGGAACTGATACCTAACTAAGAGTCAGCACAGAAAGTTGACCCTGGAGAAGAAAATTCTCCCGCAGCTCCTGCAGGGATTGGAACCCGTGACCTTTCGATCACGAGTCCGGCGCTCTAACCACTGAGCTATCCCCGTTCCCCGGGGAACGGAACCGAAGATGCAAGCTGACTTGAGAACGTAGAAAATGTGCAAATGGGGTCAGATTTGAAAAGGCAGTGCACAAAAGAGCCTTTAGAGACCTATGAAGAACCTTCTGAGTGCAAGCAGTTTTCCCGGGGCTTTTCCGATTTTGGAAAGCCAAACAAAGGAAAGTCGCATATGAATAAGAGAATGTAATCCTGTGCATAAATATGTTGTTCTTGCCATTCACGCACGCACCACGCACGTACGCACGCACGCACGCACGCACGCACACACACACACACACACACACACACACACACACACACACACACACACACACACACACACACACACACACACACACACAACACACACACACAAGCACAACACAAACACACAACACACAACACACAACACACACACACACACACACACACACACACACACACACACACACACACACACACAACACACACACACACACACACACACAACACAACACACACACACACACACACACACACACACACACACACACACACACACAACAAACACACACACACACACAACAAACACACACATACGTCTCTCTCTCTCTCTCTCTCTCTCTCTCTCTCTCTCTCTCTCTCTCTCTGAGACAACGAGCCACATACAACTGTTCCGATCAAGAGCGGAACTGCCAAATTAACCACTCGTACTGGACCTTCCGTTTCCTGAGTGTCTGCATGCCGCTCAAAACACGGCGTCTGCGGCCCCACAGGAACTAGCCCTGTTCCTGTATCCCAAAGCATGTCTAATACTTTTACTCTGTGTGTGTGTGTGTGTGTGTGTGTGTGTGTGTGTGTGTGTGTGTGTGTGTGTGTGTGTGTGGTGTTGTGTGTGTGTGTTGTGTGTGTGTGTGTGTGTGTGTGTGTGTGTGTGTGTGTGTGTGTGTGTGTGTGTGTGTGTGTGTGTGTGTGTGTGTGTGTGTGTGTGTGTGTTGTGTGTGTGTGTGTGTGTGTGTGTGTGTGTGTTGTGTGTGTGTGTGTGTGTGTGTGTGTGTGGTGTGTGTGTGTGTGTGTGTGTGTGTGTGTGTGTGTGTGTGTGTGTGTGTGTGTGTGTGTGTGTGTGTGTGTGTGTGTGTGTGTGTGTGTGTGTGTGTGTGTGTGTGTGTGTGTGTGTTGTTGTGTGTGTGTGTGTGTGTGTGTGTGTGTGTGTGTGTGTGTGTGTGTGTGTGTGTGTGTGTGTGTGTGTGTGTGTGTGTGTGTGTGTGTGTGTGGTGTGTGTGTGTTGTGTGTGTGTGTGTGTGTGTGTGTGTGTGTGTGTGTGGTGGTGGTGATGGAGTAGTGAGTGTGTGTGTGTGCGTGTGTGTGTGTGTGGTGTGTGTGCGGCGTGCGTGCGTGCGTGCGTGCTTGTGTGTGTGCGTGCTGCTGTGTGTGGTGTTGTGTGTGTGTGTGTGTGTGTGTGTGTGTGTGTGTGTGTGTGTGTTGTGTGTGCACGTGATCCTCAGTGCGATGTCTTAATTCCACTAAAATAAATAGTCTTAATACTGAGAGATCATGCCCCCCCCCCCCCCCCCCCCCCCCCCCCCCCGCAACCCCCCCGAAACGCCCATTCTGAGCTTTCTGCTACATGTAGTCTTGCAATACGAGTCACACTTCAAGCATAATGTGCGTGCGTGTATCTTACCATGCTTTGTATGAAAATGTTTATTAATTTTTGTACGTTTTGTTTGTTTATATACGATTGACTTGTATGTGGGTAGTTGCATGTTTGTTTGTTTGTTTTTGTTGTTGTTGTTGTTTGTTTCATTGTTGTTGTTGGTTACTGTTTTGTTGTTTTTGTTTTTTGT
>JABMCL010001056.1:932500-1077500 GCA_018857735.1 Alviniconcha marisindica
CATAGACTAGACAGGTAGCAGCATCTCTAGGCTAACCAACATTCTGTTGACGAAAGTGTTGATGGTTGCTGTTGGGATCAAACTGTTGTTAATACTAACAAGGAGTGCGCGCGCGCGCGCACACACACACACACACGCACGCACGCACGCACGCACTCATACACAGGCAGGCACACACACACACACACACACACACACACACACACACACACACCACACCACACACACACACACACACACACACACACACACACATAAACCCCCCTTCATATCCCCATTTCTAGTTTTGCTTTTCATTTGTATCGAAGTGACCCGTGCCCTGCATGTTAGAAGATTCATTCGTGTTCAGTGTACAACCTCACATATTATTATATGCACCGCACTTTGAATGATGTGACACTGTAAACTGGTGCACGGTTGTAAGGTGTACACAGAACTTGCACCGAGACGGCAACAGTTTCACGTGGCACCAGCCATGTAGCAATCAAATAGTGCGGTCTGTACACTACTTCGGTGGATATTTAAAATAAAAAATAAAAAAAATAAAAACGCGCTATAAAAGATATAGTCACTGATTGAGAGCCACATACGACAGGAGCGCAGTGAGTTTGCTCGAGAGCAGAGAATAGCGCTATATAAAAGATCCAAACACAAAAAGATTCAAACGGACGCTTGTTTATTTTAACACGGACAACCAGTATGCACATTTCCGGGGAAGTCCCCTTAAACAAGCCACAAAACGACACTTAAAACAACAGATAAACGGTTAAAAACGAGGAAAAATGAAAGAAAAACGACTTATCTTGTTTTGGTTGAGTTAATATAAAAGAATATATATATATCGTAGATTCTATATAAAAGAATATATATAGTAGATTCTATATAAAAGAATATATATATCGTAGATTCTATATAAAAGAATATATATATCAGTAGATTCTATATAAAAGAATCAACACACAAGGGAGTTAATCCGCGCTCGGCGAAAGACGTCACACAAACACAACAACAAAGACGTCACACAAACACAACAACAAAGACGTCACACAAACACAACAACAAAGACGTAAGTCACCTACGGTAACCCTCACCTGGCACGCGAGTAAATACAAGGTACATAAACTCCACCAGAAGCACGTCCTCTAAAAGCAATCAATAATAATAATATGAACCGTACGGCGTCGTATTTTGTTCTCTCGAGATAGAAATAAAACGTCGGATGACAGTGCGATAATAATAATAATAATAATAATAATGTATATTTATCCTGCGCTCATCAACGCCCTGAGCGCTCACATGATGCATATTGACCTAAATATGATATTCTATACACATGTAAAGCATAGTCCTAGCAAAACAATTTACATAAAGTATTATACAAAACAAAAAACAAAAACGCACTACGAACACCCTCCCACCCACCCACACAAAATGACTAGCAGAAACTGGGTACTGATATTACGATAAGACACAAGCGCATCAAGGACAAGGGAGTCTGTTTTGACGGCATGAAGCTACGACGCAGATTGATTTCTACAGTGATGGAGAACAGGGAAAATCCAGAGTCGGTAATCCAAAGGTCAAAGCAGCAGGCAGTCTATCTATCTACGAAATTGCCGAGTCGGCTATCTGCATCACTTCTCCGTACCAGCCAGATTCATCTTGTTGTCGCCTACGCGTATTTCTGCGTAAAACAGTAAACGGTTACGGAAATATGGGCGGGGAATAGCTCAGTTGGTAACAGCGTCCGACTGAAAAGCCAGGCGCAATACTATGGAAATATGGGCGGGGAATAGCTCATTTGGTAACAGCGTCCGACTGAAAAGCCAGGCGCAATACTATGGAAATATGGGCGGGGAATAGCTCAGTTGGTAACAGCGTCCGACTGAAAAGCCAGGCGCAATACTATGGAAATATGGGCGGGGAATAGCTCAGTTGGTAACACGACTGAAAAGCCAGGCGCAATACTATGGAAATATGGGCGGGGAATAGCTCAGTTGGTAACACGCACTGAAAAGCCAGGCGCAATACTATGGAAATATGGGCGGGGAATAGCTCAGTTGGTAACACGACTGAAAAGCCAGGCGCAATACTATGGAAATATGGCGGGGAATAGCTCAGCTGGTAACACGACTGAAAAGCCAGGCGCAATACTATGGAAATATGGGCGGGGAATAGCTCAGTTGGTAACAGCGTCCGACTGAAAAGCCAGGCGCAATACTGACGCGGGTTGGAGCCTCAGTGCGGCAAGGGATTTTTCTCCCGGAGGCAACTTTCAGTGCAGACTCTCTTACGGTGTCCGTACAGCCCCTGTGTGCAATCGCATGCATCAACATCTGCGCGCACGTTAAAGATCCCAAACACTGGCAGCCATACCACTGTTTGGAAACATGAAAATACTACACACCCTGATAGGAATGGGTAGAGCTGCTCTTGGGGCTGCTGTGCCTTACCCAGGTAAGGCGACCGGAATTTTCAGCAAGGGACAATGAAGTACTAACATATATATATATATATATATATATATATATATATATATATATAAATAAAACATTAGTCACGATTTTGATATAATTTAGTTTTCAAATTTAAACAGATCCTTTGACTCCGACCTTAAATAATGAGAAGAAAAAAAATATATATATATATATCACCACTTACATGAGTTTTCATTATCAACCACTTCCGCCACAGTGCCTCCGACAGGGGGCCCACTGAATGTTCTGGTTCTGGGCAATGTTGCAAAATGCCGAATTTTCCTGGCCATTAATTGTCAGTGTCCACAGTGTAACAGTGGGCTAATGGATACCGTGGGCTTGTTGTCAGTCGTATTGTTAGTGGTGTACGAGTTGATGCCGTTTGACTGAGAAGTCCATCCGTTTCGAGAAGAAGAAAAAAGCACGAGAGCGACTCTTCGCCGTCACTGTTAATATATATATATATACAGAGAGAGAGAGAGAGAGAGAGAGAGAGAGAGAGAGAGAGAGAGAGAGAGAGAGAGAGAGATTGATTGATTGATTGAACTTTATTTCTCAACGGTGAAGATATTAGCACAAAGGCCGACTTACATATCTGCCGTTGCTACAGTACTACTAATAACCAAGACATTCACAGTTAAATACTATTACAGAAGGCTATAGACAAATACAGCATCAGTAAAAATAAAAACAATTGAGAGAGAGAGAGAGCAAACTATTTCACTTCACATATTTTGTAAGCTTGATGTTTCGCTTCAAAATAGTGCGGGTAAGTGCTCTTTTTGATTGATGATCTCTTATTCTCCGCTCTCTTGAGCAGACTCACTGCGCTCGAATGTGGTTCTACATGAATGACTAGCTTTTTATAGCCCGTTTTTGTTTTGTTGTTGTTGGAATATCCACTGAAGTGGTGTACAGCGCTGGCATGGCTAGTGCCACATGAAACTGCAGCCGTTCCGGCGCACGTTCTGTGTACACCATACAACCATGCACCATGTCACTTCATGCAAAGCCTCATACGTAAGGTGTGTGCGTGTTTAGCTGTAACCTGCCACCTGCACTTTTGGCAGAATAGCCGGGATCTTTTACGTGCTACTGCGGTAACACGGGGTGGAACGGATACCGAAATAAGAGTCAGCACAGAAAGCTGACCCTGGAGAAGAAAATTCTCCCACCGCTCCTGCAGGGATTCGAAACCCACGACCTTTCAATCACGAGTCCGGCGCTCTAACCACTGAGCTATCCCCGCCCCTTTGCTGTGAGTGGGCAGCTATTCCCCTTCCATCTCAACTTAGCCTCCAGTGTCTCTTTCGAATGCCACATTTCCACTCTCTCTTGTGTACAGTACTGGTTAGTACTTCGCACACCTGAAATAAATATCAGTAATGATCAACTTTGGTTGTGGATATTACTGGAAGAAGAAATACTGAGATAATTTACACGCTAACGAGCACCAAAAAAAAGAAGAAAAAAAAGGTAATTTCTTGGGTTGTTAGTATGAGTGATTTTGACCTACAACACGGAGTGGAGAGTTCAGAGAATACCAGTTCCAAGTCCAACGCCGGGAACCATTCAGTTTTTCTTGCTACTGCCTCTAACAGTGTCATGGTCCTCCGATTTCGCTTATCGTCCCCTTACCCTCCCCCCCCCCCCTCCGCCCCACCCCCTTTCGCATTCTTCTTCCACCAACACCCGGGCTTCGATACATTCGGATGACTGGATCTTATCCGAAAGGCAAGCCCCTTTCATTTTCTCGCGTCAGTCCTTTGCCCGTTTCCGATAATCCCTCCGGAAATTATCGTATCTGCTTTGAAGTGGCGACTCAAAGCGATAGAACACTGGACTTCTCGCGGTGGTCGTTCAGTGGGCGGGCATGTGGGTAACAGAGTTCAGGAGCTGTGTGAACGTCGAGGTGGCCATCCTGGGGGTCCCCGTCCTAATGAGCCTTATGGTTTCTGTGGACGTAAAGCAACACTGAACCATGCCCACGCATTGGTCACAGTTTGTCCCTAGTATGTCAAACCGACGCTCCGAGGACATTAGGTCCACAGCATCATGTGGGTAACGGTGTGCTTTCGCCTTCGTCCTCAGGCGATCCTATGCAAATTATGTTTTCGAAATGACTGTGAAGTGTCCGCAAATGAACTCGGTGGTGCTACAGCTGAAGAGTAAAAATATATGATAATTAGTATCAATGTTCACGCACGATCGATCGATCGATCGGAGGCGCCACTCGCTTCCAGGAAACTCGCTTTCTCAGACGATACACATGCACCCATCCTTAATCAACCGTAAGATGTTTCTGTACACGTTGAGCACCATGAAACAACAGTAAATACAGGTTTTGTCCAGGAAAAGGAGTTTCATGTGTGACGATTAGCGACTATAGTCCGGCGATTACACAACATACGACCCCCCCCCCCCTCTCTCTCCTGCATGAACGTCTCTCTCTCTTCCTGTGCAATTTTCCTCTCTGTCTGTCTCTCTGGCATAAGTTCAGCTCTCTCTCTCTCTCTCTCTCTCTCTCTCTCTCTCTCTCTCTCCTCTCTCCCCTTGTGCAAATTCACTTCTCTCTCTCCTCTCTCTCTCTCTCTCTCTTCTCCTCTCTCTTCTCTCTCTCTCTCTCTCTCTCTCCTTGTGCAATACTGAAGTTACATCATTCAGTCCGCCAGTCCTCTCTCTCCTTGAAATAAAGTTCTCTCTCCTCCTCTCTCCTCCTCTCTCTCTCCTCTTCTTCTCTCTCTCTCTCCTCGCCTCTCCTCCCCAACATGGACTACAAACAAAAGTGCTACGATCTCAAACTACTCCCGTTAGACAAACAACTATTATTCAACAAATGTGCCCTAAAGCAAAGGTTGTTTCACGGCAAAGCCCCAGAGTACCTGAAAGATCTCATGATACCTTCTGAAAGAGTTTTCACAGCCTGCTCTGAAAATGGATTGTCTCTCTCGTTGCTTTGAGTGAGCTATCCGCAACAACTGGTTCTGTGGACATTACCTTTTGTGACTGTGCTCGGCCCCTACAACGGCTGGGACACTAGGTTGCATAGTACACAAGTTAGTTACTTTGCACTTGAAAGTTTTGCAAGGTCCCCAGCTGCCTTAGTATCTGTTGTTGTGGTGGTGGTGGTCTGTCACGTTTCATGAGAGTCGGAAAACGCTTCGAGCGGGCAAACTGCAAACTCTGGTCCACCCCCGCACAAACAAACACACGTATATATATATATATATATACGTCCACCTTCCACTGTCACTAATAAACCGTATGAGGTTTCTGTGGTTGTTAAGCCCAATGAAAATAAGTAAATGTGCATACCGCCAGTTTGTACAGCACTTCATGTAACATCCAGAGAAAGACAGCGAAGAGAGAGAAGGGGAGAGAGAGGGGGGTGGGAGTTTCATTCATTTAGGCCATTGCCCCTCATGAAGGGGTCGTGCAGGTGGAGTGAAGGAGGAGGACCGAGAGAGAAGAGGAGATCGAGATGCAGAGTGGAGGAGAGGAAGGGCAGGAGGACAGGGACAGAAGACAGACAGACGAGACAGAGAAAGGAAAGACAAACGGAGAGAGAGAGAGAGAGAGAGAAGAGAGAGAAGAGAGAAGGCAGACAGAGACAGACAGACAGACAGACAGACGCAGACAGAGACAGAGAGACAGACAGAACATGGATTGAAGGCCACCGCACGAGAGAGAGAGGAGGAGAGAGAGAGAGAGAGAGAGAGAGAGAGAGAGAGAGAGAGAGAGAGACGAGACAGACAGACAGACAGACAGACAGACAGACAGACAGACAGATAGACAGACAGACAGAGACAGAGAGACAGACAGACACATGGTTTATTGTGAAGGCCACCGACCCATACACAAGGAGGAGAGAGAGAGAGAGAGAGAGAGAGAGAGAGAGAGAGAGAGAGAGAGAGAGAGAGAGAGAGAGACAGACAGACAGACAGACAGACAGACAGACAGACAGACAGACAGACAGACAGACAGAGACAGAGAGAGATGATACGATATATACCCGATATACCGATAATATCCGACATAACCTTAAAAGAAAAGAAGAAAAGAAAAAAAGGGGGCCGGGAGGGGGGAGAAGGGGGGGGGGGGCTGCGAATTTTGTTTCAATTCCCTCTTTTATACTGAACATTCGTCACATATTACATAGACACAATGACCCTAATAAGCTGGCACTAGTGTCATGGAATCGACAGCCATTGTGACTGACTAACCCCGAAAACCGACAGCCACCAGAGTGGATTCAGCCTATTTTAACTGAGTCATCAAGCTGCTACTGCTGACTTTGGCCGCCTCGGAGTGGCTGAAGACCGACTCGAACTGGAACTGACCCTTCCGTCTAAACATGTCTGCCCAGAGTAAAAAAACTAGAAATTGAGACTCTAATTTGTTTTAAAAATGCCGCTGTGCCGACTGATTTCATTTTCAGTTAGAATTCTACTCATTGCAACAGTAGTGATGCTTAGCGGGTCTCGCGGACTGGCTGTACTCAGACACTTCAGTCTTGACCGAAGCCGGTGCGACACTGTGACGCTACCCGCGGTCTCTTTGATCTTGTCTCGATCTCTTTGATCTTGATCTAGTCGCGTTAGCCAACGAGAGCCAGCAGCTTTGGTGCACGGCGGCTCAGTGGAACTGACTATCAAAGGCTGAGCTGTACGTGCAACACGGGTAAGCTGGGACACCTCTCTTTGCTGTGTCAGTCAGTCAGAGCACCCAATCCCGCTATTGTTACTCCAGAAACTTGGATAAATAATTAGTGTAACTGAAGTTTCCTGGAGTTTAAAAAAAAAAAAAAAAAAATCAAAAAAAATCACAACTTGATGTTACCGTTTTATTTCGATTTCGTCAGTATAAACTGATGGCCGAAACACGTATCAGTTTTGACTCGAGACAGCCACTTCCTTCAAATTGTGTGCGGCAGTGCGGGTAATTGAACTTCACGTTTTAACCGTGACGGCAGACACATCTTAACTATCCTGAACTTCCACACTCAGTCACAGGCTCACTGCGGCCTAGCCACCAGTTTCTCTAAAATCAGAAGTTTTGTCCCGCCAGCACGACCAAGTGACTTGTTGAAGTTGGTTCGTGTTATCGGAAACACTGACTGAGTCAGTCTTGGTGTGCCCTACCCTATCGTCCCGGCAGCCACGACATTACGGACACAACAGCATACACTTGCCTTGCTCCATGTGCTCTGTGGGCTAGTGTTACATGTGGAAAAGGCTCAGTTAGCGTACGCTCCGTCTGCATGTTATTTAGCTAGCTAACTGACTACGCAACAGGCAAATCCAGGCAACTGTCACATATGATGTGTGACTGCCTCACTCAGTCTGCACTGTAAAATCGGAGGAACTCACTGGCGCTGGAAAAAAATGAGAAAAAAAAGAAGAAGAAGAAAACACAAGTCACTAGTCAAAGCACTCGAGTCGAGTCACTGACTGGCTGGAAGAACTGTTGGTCAAACTGACAGTGAACCGCGGTTAATTATAATTAAACTGAAACGGCACACCAACACTATAATATCTGGCCGACCACGTGCCCAATACGCGTAAAGGGTGCGCACGCACGTCCAGCAGACGAGAGCTCAGTCAGTGTAAACAAATTTGTAATAAACAGAAATGCACTTTACCTTTGAACGAAACTTGCACCGTCCCATTATGGAAAATATCCGCAGCGATCATGCCGACAAGTTTAGCAAAATACTGGCGGATTTTGGTGGCTGACAGAAAAGAATGAGGTCCGTGCCGGACGGGAATGCACAAGTCGGCCGCCCACATATCGGTGGAAAAGCTTTGAGTGAACAAGACTTCTCCGTAACAAGACAGGTTCGGGTTCGTTTCAGACAGATCCCTGAAAGACTTCATGCTCACAAGATTGTCAAGAATGACAATCAGTTCAAACTCGTCACTGGCTGACACCTTCATGGCCTCGAAATACTGATCCGTTGGTAAGGGAACGTAACACTTGAACCGGGCGTCTGCTCTCCCCATTGCCGACACAATGGGTTGAATGACCGTGTTCATGCAATACGCGATCGCATCCCTCGATACTTGGCGTGAAGCTTCCACAACTTCCACGCTGAACCTCTGCAACAATGGAGTCAGCTCGTCCATGCTGCTGCTTTGTTTTTCCTTCGCCAAGATTATTGACGGCTCCGTCCGCTGCACGTAAACACGACGCGCAACTGCGTATCGCAGTGCGAGCAAGTAAACAACATGCCAAGGTGATAGAGTTGTCGTTCGTTGAACTTGTGGAAGAGTGCAGTCCCTTGGATTCCGGGTTTCGAACTCATCGGAGAGGTTTGCAGAACAAAAGAATACTTGCATCATGGGTCCCGATGGCATGCTGTTCATCTTTTGCCTCCTTGACGAAGCCTCCCTGCTTTTTCTCGCCGTTTACTTTGTATCCTTCCGATGGTTCTTGAGGCCATGTTTTTGTGGGACGAGTCGGCGTAAAACACTAAGTTACCTACGGCCATCGTTCCTTGTCCTCTCAGTGTGTCAGATTCTTAGAACTACCGTGTTCTTGAGAAACGGGTTCAGAGCGGTTGGCAGAAAAATGTAATTTTGCTGTGTTTTTAGAGCGGGGGTAGAGGTGAGAGAGAAACAGAGGGTGAGAGAACATAACAAGTGCCTTGCCGCGAGAGCTTACACAAAATGCAATGGACATGATAGGCACATTAACAGTCTAACACTCGTATTGTTGTACTATAGTCACACGAGGTGTAGTTTTCACACAGTAACACACACAGTGCCAGTAAACGTTTACACACTGTATGTGCCTTTCAAAGGTTCCTTTGACTGTTTGATTACCCAGTCAACCAGTTAATATTTATGTCTAGTGTCACTTGTCAAGGACAAGTGAAAATACACATCATGGGAATTGGAATGACTGGTTGGTGTTGAGAACACTCATAATCCTACACACATTCATGACAATACAATGAATAGCTTAAAAAGTATATAATTATATTGAGGAGTCCTTTTCATTTCCTTTTACTGTTTAAGTCATGTGGTTAATTCCTTTCTACTTGTGTTAAGCAACCACAATCATCATGCTGATTATTTTGTTGCTGTAGTGGTAGAGGTCTGCCTTGCATCAGTATTATTTTTATTAAACAAGTAAAAAAAGAAGAAGAGGAATAAAGAGTGAGGAGAGGGAGCTCAGAGTGTTTCTTAAACCAGCTCTTAACAGGAAGATGCCAACAGCCAAGAGTGAAGCTGAAAGCCACTGCTGCCTCTGGTGGCAGATTATACCATTCCTTCCTTCTTGGAAGGACCAAGAACTGTCTGTACTGTCTACAGCATCATCAGTTTATAAGTTATGGAACTTTTTTTTACAAATTATTGTCATGGACATGGCTTCCTCATTGATGGTCTTGGTGGTTGAATTTTTCTGGATCTTGTGATGCTGTAGTGTGGAATACTGGAATGGTTTGTTCCTCAGTTTCTACATCATGGTTGGCCTTGCTAATGCTATTCTTTGTTTCTCTCAGAGGGTGGGCTACTTGGCTGTTGTTGAGCCACTTTATCATTACAAAGTTGATAGTTGAAGCAGCAGTTAAAGGCAGACAGAAATCTCTTCTATGTATAGTGTATCTTCTTGATAACTTATGACGTTATGTATATTTGTGTACATGTATGGGTCACATAACTTTTTTCTAAAAAGCTTGTATAATGTCAAATGTGAGTCATACAAAGACCTGGTAATGAAATATGCTTTTCCCCTCAGTTGTGTGGAGCTGGTCTTGCTGTTGCATCTGACCCTGAGGAACCGTTGTGTTTCGTTTCACTTGTTCTGATGGTGTCAGTGTGGCTGTTCCATGGTGTCAGTGTGGCTGTTCCAGTTGTGTTCTTTGTAGATAGTGATGGTGATAGGTAGCCAGTGCCACAGCAGCAAGCATTGTTTGTCGGTGCAGTTAGTATAATTTGGAATGAGTACCTGCTTGTTTCTTCTGACAGGCAGCCTGGTCTGTTTTGCTGGGTGGAAGGCTGTGTCCCAGTTCTCTTTCCATGTTACAAGTCAAAGGTTTTGCTGTGGCTTTGTCTGGTTCAGTTGGGAGAGGGTAGCCATTTATTGTGTGTATTACTAGTCTACAGTAACAGTGTCGCCTGTGAACAGCCTTGCCAGCAAAGTCAGGTTCTCTGGGAGCTCATTTAAATTTTAATGTTGAAAGGAATAGATATTATAATATATTGTCCAAGATATCTTTGGGGGTGCTCCTGACCTTATGCTGACTTAATCTTCAAGAACAGTGACATAGTTTGAACAGATACCCTCCACAACAACTGCTTGTGGTTTGTTCATCAGGAAGCTGCCACTAGTGCCAGTCCACATGTCGACAATGACATAAATGATAGTGATGAAACCTGTGTTGTAGAAAGTCTAGAAAGTAAGCAGTTCATTTTGTGAACATCAGTTGCTTTTATTAAGACAGTTTCATGTTTTCTATGACTGTATGAGTCATTCTAAGTTCTATTCCCAGGAGCTGTGGCTTACAGAATCTGTTTTTCTTGAAACCATGTTATGTGTGTGTGTGCACACGCACGTTCGTGTACATGTACACGAATGCCTGTGTGCATGTGTCATTTAGTACTTATACAGACTTTAGATGTAGAATAAATGATCCCTTATTAATATACTAGAATAATCTTAATAAGGGATTCTTTTTTAAAGTTTGGTGCTGAGACTCTTAGCATCAAGCTTTAAAAAAAGAATCCCTTATTAAGATTATTAGATTAGTAAGAGGATAAGTGGGGGGAACATTGTAACTGCGTACATGTAACATGATACAATATATAATGTACATGTGTGAGAAGCTTTACCATGATTGAAGCTTTAAGTTTAACTTTAAGGGAGTCCTGAGTATTTATTTGTTAGGTGACAAACAGTCAAATAGGACTCTTTGTATGATACATCAAACTAAAGTGCGGATGCTTTGGCTTGTGCAATCATTTGAGTAAATCATGCACAAAAAAATTAAGGAGGGTGTTATTTGTTACAATCTAAATGATGATAGCATTAGAACTGCAATTTTTTTTATTTGTGAAGCATAAATGTATTGAACTTATCTTTATACATGTGTTATTTATGGCAATGCATTTATGCTATATATAGAAATATAACTGTTTAGATTGCATGGTCCTTCAGTATTAATACAAGTATGTATAGCTCTACAAGCAAGCATGGAACCTTAACTAGCTCCAGGTGATCACACTGTCTGACCTGGAATGTGATTACCTTAATGCCAGGACATGCTGCGAAAAACTCAACTTTGTGAGTATACTGACCACTATCTGACTATGTGACTATATATTATAATAATAATAGAGAACTTAAATAATAATAATAGGGAACTTGTAGAGTGCTTCCAGAGCCTCAAAGCACTTTACAACTTAAAGAAAGCCATGTATACAATGTGCAAATACCCATAATTGTACAAATCAGTGCTGTATAACAGTATATATATATATATATATATATATATATATATATATATATATATAAATGAGAAAACAAAACACACAAATTAACAAACATTTTAATACAAAGCATGGCAGAACGTGCACACACAAGCTCACATGCCCAAACACACACACACACACACACACACACACACACACACACACACACACACACACACACACAAACAGGATCATCTGCACGCACAGTGCCAATAAACACTAAACAGCACACACATGTGTGCCTGCATGTCCCAGATTGAAAGTGTCCAATTACCCCAATCACTGAGGATTAAAGGAATGGACAGAGATGAGATTATGTCCAAAGCTATCACAAATGTCTACATACATGACCTCGATGGCGGCACCCCTCCTCCCCTCCCACCTCCCCCCACCCTATTTGCAGGCTTTGTAATGTATGGTGGTGTCAATTTTCAGGCAGTGTGTTTGACAATTTTCATACAATCTTTGGAGCAATTTTGTCAGACACCCTTACACACACACAGAGCGCATCGCCTACTGTATTAAGGTTGTGACGAGGTGACACTGTGACTGAATGCTTATAATATAAGATAATACTTTATTTCACAAGGATAAATATTTAAACACAAGTTGGCTTTTTTACAAATCTGTCCCTGATGACTGACACAACAACACTCAGTGTATCAAACAAGAATTAAGAATCTCATATTATTATTAAGAGGTGGGAGATGGAAAAGGCCTCTTGCCAGTCTGTGCTTGACTTGTTGTCATGTTTTTGATTGTGGTTCTCCTTTCTGTGCTTTCAGTGGGTGCTGCCAGAGGTGATAGCACATGACATCCTTGTGGTGCTGCTACTGGTCACAGGCCACTGGTTTATCTTCCTCCTCTACGCTCCACTGGGTGCCTGGCTTACATACAAGTATGACCGTGGTTGTGTGTTGTTCTTGTTGTTTTTTGTGTGTGTGTGTCTGTTTTTGAGGTGGGTGGGAAGGTGGGGTGGGTTATTGTAAATCAAGTTGGATTTTCTCACTTTCTCTCTCTGTCTCTGTCTCTTAGTTTGCCTAGGCCAAGGATAGACATATATTCAAAACAAGTATATAATCCTTCTCTGGTGCTTATCTATGGAACAACCTACCTCTGACACTGTGACAGTCAGATCTTGTTAGTCACTCAGCTCCTTCAAGCGTAAACTTTGTGCACACCTTGAAGTAGTTACATAGGATGGACTGTGACATAATACTCCACCCAATCCTTCCGACTGCTTGTGATAGTGCCCCCCCCCCCCCCCTTTACTGTTCTTTATAAGATAAGCATTGACTGCTTTTTTTCTTACTTTTTTTCCAATACTGGTGTTGAATTGATCAGATGTTCTGCTGCCTTATCTACAGGTTGTATGCTCATAATGTATAACTGAGTGATGTATGCATGTGTACATCTGGCGCTGTGAACATGCTATCAAATTACACTCACTCATTCATGCCTGTATGTATATAAATTATGCCTGTAATTTTATATTTACTCATCAGTAGCATCGCAAGGACTAGTTGTTAAATAAAGTTTTAGAGCTCGAGTTCCAGTTCTCTGTCTCTGTCAGACAGAGAGAGAGACTGGGGTTTTCGAGTGATTGCCATTGCAGTGACTGGTCATTTGATACCTATTTTATACACCCATACAGCTCCCCCAGTCCCGCTCTCCACCCCTGTTCCCCTCCCCCCCCCCCCCCCCCCCTTCTCCCTTACTGTTCTTTTAGATAAGCATTGACTGCTTCTGTTTCTTTTCCGATACTGTCATATATATATATATATATATATATATATATATATATATATATATATATATATATATATATGAACTGATCAGATGTTCTGCTGCTTCATTTGCTCATAATATGCTCACCGTATGCTCATAATATGTAACTGAATGATGTATGGCATGTGTTCTTCTGGCGCTGTGAGCCATGCTATGTTTTGTGTGGAAATTCTCATGTATAACATTTCACTCACTCATTCATGCCTATCTATATATATATATATATATATATATATATATATAATAATATATATATATATATATATATATGTATATATATATAATGCCTGTAATTTGATATCTATTCATCAGTAGATTAGCAAGGACTAGTTGTTACTGTTAGACAGGTTTTTGACCGAACCTAAACTACGATCCTTATAAAATAAAGTTGTCGAGTTCGAGTTCTCTCTCTGTCTCTCTCTCTCTGTCTCTCTCTCTCTCCTCTCTCTCTCTCTCTCTCTCTCTCTCTCTCTAATACACAGCTTTGACTTTGAAGCTGTTTCAGGGATCGTTTCAAAAGGGAATTAACTTTTAAAGTTTACTTTCTTCTGGCAGTACTCAGCAGTATTGCTTTTATTAACTTAATTTGTTCACTTTCTCCTACTCCTAGCTATATCACTTCTGTTAACTTAATTATGTGTGGCATCAGGCAAAGACTACAGAGGAGGTGGCACAGTTGTCCATAAACTGAGATCTAGAGGTTATTCACTTACTGATTAAAACTTGACTTCAGATACTAATACTGTAATAGTCAGTAATCCTCTCCCTCCCGGTCCTTTGTCTGTAGTTTGGCTCTGCTCAGAATGAATTGATTCAGCTGCTGCTGTGTAGCTGTGCAGAATCACCAGAACTGCAGTGCCAGATCAACTACCAGTAGGGCTTATGTACATATACATGTACTCTAGTTCATGGTTAAAGATGAGAAAACTGAGGCTTTAGCCTGAGGGCCAGTCAAAGACAGAGCTGTCAAATGCATCACTAGACCTGTTCTTTGGGAACACTATTTAAGAATACTCCGTGTGGGAGACGTTTCCAGCCTTCTTGCCTGAAGGAGATAACTATTTATCGCCTACTGCAAATAGTTGAAATTGTGGATTGTAATTTAGACTGCAGTAATATGTTCAGTGCTCTCATTAATAGTGTGATCTAAAACTGTGTCGATCATGCTGTGCAACTGCTGGGATGTTAAAATCCAAGAACTAACTATCTGTGTTGCCACTTTTTTGAGACTAATGAGCGTGTGAGTACATAGTATCTGTTTCTCTGTTTCAGGATTGTCATGAAGCCCTCAGGTGACATTGGAATGTTTGATCCCACAGAAATCCACAACCGACAGCAGCTGAAGAACTATATGAGAGAGAGCCTCATACGCCTTGGCATACACTTGATATTTTTCTTCATATACCTTTACTGGTATGTCCTTGTACCAGTGATGTGTGTAGGTGTCTGTAGTTCTCCTTCTGCTATTCAGATGCTTAGCCATTCTGTTTACACACGATACACATGTATGATGTTAGTTGTTCCTTATGTAGTGACCTCGCACCATGCTTCAGCTGCAAAATCCCATGTCTGGCAATTTCTCACACTTCAGTCCCCGCATCTGAAACAATCTCCCCAAGACATCTTCCTTCAAAAACAAACTGGAGACATTTCTCTTCTTCAGATATTTTGATTAGGTACTGTGTCAGGCTGTACAGTCACAGTGTGTGTGTGTGTAGGTGTGTGTGTGTGTATGTCATTTTGTGTGTGTGTGTGTGTTCATGTTTCACAGACATAGTTATGTTTGAACCATGTTGATGTGTACATTATGTGTTAACCATTTTTTAAACTGATAATAGTGATAACAATCTCTATCTTGATGTACGTTATGTGTGCACTATTACATTTGTATTGTTCATTTCTCTGAGCCACAGGGCAGGCACTTAAGAAATTTCTGTTATTATAATTATCATTCTAAAGACTATTCATGAGGGAGGTCACCAGGGCACCTGAGATGGAAAACAGGGCAGGGTTCCGTAAGGATGTGGGGTCATTCTTAATGAGCTAGGTCACAGCAGATAACACGATCGATTGCAAGGTTAGACTGTACAAAAAGGGCAGTCCAACCTCACATTTGATCTTCTGACCTGCTGCGATGTAGCTCATTGAGAACGACCACACGTCAATACAGAACCCAACTTTGTTTTCAGTCCCGTGAACCACTGTGACTTGTTTCACTAAGAATGGTCCATTTAGGCAGCCACTCGGTAACTTCAGGGTCCAGTGTTTGTTCCTAGGTTAAGGAGTCCATACCTGTCAACCCATACAGTTTACCAGTATAAAATACAGGTTTTTCATTATTTTTTGGGGGGGATATGGCCATACTGGAAAATAGATACAGGAAAACATAATTTTCGTGAGATTTTGTTGTTGTTTGAAACTGAGCAAAAAGATGGAAAAACTGTCAAACGAGCAGCCAATGAACGCCATCACCAAATGCTCATTGGCTGGCCTAGTGCAGTAGGCTAAGAATCTCATCAGAAGTGAGATTTGAAGTTGTGCATGCATATTTAGCACAACCTTGCTTCTTCCTTCCACTGCCACACGTGCCGACTGGAATTCAAAATGCTGCTGGTACCAATGAAAAAGCAAAAGACCCCAGCCTGCATAAGGGAAATACAGGTTCACAAACTCTGGACTAAGGGTTACTCCCAACAGGGGTTGACAGCTATGGGAGTCTGATGCAGTATAATTATGCAGGCACCAAAATCTGCACAGTTGCAAGTCATGCGCTGGTACAGAATATAATGTCCTAATGGTATGTTTTCTGTCAATAGAGATGGGTTGTTTTGCGGTGTGATGTGATTGGTTTTTGTTTGGGGGGGGGGGGGGGGGGTGATGATGCATGGAAAAGGCAAGGTTTGCATGTTTCACATCTAAGCCTAAGGTTAATGTACACAATGGCACACACACACATGCACACACCCAAGCTCACACACACCAGTACAGTACATTTTGATAACACAATTTTGTTGTTTGTTTCAGGATGATCTATTCACTGGTGAAGGGAGACTAGCCAAACTGCATGCACAGTGTCGTCCCCAGTATTGTCCCCCTTTGTCTGCAGTGTCATTTGACCCCAGTTTGATGCTGAACTCTTGTACAGCTGAGCCTCAATGTAGTGATGATGGTAATAGCCAGTGCAGACATAGGCGACTCTCAGCGGCTGCAGGCCATGCCACAGGCATCATGATGTCCATGTTACTGTGGCTTACCACAGCTCCCTCACACCCACTACCCGCAGTGCTCAAACCACAGGCGTTTAGTGATGCACAAAAAACGTGACGAAAAACCCAGCAACCATACTGATAGTAATGTACATGGGGATGTGTATGCTAAATGATTTCTCAATTTAAATACAAGACAGCTAGTCTCGCCATTTCTGAATTGGGGAGCTACACACACAATCCACCATGGTGTAAGCCCATGCTGACTTGTTCTGCGCTGGGATCAGTTGCAACAGCTCTTCATTTAGGACATATCTGACCCTTTCCACATGCGTTACCAGCCGCCTCCCCACAGCCAAGCAACGTTCCGTGGCGTGGCGTTGCTCTCGTGTGTACACAGCCACTCCACAAAAGTCTTGACGCTTTGCTGTTGCATGGCTTGCAGCTGTGATATATCACCTATGTCTGCAGTGGCCTTAATGTGGACTTTTAGTGCATGCGTGTCCCCAGTGTGTACATGACTGTTGCTGTTTGACTTGGATGAAAATGGCCTCTGGGTGCAAGTGTTACTGTTAGTCTGATGCCGGTTGTCGAATGACTGCAGCGTTAACAGGTTTTGGCACATTCTTTGTGCTGGAATTTTTGATGTTGAACAGCTCAGCAGGACGCATACACAAAGTTTAAGGAGGTAACACAAGCTTTCTTTTGAATGTTTTTGATGGCGTATTGTAGTACTCAGCGGGTACTGAAAGGTGGGGTTTTTTTCCAGACTGTGCAGAAACAGCTAGAGAAAAGAAAATGTACAAGACATTTCAGTAGTTCATTTACACGGTTTGTGCCCCTTTTCAACTTGTTCCACAAGTTAGTTTATGCAGTAAGTTATTAAAAATGTTATTATTAACATCCTGTCAGCCACGCAGGGTCACCTCAGGATAATGGTTGACACATCTACTGCACCTTCTTTACTTGTATTACAATTTAGTTTTTGCACAGTTTGTGTTCAAAGCAGATTTACAGAAAAGGTTGATCAGTGGCATTGTTATTCCCTGAAGCATTTACACTCTATGTGTGTGTGTGTGTGTGTGTGTGTGCATGTGTGTGTGTGCATGTTAGCCTGTCTGTAAAACAGAGAAGACTGTATCAAAAGTGTGTTAGGTAAGTGTTATGCCAACGCCTGATCCAACTTCCATCAGCAGTTGGCAGTGGTACATGATATGTTGGCCAAGCATTCAGACAATTTGCCAGAAATAAAATGACCAAATTCACCTCAGTGGGGGACATTCAAAATTGTCAAGACGATCCCTCAGTCGATTTGATCAAAAGTGATAAACGTAAGTTGGCTTAAGTTGTGGGTTATATTGTTAGCACTTGCTTCAGCAGTGTCTGGCAGTGGTCCACTTACCAAGTGGAGATTTGTCAGCTAAGATGACATAGTCAGCTGTGGCCAAGGATGACAGTATGTCACTGTAAGTAATTGTTTTTTAATGCCCTGTCACCCTTGCAGGTCTTATCATAGTGAAACACATTATATTGAATGATATGATTATCAGGTTTACTTAGGCTAAAAGCCTTTAACTGGTCTTTGCCAGCCAAAGCTATTCTATATTAGCATCAAAGACTACTTCACATAGACAACCCCCAAACCCAGCAGCAATCACAAAAACAAAAACAAAACAAAACTAGTATACTTCCTACAAATTCAGTCAACTGAAACTTGCTAAAAACATTCATTTCTTTGAGAGAATTAAACTGGAATTCAGAGGAATATCTCTGAACTTCAGAGAACAAGGTTCACTTCTGGTTAAAACTGTTACTGAGAAAAGTTTCATTGGTATTAATAGTCCTGTGGCATAGTTGAAGTGTTTGTAGCACTGCAGGAGGTGGGTCAGTTTTGTACTGTGCAGTCTAAATTTATTGGACGGTGAAGCAGATTTTCTACAGCCAGTTGTACACTGGTTTGCATCAACATTAAGGTGACTGCTTTTTTGAGGAGGGAAAAGTTTATAAATGATGGTAATTAATACCCAGTTTGTTTTTTAGAGATGACTTTTTTTTTCTCTGCTACAGCTTGACATAAAATGAAATCGGATTGTCAGTTGGAGGTGTGTTTTCTTGGGGGGGGGGGGGGGGGGGTATATAATTTTTAATGCATATTCTGTTTGTCAAATTGGTATTTGGAAATGTAAAAGTACTACTAAAAAGGTGCACTAACATTGTTTAAAAAAGAATTCTTCTAAATTTCACTGAAGACTTAACAGGATATCATTACAGTACTGTGTGATGATGTACAATTGTTCATCTAAAGATTGATGAAAACAGAATATGATTATGATACTGTGCACCAGTGTCCTATGGGTACTTGTTAATGCATAAACACATTGATCCACAGGAAATATGTCCATGTCTGAGTTTTCTTGAGTAAGGCATATATTTAAGAAAAAAGAGAGTAAAAGTGAAAGAAGACTATATATACCATACACAACTAAGTCAAAAGCAATAGGACTGAATTATCAAGTATAGTTCTAGTATAACTCTTACTTGACAACCAAGCAGTTGCCTCACGTAAAGATTTCAACCAAGGAAAATGAAAGCCTTAAACAGTGATTACCGTATCCAGTTTACTGACAATAATCATTTTATCCCGATTACTGACAGTGATCACCTTATCCAGATTACTGTGATGTAGAGCAAGATTATTGATAGTTTAGAGCCTACTTTGAACTTCTGCATCTGGAACACAGGTTCCCAGATTAAAGGAAAGCATAAGCATGTGGAAATGTTGGAATTTTCTGCAGATAAGGAGGTTTCTGGATTCTTGTGGGGTGACATGCTGATCTGGAGCTAGCGCTGTGGTCTGTCATGACACAAATGACATGAGTGAATGTACATTAGCCCTGTTAAGACTCATACTACATGCATGAAAATAAATCTGTTTCTCGAGATTTAAAAAACAAAAATCCAAATGGCATTTTGAGTGACTTTGATTGTCAAACAGCATTTTGAATGACTTTGATTGTCCTGGTAACTATGTGCATCTCTTGTTTCCATAACGGAAAAACTGTTCTTCCCTCCACTAGTGTAGATTTTGTTTCATATGTAAATTTCTGACTGCAGGATGTGAAGCCGTCTACTCTTAGCTGAGATGTTTGTGTCTGTGAAGATAGTGTGCATAATTCTATACTACTTTTTTGCTGTCACTCACTAAACATAGCAGCAATTACTGTATTGCCCAGGATCAATAATTTGTGGAGAGGTGGAAAAAATGGCAGTTTGTGTTAAGTTCTGAAACCTTGTCCCCCCCCCCCCACCCCCACCCCCGCATACACATACACAGGTGCTACAGCCACCAGGCAAGATTTGTTGAGAAGTGACTGCAGTTGACTCATAGGTGATAATAGACTGCATGATAGTTCCTTGGGTTACAAGACATGAAGAAGAATGTCACATGCTCCAGCGTCTTCTTGAACTTCATTGGCCATCACATGAAAAACAGCAAATCATCGCTTACCATGCCAAAAGTTCAATGAAAGAACCTTCCACGTTTTTGTTTCATAAGCTCACAGTTTCACAGTTTCAGAACTTTCTGACTCCAACAGTCCTGTACATTCAAAGCAACACTTCAGTCAAATCTCACATGGAGCAGCACTTAAAGAATCTTTCCTTATTTCAAAATGTAGCTGCTTAGGCATGAATTTCAGTGCGTCCGTGGAAATGTTAGGGAATCTGTTTAGGCTGTGCATGGGTCATGCATAGGCATGCTCTTCTTCCGCCTCCCTACACCCTGAATTTAGGTCAGCGATGTCGAATGTCCTCGCCTGTCTGGAAGCTCAGGGCTCTCATTTGATTCCCCTTTTCTGATCTCCTCTCTCGTTTTTCTGCCTGGTCATCTTACTCTTTCGGTCTTGTCATTTTTTCTGCAAATGGTCCATTCTCCTGACTTTTTCCCCCCAGAAAATTCTACCTTTTTGTGGCTGTTGTTGAGCAGCTGGGAGATGATAGTTGGTAGGTGGCATGTGCAGCTTACTGTTATTTGCCTCTATGCATTTGTATGATTTTTGTTTTTTAATTTATTGTTTCTATCCATTCCTCTTTTTCTTTTTCTTTTTATACTTTTCTTTAATCTGGTGTTAATCAGTTAGGCAGAATGGTCAACAGTACCAGCATGTCCTAGCCTTGTATGCCTTTTTAACAAGGGCAATATTGAAGGAACCATTCAGAAATGTGTGTTTGATGTTTGTGTATGCGTGTTTTGTTTTATATATATGTGTAAGGGATTGATCTTGTGAATTTGACTGTCAAAGAGAAATGGTTTACATTATGTGTGAGAAGGGTTTTGAAACATGCTTTTGCCAGAGTTAGATTGCCCTGAGGTGACCCTGTGCTGTTGACAAGACGTTAAAATCCAGGTGCCAGCTGGTGAGCTTGCCCAGCTCCCCATCCCCAGGTGTGGCTGAAGTTTGCTCCTTTCGTAATCAGCGCAAGGTTGTGTAATATTTAATACTGATAACAGTGCCTGCTGTGCCCATCAGCTGCCAGCCATTTGCATCCATTCTTTCGCTCTAAATCAACGTTTCCTACATGGCCAGAGGAGCCAACAAGGAGCAGCATCCCCAGTAACCTTGGATGGTCATTTGACGTGCCATAGCCATCTCCGGTATGCAGGCATATGTGTTGTGTGTGTGTATACATGTGTGTCCCTGTGTATGCACAGGCTTTGTAACCATCACAATAAAATTGTAGTGCCTGTTGGCACTATTCTCTTCTTATCCAGTTCTCAAGAAGTGTTCAGGTTTGCATTTTTGTTGTTGTTTTTATTGGGTGAGCTTTCAAAACAAATCTGTTGTTAATTTTGGTCGACTCGGATGTAAGAGTGTAGGTCTGTATTTGATTGTCAGGCTGGGTGGCCGTGTCAAAAACTGTCAAGTTTGGGATTCAGTCAGACACTGTGAATGCAATATGTTTAAAGCACTGCATAATGTTAGCCTGTATTGATCTTTATCAGCGCGTACCAGTTTTGTTGAGTGGGGCCTTATTTTAAGGTCCTAAAAATGTCTTTATAAAGGTGAAAGTGAAAGTCCTTATCTGATCAAGACTATATGTGTTTCTGTGACTGAACACCTCATGCTAAATACTCTGCTAGATCATGCACGTAACGCTGATTGTGATTTTGGACAGTTAAAACAAAAACCTTGGCAATGTTTTTTCTCAAGAGCTTGAGCATAGTCAAGCTGTACTTTATTTTGTCACTCTGCTAAGCTCTTTCAATTCATACTAATTTTGGTGACCTTATTTCAGGGTTACAGCAAATAGAAATTGGAAGGGGGTGGGGGGTCTTCGTCCACTGATGTAAGATGACATAAGATTTGCTGGAATGTTTCTACCTCTCTCATGTATGATCAACCTGGCCCCTTCTGTGAGTGAAGAGTTCACGGAAAGGAAACAATTCTGAACTGTCAGATAAAATTGACAGTCAAAAGAGTGACGTGTCTCAGATGCGTGTGCTGGTTGGCTAACCATGGTCCATCATTCACATTTTGTTAAGGCACTGATTCAATTTTGTACTGTCATTACATGTACTATTTTTATCCCATGCCTTCAGGTCACACCCATAAGGCCGCTTTTGAGTTTGGCATGTGTTTATGGGAGGGTACTTAATTGCTGTTTCCGTAATAGGCAAAACTGTTATTGGCCCAGACACTATTTAGGTGGAATCTTTTGAACTTTACAAGATTATAACCTCCATCAAGCTTTACCCATGCTTGGTGCCAATTCCAGTGACTTTGACATATTTTTGAAGGTTACAGTGGCTTCGGAAAGGTGAAAATGTGGTGTGTTTTTTAAGGTTACAGTGGCTTTGGAGAGGTGAACTGTGGTGTGTTTTTGAAGGTTACCGTGGCTTTGGAAAGGTAAAACTGTGGTGTGTTTTTTAAGGTTACAGTGGCTTTGGAAAAATAAAACTGGTGTATTTTTGAAGATTACAGTGGCTTTGGAAAGGTAAAACTGTGGTGTATTTTTGAAGATTACAGTGGCTTTGGAAAGGTGAAAGTGTGGTGTATTTTTGAAGGTTACAGTGGCTTTGGAAAGGTGAAAGTGTGGTGTATTTTTGAAGGTTACAGTGGCTTTGGAAAGGTGAAACTGGTGTGTTTTTGAAGGTTACAATGGCTTTGAAAAGGTAAAACTTTGGTGTATTTTTGAAGGTTACTGTGGCTTTGGAAAGGTAAAACTGGTGTATTTTTGAAGGTTACAGTGGTTTTGGAAAGGTGACGCAAAAGAGCGTTTTCTTTGTGCAAAGTTTGTGAATAATAATCGATCATGTGATACAATGAGTAAGTAAAACAACAGACATTCAGAGGGATTTTGAAAGCCAATGGAGCAATTTGTGTTCGCAGACCTACCAAAATGTTAGTCATGCCCATGTTCCTTGGGGCATCTTCATCATCGTTGTATACCTCAGTGGTCTTTTCTAGGCATCTCAGACATCTGCTGGTTACTGTGTACTTAAGGAGGGATTATGTTATATCTTACATGCAGTCAGCTTTGTTTGCAAATGAGACATTCTTCTTTACTGAAGTAGCAGTGCTTATTGTTGAATTCACTAGCCACCCCTTTAATATGTATTGCTTACTTGTTCACACCTTGCCATTATTTCATGCTTCTTGAAACTAACAGATCTCATACACATCACTAAGAATGTATGGACACAAATATACTTTGTACAATGCTGTGTTCCTTTTTATTACTCCAAGTGGAATATGAGACTGTGTACACATGAGATTTGATGACTTTGTTTGAAAGTTATACATTGTGGGCTCGATTTGCATGATTTTTTAAAAGGTATTTCTAAGTGTTCCATTTGATCCTGTAAATAATGTGTGCAATTGAATGCTCCCAAAAGACTTTTTATTTTGTAAAGTTTTTTTTATGTGATGTACACAGTATTGTTAAAGCATGTAGTGGTCTTTGCAACAACAAAATCTATGGTTCTTAATGTGCTCTATTCTATTTGATTTAATGGTGTGTGTGTGTATGCGTGTGATGCGTGATGCATACCCACATACCTGGTCAAATTTTCACTTTTGTCATATCTTTATTTATTCACCTCTTAGGTCTGCTCCGTGGTGCCCTACCCCAAGCAGCAACAAAACTCTTTTCACTTCTGATGGGGTGTAGGTGTGTGTGTGGTCCGTGAGTGTGTGTGTATGTGTGTTGTCCATGAGTGTGTGTGTGTGTGTGTTGTCTATGAGTGTGTGTGTGTGTGTGGTCCATGTGTGGGTGTGTGTTTTCCACCTCTTAGGTCTGCTCCCCAGTACTGTACCCCAAACAGCAACAGAATGTTTTTCACGTCTAAGTCTTCTCCTCAGTCAGTGCATGAAGGGAAGGGAGGACGAGATGCTGTAACCAACTGTGGCCGAGACATGAAGAGTAGGCCAGAAGTTGATGCTTGGAGTATTCGGTCCCACATAGAAGATAGCATTTGTAAATTGGTATGAAATGCCCTGGCATGGTCAGGCATTTACTTCTTCAGCATTAATGGGAGGTGACTGGCCATGTTGTACAATGGGACACCTCATGATGGTGGCCACGCCCATGTTGTGCAGTGGAACACCTGATGAAGGTGACCACGCATATGTTGTACAATGGAACACCTTACAATGGTGACCATGCCCATGTACAGTGGAACACCTTACAATGGTGACCATGCCCATGTACAGTGGAACACCTGATGAAGGTGGACATGCCCATGTTGTACAGTGGAACACCTGATAAAGGTGATCACACCCATGTACAATGGAACACCTTACTAAGGTGACCATGCCCATGTTGTACAGTGAAACACCTGACGAAGGTGATCACACCCATGTTGTACAATGGAACACCTGATGGTGATCACGCCCATGTTGTACAATGGAACACCTTGCAAAGGTGACAATACCTACGTTGTACAGTGGAATACCTGATGAAGGCGACCATGACAAAGGTGACTATGCCAATGTTGACCACACCTATGCTGTACAGTGGAGCACCTGACGAAGGCGACCATTACAAAGGAGACCATGCCCATGTTGTACAATGGAACACCTTACAAAGGTGACCACACCCAAGTTGTACCATGGAACACATCACAATAGCCCGTTCTTGTGAGAAGCCACCTGTATTAACTGATGATTAGATGTAACATGTTCTGGGTTAAAATGTTGCAATTACGTAATTCCCAGACTTTTAAATAAAAAATTTTAGCAAACACAAACACGCACAAACAGTACAGTCCAATCATGCATATCATAGCATTATTTTATTTTTTCTTCAGATGATATACTGATTAAAGATAGTAAAATTCAAAGGCAAAATGAAAAAATCCCATAAATTACAAGGTATCCAAACACAATTCAATCACTTTCTTCCAGCAACAACTTGACAGACTCGTCCAACTCATGGCTACACTAGGAGAGATTATATTCATCATGATGACTACATAATTATACACAATCTGCTGTTTAAAAAAAAATTTAAAAAAAGGGGGGGGGGGGCAACTCAAAAGACATTTACAGAGTTCCTTTCCCTGTCATCAAAGTTGTCCACAACAAGCGCTTACCTGAACTTAACATTAAACAGTCGGCTGAAGAAAATGTATAAAGATGTTCATTCTGACATAATGATGCAAATGGAACTTGATATTTTTTTGGGGGGGGGGGGGGGGGGATCCAACAGGGAGCTTTCTTTTATCCCGGCAGCAGGGTTTTGCCCAAGACCTAAGGAGCCCCGAGACCCCATTCGGTGATTTGTTTCAGTTCTTAAGATTAATCCATGCACTGCCGATTACACCTGAACTGATGAACTGGGTAAAGGTTTCTCCCTTTCATCTGACAGATTCACTAACTCATCAACATCAACTTGCACTACGATATTTCTGAAAACAGGCCTGCTCTTCTGAGCAAATGGCAGAAATTCCTTGTGTTTGCTTTAAACAGCAGGTCCACTTTCAGAGATCCTGCGATTGGTGATGAAAACGTGATGCATCTGGGAAAATAAAAAAAGACCATCCAAAGATATACCTCCCCCCCCGCACCAAAACCCAACCAAACTATAATTATACAGACAATGAACATTTCACTCATTTTCTAGAGCCAACGTGTCTACAGAGAAACTTTGTAAGCACTGCTGCAGGCAACTTCACATACACACGCATCTGTAAGTGTCACTCTTCACCCGCACACCATTATGAACTTTAACCATTCATATATGCATCGTGTCATGCTTCAAAAGAAATTGCCAAAGCAAAACAAGAAAACAATGAAGACCACACGTGTACGCCTGAGAAATCAATCACATCCTTTTGAGTAAACCTGTCACACTTGCTTCCCATCTGACGGAACCCTTTCCAACACAATGGAAAATTGGAAGATGGCAATTCTGAAACAACCTCCGCAACATTCAGACAATCATGATGCCAGCACCTTGCATGCTGGTGCTCAGTCATTTTCAATGTTCTCGTTTCCTCGCCAAATCCTTGGAGTCTGCCACAGTTGGGTGAGACTTTGTGTGTGCATCTGGTTTCCTTCCCATGCGTGTACATGATTTAGACAACTGATAATTGTCAGTAAGTGTAATCAAGCAGCTTTATAACGGGCGTGAAGTTAGCTGACGGCTATCTGCCCAAGTCTAGAAACTAACAAAAAACCAAATGAACCAACAACAGGCCCAGCTGAAAGATGACCAGCAGCTGGAAAAGCTGTGTCCATGCTTTTGTGAAAAACAACCCTCTTCCAGTCTTTAGGGTACTAACCCTTTCAAGATGGCCAAGTAGCCTGCACAAGTGCTTGAGAGATTTTTAAGGATGGCTGCTGTAAAGATAGCCAATATTATTATTACTTCAAAAGACATCACAGCTTTGCTATTACAAGTACTGCCTTGATCAAAAGCCTTCCAATCAACACTAAATTTAACCTTTTTTGCTATTAAGTGCACCGCCTTGATCAAAAGCCTTCCCATTAATGCTAAATTTAACCTTTTTTGCTATTAAGTGTACTGCCTTGATCAAAAGCCTTCCAATTAATGCTAAATTTAACTTTTTTTGCTATTAAGTGTACTGCCTTGATCAAAAGCCTTCCTATTAACACTAAATTTAACCTTTTTTGCTATTAAGTGTACAGCTTTGACCAAAAGCCATCCAATTAACGCTAAATTTAATCTTTTTTGCTATTAAGTGTACCGCCTTGATCAAAAGCCTTCCAATTAACGCTAAATTTAACCTTTTTTGCTATTAAGTGTACAGCCTTGATCAAAAGCCTTCAAATTAACGCTGACTGTTGACCTTCCACCACATCAGGCATCTTCCAGCTACTGTGACACCAAACAAATCATCTGAACATCAAAGCTTCTTCGAGGCAAACTGGGTGTCATCTTTCATCCACTCTGAGGTTTAAGGCAAAACCCAACAGAACTCTTCTACCTCTGCATTGATATCCACTGTCTACAAACCCACATACAAGGTTCAAGGCAAAACCAAACAGAACTCTTCCACCTCTGCACTGACATCCACTGTCTACAAACCCACATACAACACACACACACACACAGAATTACAGCTAAACGCACTCATTGCAGAAAACAGAAAAGGAAGGAAAGGTCCCCCTCTTGGAAAACAACACTCAAAGCATTTTACAGAAGGGGAAATCTCTCCAAAATCCAATGCATCATACACTAACATGGGACAAATAATAATGCCTTCACAGTCAATGCATCTTCTCCAAATAAAATCTACATCTTCAAAGTTCACTGACGAAAACCATTCAACACTGCAATATTCACAAAGAAAACGCTGAAACCACCATTCACATTCTGATTCAGAACAGACATAATGCTCAGTTTATTAATATTATCGTATCTTAGTCATAATGAAAAATGTAAAGGAGGCATTTCCAGTCACTCTCTTCAAAGGCATGCGTACCAATCCATTTCCTGACCTTGCATAACTCAACAGATCACATTATGAAGAAAAGGAGAACTATGTCATACTACAAGAAAATACCATCTGATCAGTGACTCTAATCAAAAATAACTGCCTGCATCTGTGGACATAGAGGGAGATAGACTCCTAAGAGGGAGATGGACTCCTAACACAATGGCACTCGCACACACCCAATCAATGCGTGTCAAGTGAAAAGATCTTTGGAACTGATACAGATGGCACATACGGGGCATCTGATTCAAGGCTCAGCCTTGTGCTTCTGCAGTGACAAGATTCTTCAGCTCTGTGTGTGTGTTCTCTAGATCCTTGACAGAATGTTTGGTCATCAGATCTGCATTGTCTGTAAGCACTAGCACAAGCCAGTTTGTGTTCAAATCTATGACTCTGGACTTTGGTGTAGAGGGAAAACTATCGCCCCAGTTTCATTGTGGCCTGTGGCAACTACATTTACAGTCAACACATCTTTGTGTTGCCAAGCGATCTCTTTGTGTCCTGTCAACCACAATCTATGGACTTTGTGTGTCTTGAAATAAGCATACAGAAGAGTAGAAAGTAAAATACAAAAGCAGGCCGTTGGTTTCGTATGGTAAAATCTGAAGCATTTGGCCGGTAGTTTCAATAAAAGGTTGGTATGGGTATTGCATAACAAAGATGCTGATCCTGTCAATGATAACAGTGGTTATGAGAACAGTCACAAAAGGGCAGTTCTCTTCTGCGAGGAGGCACTATGACAATATCACAGTGGATTTTTTTCTTTGTGTGTGCAGGTGTGTGTGCATATGTGCCGCATGCATACCTGTGTGTGTGCGCACGCGCACATGCATGCGTATGTTGTTGTTTTTGTGTATGTGTGTGTGTGTGTCCATGTATAAACTCTGCTAACCACTTCAGCATACTCAACAGGAAACAGCTGTATACATACAGTTTGACCTGGCACAACTTTTGAGGTTGCTTGCACTAACCTGACTGGCTCCTTCAGGACAAGGCCCACCTTTTCAGTTCATGGAAGCCAGAACAGTAAACCAAACAGGCAGTCTGTTTTGGATCACCACAGAAGCCAGAAAGGCAAACCAAACAGGCAGTCTGTTTTAGGTCACCCACAGAACCCAGAAAGGCAAACCAAACAGGCAGTCTGTTTTAGGTCACCCACAGAAGCCAGAAAGGCAAACCAAACAGGCAGTCTGTTTTAGGTCACCCACAGAAGCCAGAAAGGCAAACCAGTCTGTTTTAGGTCACCCACAGAAGCCAGAAACGCAAACCAGTCTGTTTTAGGTCACCCACAGAAGCCAGAAAGGCAAACCAGTCTGTTTTAGGTCACCCACAGAAGCCAGAAAGGCAAACCAGTCTGTTTTAGGTCACCCATAGAAGCTAGAAAGGCTAACCAAACACACAGTCTGTTTTAGATCACCCACATTGGTTCTAAGCAGTCTGCTCATGTACACCATGAATCAGAAAGACCTAAATCATCACAACACAAATTGTGGTCTTCTTGCTTGTGTAACCAACCGATGTGGTGCTGGACAGATTTCAGAACGTTTTGCATCTGGGTTTTCCCATCCCCTGTCAGTCATACTGTCGTGAGGTCAGAAAGGTTACTGCAGGCAACTCACAGTGGAGCAGTGTGGAAACGAAGAATGCTGAACAAATGGCACCTTTCCATCACTTGCCCAGGATGTATTACTCCAGTTTTGCTCTGCTTACCCAACTGTCCGCTAACAACAGAATCCCAGTCAGGCAGTTGCTGTGGCATGTGTAGGTAAGACGCCAGGCTGAATGACACTTTTCGACCTAACCAGCTGCGTTACGAAACTAAATTCCACTATTGTTCTACCAGTCAAATTTATGAGAACAAATAAAAATTAAAAAATTAAAAAAAAACTAACTAAATCTCAGCCAACCAAGTACCCGGAATGAGCTCTGAAAATACTGGCATTGAAAAATCTTAGCCAGAAACTGAACTTGTGAAATCTACCAACTCTAGCTGTAACACCTGTAAAACAGTTCCTACCACGCCATGTGGCAACGACTTGCTGGCGAAGGGAGAGAGTTGATGGGGGAGGGTGGGAGCAAAGACAACAATTATTCCAGTATTGTTCCACTTATCAATTTGTGATAACAAACAAACCAACAACTAAATCTCAGCCAACCAAGTGAAGTACAATGAATGAGCTGTGGAAAAAGTGAAAGTGAAAATCGTGGGGAGGACCGAAGTTCAAAAAAGTGCCCATCTTCAGCCACATCAAGCCTAAAAGTCCCAGACCTTGCAATACCTAAGGAACCCTTTGCATACCTACAACTGTTGGATTCAGCTGCACATGCGATTCTCTTGGGGAGGGGGGGGGGGGGGGGGGGGGTGCTGTGGAAAGGGAAGGGGGACTTCACAAAAGAACAACTTATGCAGCGTGAATGCTAATGACAAACCTTCTCTGGAGGGGTGTTGGGTAAAGGGGGACAGGGGACTTCATAAAAGAACGTCTCATGCTGCGTGAACGCTAATGACAAACCTTCTCTGGAGGGGTGTTGGGTAATGGGGGACAGGGGACTTCATAAAAGAATGTCTTGCGCTGTGTGAATGCTAATGACAAACCTTCTCTGGAGGGGTGTTGGGTAAAGGGGGGACAGGGGACTTCATAAAAGAATGTCTCATGCTGCGTGAATGCTAATGACAAACCTTCTCTGGAGGGGTGTTGGGTAAAGGGGACAGGGGACTTCATGAAAGAATGTCTCATGCTGCGTGAATGCTAATGACAAACCTTCTCTGGAGGGGTGTTAGGTAAAGGGGGGACAGGGGACTTCATGAAAAAAATGTCTCATGCTGCGTGAATGCTAATGACAAACCTTCTCTGGAGGGGTGTTAGGTAATGGGGGACAGGGGACTTCATAAAAGAATGTCTCTGCTGTGTGAATGCTAATGACAAACTATGTTTCAATATTATACACCTCATATGCAGAACAAGTCTTGCAGTAAAGTGTGCATCTCTCTCTGACAGAGAAATAGTCCTTCCCCACTGCCCTCTACAGAAAGCCCACAAGAAGTGCACGAGACCTATCACAGAACGGAATCAGACTTTTTCCACTTTGCCCAACCATTTACACTTAATTCCACATACTCAAAAATAGTCTTGGTTCATCATTTAGCAAGCCATGCAAATCACTCCACATGGTGTATATGAATCACAAATACATATCAGTGAAAAGAAAGCAGGCAAACCACCTCACCCACCACCCACAATCGCTCAAAATAAAAAGGCTTTGGTAAACTAAGGGCTATGATTACACCCATACAGTCACGTCTGTTCATGATTTTGAAACTGCACTGAACACACTTCAGTGAAACACAAACAGGAAACAGTGTGGGCTGAAGCCATTATATCAAATCAACAGATACACACAACAATCCATCAAAAAAAGCACCGCTCAAGACACATAGTCATTAGGCGACCAATCAGCAACAAACTGCTTTGCCAACATTGAGGAACAGACTCGTTTGGAATACCGCAATATGCCAGTGTTGCTTAATGTCTTCGGATGTCAGTTGACATATTAGGGACAAGCTGAGACCAATGCATGAGCACGATTCAATATTGCTTTACGTCCACGGAAACCATAAGGCTCGTTAGGACGGAAAGCCAAGGATGGCAACCTTGACTTTCACACAGTTCCTGAACTCTGTATACAGCAATACAAAGCTGACAGTAAGACATACAGTCACTGTATTTGTACAGGCATTAATTCCAGACTAATCAAAGCCAGTCTTGATGCTAACCAAAGGTAGCAACAGGTAAATACTCAATGCTGCAAGTGTTTAAAATGGGGTAGCACTGATCTTACCCAGTTAAACCAACATGCATTTCCCACAATGGGATTAGCAAACACTTGTTTTCTCTCCAAAAGTCTTCATTTGAGTAGCTTTGGTGCTACTTTCGAGATATTTCTGGAACTAAAACGTTTGTCATGGGAGCTTTTCAACAATTTCGCCAATGCTGGACATTTAAGGAAGCATACAGCTGCATGCAGCAAACAAACAAACAAACAAAAAGGAGGGGGAAAATAAAGTTGGTATTTCTCCAGTGAGGAAATTCAATAATAATTATGGTCGGAAAAGCAGCCATGTACAAGCTTCTCAAATCATCTGTATTTCCACTATGAGGACACAAGCCTATATTTTAAAAGAAAAAGAGGTGGAACTAACCTAACACAACTGTTATCAAGCATTCCATCAAACTTTCACTATTAAGTGCTAGGACAGAGATCAGTGTCTCACAGTCCCCCCCCTTCCCAAAAAAATAACATGAAACGACCCCCCCCCCCCCCCCCCCCACAAAATTAGAGGAAAAACAAGGGCCCCCTCCCCCCATAAAATACCCAACCTCTGCAGGCAGTTCTTATGGAGATATTGTAGACAGTCTACCAGTGAAAGTGACTTTTATTAGGATAAAAATATTTATATATAGACTATTTATTGAATTTTTCATTTTAGTTTTTTCTGTTGTTTTTTGTTTTGTTTTTTTTGTTTTTTAAATTTTTATCAAGACCCCTGACAAGAAATAGTTTCTTTTCATCCATTCTTTTTCTTTTTAAATTAATTGTATCAAGATGACGTGCCCTCCACCACTCACTATGGCTAGGAGATACAGACTACAGCCATGTACACAGGCATACTGGATACTAGATTTCTAATATTGATTTTTCATACAGTGATATACCATTTAAATGTTTTTTATTTCACTTGAGGAAGCAATGTTTTCCTTTGAAATCATCTCCTTTTCATTGATCTGACCCATGTGCATGTAAAGTGACCTCACTTTCCCACCTGTAGTACTTACTCTTTACCTGTTCATCAGGTTTTCATACAGACACAAAATCAATACATTTGTAGTTTTATCTTTTTATTTTCTCTCTCTTCCAAAATGAAAGTCTGACGGTATGCCCCAAAGTGGGGAGTTCTGAACACATGCTACTTTGCAATTTCTTAAACGTAGTCTGTAGGCAAACAAGGACCCAAGACTCATTCTGAAGCAGTTTCAATTTTAGACTGAAATAATGTCTACCCACAGAAAAAAGACTCGCCCCTATCTCAATATACATAATTTTGAGACCACCCTATCACCTATATGTATATAACTTAAATAAATAACTCACTGGCATGCACACATGCACACACAATGTCGTCAGAACGCGGACCCCAGAGTTGGACAAACTATCTGAAAATTAGCCAGACACGGCGGGCTCATGAATCTCACTTGGCCACATTCCAAACTAAAGCTGCTGGCTCTACAACAAACTCCAGCAATCCTTCAAGTTACCACACTCAACCACAATCAACGAATGCACAATCACGAGTATAGTACTGAAAAAAGTAACAATTCAAGTCAGACGTTTTCTTTGCTTTAGAAATTAGAAAAATATGAAAATTAAGCATTGCTCTTCACACACTTAACCAACACTCGCTGATGCTAATCTTCGGCACAGCATATTATAAAATGGCCACTGCAATGCTTAGTAGTTAAAACAGTCCTGCAGTCAAACCAACAGTCAAACTCACACACATACTTAAAATAATTATGTCAGTGTATGCATTCAAAATCAGTGTTATGCACACACATGAAAAAAAACAGTCTGATCCACAAATCAAGGAATATTTGGAAATCACTGCAAGTGATTGGTTCCTGGCACAGAATGAACTGGCACAATCCCCTCTGCGAAGTGACCACCAACGATTACCGATTACCGTCCACCGGTCTAGACGTTCCATTCTGGAAAGAAGGGGAGTGTGTGGATCAACTGATCCAAACTGCTGGGTGCATGTACCAAACTGTTCCAATGGGATTTATGCATGCTCTCCATTCCCTCTTCCAAGTAGTCCACTGGACAGTGTTGGTCAACTGGAGAGGGAATTTGAACCAAGCCAAAAATGTCCCTCAGAAGGCATTTGAACCAAGCCAAAAATGCCCCTTTGTCATCTCACACTTGCAAACTAACAATTAAATAACCCATCAAGAAATCTGTCCTCTCACCAACTTCCAACCATGGCAACCCCAAGAACCCAGCTTCTTCAGAACAATCTTCCCCTAGATCAGTCTTAAAACTGATCAGGAGATTCAGGCCAATCACAATTAGCTGACAGTTAGCCATCTGCTTCTCATCTCATTGTACTAATAAACCCATCCACTGTCTTTCCGCTCTTGCCGGTGATGGGTCATACTTGTTTCTGTCAGTGCAAACTTTCCACTGAAAGCCGTTACAGTTGAACCTATTCTCAAATCCAGTCTGCACACTAAAGGATGATGTTGATGCAACCTCGAGGGTAAGGAATGTTTTCGTTCCCATAGTTATTTAGGCTGAGAATCAGACCAACGCCCACTGCCCCTAATCAAAGGTGGTCACTTCACCAATAATCGTCCCAACTCACAAGCAGAAACATTGCATAATATGGACAATATTCTCTGAACAAACAGATCACAAAGTAGTACATCCAACTCTGTGGTCAAACAAAAACTGACCTCGTACCTAGGTTGGCAAGCAGCTAGACCCAAAACCTACAGCTAAACTGTGCAAATGGGAGGGCGTTTCCTCTCACAAGCTCTTTGCAAATGAGGGGCTTCACAATGGGTGGGCGCTTCTTCTCACAAGCTCTTTGCAAATGAGGGGCTTCACAATGGGTGGGCGCGTCTTCTCACAAGCTCTTCGCAAATGAGGGGCTTCACAATGGGTGGGCACTTCTTCTCACAAGCTCTTTGCAAATGAGGGGCTTCACAATGGGTGGGCGCTTCTTCTCACAAGCTCTTTGCAAATGAGGGGCTTCACAACGGGAGGGCGCTTCCTCTCACAAGCACTTCACCAAGGAGGGGCTTCACAGTGGGAGGGCGCTTTCTCTCACAAGCACTTCACCAAGGAGGGGCTTCACAATGGGAGGGCACTTCCTCTCAAGCACTTTGCAAATGAGGGGCTTCAAAATGGGAGGGCGCTTCCTCTCAAGCACTTTGCAAATGAGGGGCATCAAAATGGGAGGGTGCTTCCTCTCAAGCACTTTGCAAAGGAAGGGCTTCACATTGGGAGGACGCTTCCTCTTACAAGCATATAATTGATTACAGCAAAGCCACTTGCAATTTATTTATTTTTTAACTTTAAAAACTCTTACATAGAATATATGTGCAACATCAATCAACTCATACTTACCTTTCATTATTACTTTTTGCCTCCCCCACATCTCAAAATGGGGAAGTAAACAAAACATGCTGCATTTTTGACAAGACCTGTCTGTTTTTCTTGTAATCCCCCTATACATTCCCCCCAAATTTATCTCCTTCAATTTTTTTGTTTGTGTGTTCTTTTTTGTTGTTGTAGATGCAAAACCTATCATAGCCATGAAAAACCATCTGTACAGAAGCAAACACTTTTTTTTTTTAGACCAGTGCCTTTTGCTGTAAATGCGAATCTGTCCCAACTGTTGGAAATTCTGCCTTGCTGCCTGCCAATGGCACCAATGGAACCACCATCACAACTTGCACAAGGGAGGTAGAAAACAACAACCAGGTATCAGAAACACCACCTTTATTTCAAAGCCCCCCTCCCCAGTCAGTTGCATTCATGATCAGCATGCTTCTTGAAAACCTTTCCCTGCATGCTGTTGGGAGAATCAACTTTGTCCCGGGTATTACTCAAGTCCAACTCAGGCTGGCCTGAAAATCAACTATGGTACTTTGTCTATTCAGGCTGGCCTGAGCATTAACTTGCCCCCAGACACTACTTACTCAGTGCCCTGCTTACTCAGGCTAGCCCCAGAATCAGCTTTCTCCCAGATAGTACTTAATCTACTCAGTCTGACTCTCTTACTCCTGGGGCTGGTCTGAGAATTAACTTTATCCACCCCAGTTAGTACCAGGTCCACTCAGGCTGGCCTGAGCTGGACTTTTTCCCAGATCCAACCTAATCCACTCAGGCTGGCCTGAGTATCGACTTTCTCCAGTAAGTCAAGTCACTCAGGCAGGCTTGAGTATTCACTTTCTCCCAGGTAGTTTTCAATCTCCCAGACAGCATTCAATCTTTCTCCCAAATAGTATTCAATCTCCCAAATAGGATCCAGTCTACTTGAGCTAGCCCGAGAACAGACTTTCTCCCCAACAGTACTTACTCCACTCAGGCTGGACTTAGAATCAACCATTTCTGAGGCAGTACTCAGGCCCAAGAATCACCTTTCTCCATGACAGTCTTTAGTTCAGTCAGGTTGGCCTTATTCTCCCAGAGGGTACTTACCTCACTCAGGCTGGCCTGAGAATCAACTCTCTCCCACACTGTACTTACTTCAATTAGGCTGGCCTGAGAATCAACTCTCTCCCAGACTGTACTTACCTCACTCAGGCTGGCCTAAGAATCAACTCTCTCCCAGACTGTACTTACTTCAATCAGGCTGGCCTGAGAATCAACTCTCTCCCAGACTGTACTTGCTTCAATCAGGCCTGAGAATCAACTCTCTCCCAGACTGCACTTACCTCACTCAGGCTGGCCTGAGAATCAACTCTCTCCCAGACTGTACTTACCTCACTCAGGCTGGCCTGAGAATCAACTTTCTCCCGGACTGTATTTACTTCACTCAGAATCAACTTTCTCCCAGACAGTACTTCCTTCAATCAGGCTGGCCTGAGTCTCAACTTTCTCCCAGACAGTAGTACTTCCTTCACTCAGGCTGGCCTGAGAATCAACTTTCTCCCGGACAGTATTTACTTCACTCAGAATCAACTTTCTCCCAGACAGTACTTCCTTCAATCAGGCTGGCCTGAGTCTCAACTTTCTCCCAGACAGTAGTACTTCCTTCACTCAGGCTGGCCTGAGAATCAACTTTCTCCCGGACAGTATTTACTTCACTCAGAATCAACTTTCTCCCAGACAGTACTTCCTTCACTCATGATCAACTTTCTCCCAGACAGTACTTCCTTCACTCAGGCTGGCCTGAGAATCAACTTTTTCCATACAGCGTAAGTGCAGGTAGGCCAGAGAATCAACTTTCTCTTGGGCTACAAGATAGTACTTCATCCACTCATCAGGCTCTCCTGCGAGTGGACTATCCCATTCAAGAGATGTCCGCCCAGGGTCAGCAAGCCCATCAGCCTCACAGGCTCTTTTCTCCCAGTCCCCTCCTCCTCCCTCCACCAGCTTCACCACAATCAGCAGAACTGTATCCACCACAGGACTTTTCTCTCCCTGGACACCCTACTTGCTCAACTGCTCCATGCCCTGGACACACACAGAATTCTTCCTCTTACAGCGCTTGTTGTGAGAGTCCTTCACTAACTGTTGACCCGCCACCTGCTCAAACAAAATTCTGGGCCAAAATCACTTCTCGTAGCCAATTGGCAGTTCAAATCACAAGGGCACATGCTCTCACTGTTCTTTCTACTCCTTGTGGCTGTACAATTTCACTCGGCTTGTGGGTGACAAACGTATTCATCTAAAGGAAGCTCGTTGTTGAAAGGATGGCCAGTTACTGATATTAATAAACCACTGTGGTGCCTTCACTCGTAGGTGAAAAATGGGTTTCCTGCTCAGACTACAAGCACAGTGTATGCACTTTGTTTTTTAATACTTGAAAGCATAAAAAGACTGATAGTAAAAGGAATTGGGGGGGGGGGGGGGGGGGGTCCAATGTATGATTTCCTCAATCACATAGGGCTCAATTTCTGAGTTGGTCAATTCTTCAGCTGCTCTTTTTTTCTTTCTTTTTTAAATGGCTTCCCAAGAGCCCATTTTTCAAGGTGTTTTTTTCCCTCTTCTGTAATCTCTTCTTTATGCTCCACACTTGAAGTGAGAACAAAACATTTTGAACGCTTCCTGCTCCATGTACATCTAATAATCCTGATCTCTCTTACATTGTTAAAACACTGTGCAGCCAGCAGTGCCTGATAGCTCAGCAAGATGCTGAGAACACTTAAATTTTGTCATGATTCATCGCTTTTCACAAACTCACGTCTTCCTGCACGTTGAACCATTTCTTCAACTTTGCAGCAAGCTGAGAATGAACTGATTACACATGAGCAAACTTTCACAGCAAAATCTTACAAAAACCTTCAGTTCTGTTTCAAGCGCAGTTGACAGGTACTTGAATCTGCCTCAACTTCTGAACATTTCCGACTGATCTGGGGTGAATAAATCAACAAAGCCAGTATTGTCAAAGGAATTTACTGCCCCAGATTTATTTGGATCAAGTAATCAACCATGGGGGGTGCGGGGGGAATTACATCTGTCAATGTGGGATGTTGGAGGCAGAGAGGGGTGGGGGTGGGGGAGGGGAAGGAGATAGTGGGATGGATCATCTTATCTGCCAGCATTCAAGTCACAGTCTGGCGCACAGACAGGTGTCTTAAAAGTCAAGAGCGCCTTTCAAATGCTGCTCACTCACATGCTACCCTTCATCCCAACCTCCCGTAAATGTCAAGTCCCCCCCCCCCCCCCCCCCCCCCCCCCAAGTGGGTTAATTCACCCTCTTTGCCTTCTGGACAACAGCAGTCAGAATGATCAGGTCCTTCCCCCATTGTTCTTGCTTGTGACCACTCTCCAGTTCTTGATTCCATTGGCACGTAGGTGGTGACAGAGATCTAGTCCAGCGTTGGTTGCGTGCTGCTCCTCTGGTAATGCAGGAAGGGGCTGTGGCAATGGGTGTGTGTGTGTGTATGTGTGTGTTAGATAAGCCAGTGGATGGAGCAGCCTTGATGACGATGATGATGATGATGATGATGCTGGTTGTGATGATGAAGGCGATGTTAGGGATGCGACTGATGTCATACTGGTGTGCTCCGGCCTGACTCGCTGTCATCTGAAACAATGCACAAACCAGTTCTTATGACTGTTCACTCTGTGCGCATGTGCGTGTGTGTGTGTGTGTGTGTGTGTGTGTAGTGTGGATACACACATGAGTCTAGACAGTGTGTGTGTTTTTGCATGCAAGTGTACATGCATGTGCATCTCTGTGTGTACATACGTACCTGCATGACTACACCACTGGCCTGCAAAGTACATGTATTAACATACTACCATAAAAGTGCAGCAATAACTGGAGTTTCTGCACAATGCAAAGTAGGCATGACCAAGAGCTGGGTACAAACAAGGACTTGTCACAAACTTCATCAACGTTAGGTGGGAGGTGGGGTAAAGGGGGGCGGGGGGGTAGGGGATGGGGGGGGGGGGGGGGGGGGGGGCCATGCAGGGGACCACAGAAGGGGGCTCACCTTGCCTCACTTTCGACAGAGGACCCCACACCCTCACTGTACAATCGTCTGATGCAGACACCAGCATGCTGGGAAGCTTGGGATTCCAGTGGACGCAGTTGACGGTGTGGGAGTGACCCTCCAGTGTCACGACCGGCTGGTCACGCTTTGAGTGCCAGATATACACTTTGTGGTCTGAAAGAAAAAAGGCACCATCACAAAAACAACTAACTAGTACACAAGCAAAATTGGCTGCAAGCAGCAGAATCCTCTTAACACAAACTCCTTCTGTTTACAGTGAAATTCAGTGTAAAACAAAGCCATTCCATTCTAACACAAACTCTTCTGTTTACAGTGAAAGCCAGAGTAAAACAAAGCCATTAAAAAATCTCAACTCAACTTTCCCTCTTAATAATAACAAGGTACATTTATCATGTGCTCATCAACACCCTGAGTGCTCACATGATACATATTGACCTAAATACAATATTCTACACAGAAGTAGAGCACCTACCAAAACAATTTACATATGGTATTATATGGAAACACACACACATACACACAATGACTGTAGCAGAAACTGGGTACTGGTATTAGTTGGGGTGGAAATACTGTGAGAAGAGGAAGGTTTTCTTCCATTAACAAATTCCATACTGCTGAAGAAGTCCCCTAAGGCATTTTTTATATGCAGAATAATTCTGATGGCCCCATTCAATTGTGCCTTAAAAGCCAAACAGGATGATACACACAGCTAAGCAAAAAGCACCCTTGCTAGTTAAGAGGAGATACAGGGTTTTGACCATTTTGTTTATCATCTCTTGTAACCGTTCAGTAACTTCTTTTGTACAATGTCTTTAACATGTAAGCAGAAGGACTTGGGTTCGATTCCACTTTGGATCTCCTCTCTCTTCAAAAGCTGTGGTCTGTGGATGCTGTCTTGTTCTGACTCTGCCCCTCACAATTAAAGAAACACTCATGGCTCTCATCACCACCCATCATAATTCAGACAGTTATTTCTTGTGGTGACAGTGTGTATAGTGTTAGGCATACTCTCCCTCTTCCCCAACCTCCTGGGATCTCTCGGTCCTCGCCAGTACCTCTTCAGAGACAATGCCCTCCTCCCCAAGCGCACGCACGCACGCGCACACGCACACACACACAAAACCATCATGGAAAACCAACAGACCTTCACTGCCGCTGGCAATGAAGTCCTGGTTGAGTCCCCCAAAGCAGGAGAAGATGGTGTAGTAACCCTGAGTCACTCCCTGGAACTTGCGCACCAGCACACGGTCCTTCAGGTCCCACAGGTGAACCCCCTGCACAGGGAAGGCCATGCACACTCACATCACTTGTTTCAATGAACAGGCCAGCCTCCTTCATAAAGCATCAACTTTAATCCCATAATACTTTCTTTGTATGGGGCTTTTTGTTTCTTTTGTGTTTTTGTTTGGTTCTTGTTGTTTTTGCTTTGCAGTTTGTTTTCAAAATAATGATTTTGGGGCCCTTTTGATTCATCACACCACTATCAATCCTCATCCACCGTAACACATGTGCTTGGTAGCTGTACAGCACTCAGCTCACTGCACAGAAGTTTAAGGATTCTCACGAACACGTGATACTTAAAGGGAACCATAAGCGAGTACGCCAGTCGGCCTAAAAATGCAGAAAATGCTCAAATAGTAAAATCTGTAGGCACTGTTTGGTTGTTCTATCAATATCTATAAATGTTAGAGAAGTCCTTTTTTTTCCTTCCAATTTTCAGGCCTCAAGGTGCAGCCTGGATTTAAAACTGGAAGCATCTGAGGAACTAGAGCAAAAAAGGGTACCTCTTTTGTATTAATACTGATACAAGAACCAAATAAAGTCTGCCTATGCGGACACATGTATATATGGATAAATTCAAACTTAAACTCTTTCAAAAACCTTCTACACAAACATTGGGAACAGAAAATTTATAGCAAAAGGTAACTAACTGATGACAACAAGCCAGGTCAATACCCGCAGCACTCTTAAAAAGAATGATGTTAAACTTATTATAAACCAAACTGTGACTTAGCAGGCAAGGCTCAAGGCTAAAAAGCCTACCAAGCCAACTTGCGTCTTCACTTCAGTTAACCTTTAATGTCTTTGTCACGATCTGAATATCCTGCCAGCATCATTTTTTTAAAACAGGAGCTTAAATTTCAAAACTACAATTGAAATTCCAAGCCAATTCCCTACAAAAGAAAAGTAGCATTTGCAACAACATTACTCTCCAGTCAGACTACCTATACACCACTGGATAGACAATCAGTTTTTAATGAAGTTTCACACTATTTTCAATAAACGAAGGGTCAAACATGTTCACACTCTGGGGGATGGAACACAGATCTTAAAAATAACGTATAAATAGTCTGTGGAGCAAAACTAGTTTTGCTGGATAACAACGTAAGTAAATTCTCCTTACCTGAGTAGCTACATTCAGTAATGCTAATCTCCCGCTGTCGTTCACCGAGAAAGACATGATTGGGTGGTCTTCTTGTAATCTGGAGAACAGCCAAAAATCACAAAGTTCTTTCATTGGTAGAAGAAGTAAGTTCTGCACAATGAAAACCATTAACAGTAAAAACAAAACAAACAGAAGACAGACAACCAAGCCCTACACACAACAGTCATTCTGTCACTTTGTTAAATAAAAAACATCAGGCATGCATTTGTAGTGCTTTTTTCCAACTCTCCCCCCCCCACCCCACCATCCCCCTTCATAGTTTGGGTTCTGAAAAACATCTCTCCACTGTGATGCAAATCTTAACTACCAGGCTATGAGATGAATTTTGAATCTGGCAGTTCAGGCTACTGCTGCCTGCAGAGAATAGACACCTCTTCAGTACAATACGACCATGAAAAAATAGGCTGCACATATAATCACTGACCAACATTTAACACACTTGTTATGACACTGGCTAACAATGTTTCATTCATGTGAGCCCAGAACACAAAAATGTGTCAGCAACAGAAATCAAAGAGGTGTAACTTACATTGGAAAGTCTGTCAGATCCTCAAAGTTGTATCCCCTGATGCGATGATGTGTGTCGGCCGCCAGGACCATTTTACTGTCGGGTGAACACACAAGGCACTGCACACGGACTCCCTCCCAGTTGTCTTGTATCGTTCCATCAATATCCTGCAATAAACAGTTCAAAGCAACCCCCTTTACCCACTGTCCTGCATCAAGCATTATCATATTACACTAATTACAGGTAATTCATTCCTGGTAGTCATCAAGGCAAAAATTCCGTTTACTCTTTCACTGCCATTTTTATGTTATGATTCAAGCATTATATTATCACAGGTAATTCATTTATGGTAGTCATCAGAGGCTAACACGAAAATTCTGTTTAACCTGTGACTGCTATTTCTATACTACGATCCAAACTGTTCAATCCATGACTGCTGTTTCTAGATTATGATTCAAGTGCTTGAACCAGGTTTTCCGTGGATTACTGGAATATTTTTACATCACCAAAGACAGAAACACAAACTGTACAGTGTTAGAGACTGCATGCACATTTCTATCATCAAGTGTGCTGCAAGCTGTGAACCACGAAGTGTGCTGCCTACACAACAGCGTAAACAGCGAGACACCCGAGGCCTGCTTCATACTGAAACACAGGTTTTCACAAACATCTTCACGTTACAGCTGGAGCTTGTACTCGATTAGCCGATATGACCACTGTACGGAAAAAACACTTCCTTGAGGCACACCTGGACAGTGACACTGGGAATGAGCAATATCTGGTCTTGCTCAAAATGGTTGGGCACATCCTTCAGAAAGACTGCAGGGCTGACACATATGTTGAACTGGACATGTGCATCCTTCTAGAAGACTCTAGGGCTCTGGAGATACTCACACACATGTAGAACTGGCCGCGTGTGCCACCAGCGATGAACCTGCGACTGTCAGGCTGCCAGGCTGCGCTGGTCAGGCTGTCCTCAGGCGACTGACTCACTTTCTGGCGCAACTCTCCTGTCTGAAATCATTTATTCAAATGACAAAAACCCTCACCACCAATGTGAAAGGAACAGAGGTAAAATCAGTAAGCGACCTGCACGCATCTTTCAACAGTAATATAATGCCACCCCTGCCCTGCTCATTGAACTGGTGCAGTGGATAAAGACATTAATAGCCATTAAACCAGAGTAGACTCAACACTAATTGTTGTTAACAGTAAATTATATATGTTGTTAATAGTAAATTATGAATAATTATCTGATGACTATAATGACTATGCTGCTGCCCGGCTGTGGCATAGCTATCAACATCGAGTCATCTGTGATGAGATACAGATTGGGACTGAATCTGCAGGTTTTAAAAAGGGTGTACCCAATGCCACACTGTCACCATCACAATGACTCTACACTATGATGGGCCACAGTGTGGGCCAATTCAATACTGTGGTGAGGAACGTCATTATGCCAGATCTATAAACCACAAATTATGTGAAGTGAGCTGAAAGCAAAATGGATCTGAACCAGTTTCATGTGCTTACCAGTAAAACACATTAGCACAAGGCCAAACCTGCTCATAAAAGCCAAACATCTGCACGTGGTACGTCAGATAGGAACCCAAGGAACTCAGCAAAAGTGACACGATAAATATTTGTTAAGCAACACATACAATACCTAAGGAATTAATTTCAATCAATGCTTCAAACTGTTAAACATTTTGCTCACACGCGCACACACACTCCATCTCTCTAACACACACACATATACACACATACTCTCTTTCTCTCTCACAGGCACACAATCAAACCTACATTGACGTTCCATATCCAGAGTTCTGAGCAGTCATCTGGGCCACAGGCAATGATGTGTGAACTGTCTGGACTCCATGCAATAAATGCCACACCATATGAATGGTTCTCAAATGTTTTGCGGGTCCGAATCTCGTGAGTTTCCTGTGAAACCAATCACAATAGAGAATGTCAGTTCCAAGTGCAAAGTCAGTGCCCACTTAATTAGTACAATGTATCTTTGTTTTGCCTGTTTCTTTGTTGTTTGTTCACCCTGATATAACATCCTGGTTGACTGGGCATAAACAACGTTACTTCTTTGTTCTTTGTACAATGTAGCCGATTTGGTGGCGTATGCATGCAGTTCAGTACAAACAATCTCTGAGCAGTTATGAAGCACTACCATGGCTATGCATCTTGACACAATCAATGAAGTTCATTTAAGTGAAGTTAATTCATGAGCAACAAACACAATGTCAGTTGCCAGTTTCAAACACAAAGTAGGTTCTGGTCGCTTTGTACAAAACATCGGATTTTAGTGTCATTTTTCTCAAATGATTCTGTACATGTATCTCAGATTTGGAGGCATGCACGTGTACATACCCCACATAACCCCACAGCTAGGTAGCAGGATGTGACCACACACAATCAATGAACAATTATTTGACGGTCAGTCCAAGCACGACTTCACACAGCCTACACCTATCAAATCAGCTGGTCAGTGTATCAACTGGTATCAGAAAACAAAAAAGGAGACTACCACAGCTTACCAGATCTACATCCCAGACTAGCAAAGTGCCGTCTTTGGAGCCAGTGGCCAGCTTGGTGCCATCAGGAGAAAACTTGCAGAACCACACCTCATCACAGTGGTCATTGAGCACTTGCGTGGTGAAACAGGGGAACTGGTCTCTGCAACACAAAACAAGCCTGGTCGAAAAAGTTGAAACCAGAGAAAAAACTGGTCTCTGCAACACAAAACAAGCCTGGTTGAAAAAATTCAAAACAGAGACAAAACAAACACAACATTTTAATAAATCAGCTAAGAAAGACGAGATGTGATGTGACAACTCAAAATGCTACCCCAGTGGGAGCTTAATTAAAAAAAAAAAAAAAAAAATCCCTTAGTCCCTTTTCTTTCTCTCCAGAAACCATTTCCTTCATGTTTCCACATAAATACAAGGTGCAAAGGCAATAATAATAATAATACACTCTTCTATGTACTATTTCTCCAAACTGGAGCACCCAACCCATTACAAAGAATCAAAACAGTCAAAACAAACTTCCACAACTTCTATGCGTGTGTGTGCGCATACACACTCAATAGGATAGCTTGAAGAGGTGAGATTTCAGATGATTTGAAAGACGGGAGTGTAAGTAAGTAAACATGGTGCTTAACGTCCACAGAAACCATAAGGCTTATTAGGGACGGGGAGAAGGGGGGGCAAGGGGTATGGAGGTGGGGGGGAGAGGGAGATTATATATCTATCGCTACACTGTCACCACCAGAATGATTCCTGCATTAAGATGGGCAGCGATGAGAGCCATTTTAATGTTTCAGTAGAAAGTGATGGACAAAGTCACAAGACAGTGTCCACAAACCACAACCTTTTTGAAGAGAAAGGAGAGCGGAAGTGGTATCGAACCGAGGTCCTTCCGCTTACCAGCCTAACGCCTTACCGCTAGGCCAAACCGGCTCACGATGGGAGTGTGGCTGATGATCTAACTTTGTACCGGAGACTGTTCGAGACAGAAACTGCAGCATAACAAAAAGATCTCTGACCATACCCTCCCTTAAGACCACATCTGCTTGATTTTCAGGTTGGTCTTGAACAAGAGCTTTTACTGGACTCACTTGCTACACAGGTGATCGTTGAGAAGGCAGATGGCCCCTGGGTCATTGTCCAGTCGGGTGTTGTGGAAGGGGCAGCGGTCTCGCTGCTGGTCAATGGCCTGGTGCAGCAGCGTCAGCAGTCGCCTCGGGGGCAGCATCACACTTGGAGGAAGGAACACTGACAGAGGCAAACAGCAGACGTGTACAGAATACTTTATTCATCCCATTACGGGAAACTACTACTAAAAGCAATAACAAACAAACAACCTAACATAAATCATCACAATGTGTAAAATTATAGAGTATCATTTATTTTTTTTAAAGTGTATCACAGCATCGTCATAATGCTTTCACTCACTCATCCATGCCCACGTGGGTGCACACATACACACGCGCGCACACACACACACATACTCCTAGGTCTTATATATGCTCAAAACTTCTATTAGACATGGAAACTGTTGATGACAGAAATGAATATTTCAACCGATGAGCTCTTGTGAATGGGATGTATACATCTCATTCGCTAGCATTTTCAAACAATTTGCCGGCAGTGCCAGCCATCGTGAATTTGTTCATAATTTGCAAGACAAAACCAGAATTCTGTTCTTAAACTTTCTCTTTATTATGTTCGTAACTGTGAAGGATACATGTTACCTATGGTGTTTCCGTTCAGCAACATAATACCAGAACAGTAACATGAGTAAGTTAATCATTATCTAGTTTCCACTGGCTGGAGACTAGGTTTTAACTTTAAGCCCTGTGAATATACCTCAGATTCATTCATTCTATAATACCGTTATTGTTATCATTACAATTTATGAGCATCAAGCAGCCCATCCTCTTCAATATGCGCAGGGGTGAAACTTGGGATAGTTCATTCATATCCAAAGAACCAGACATAATACCCTTTGTTTACATTCAACATGATATTGTATCTCTCCCTTTTAAAATCATCTGAATCTCGGTTCCTTTCTCACTTAAAATGAGGTATACCAAGAAAATACTATTTTCAAATGTACATTCAGCAAACTTACAGTTACACAATGCGTTCAAGTTCTACACCAAACTGCAGCCTTACTTTGTAGCTTTTCAATCAATTTTTGGCGTGAGGCATGTCCTTTCCCTTCCCAGGATGCCATTTCTCGCAGGTCTTCTGGACAGCTACACATCATGTATCTGCACAAAACAAGGTGGAAAATGCAGAATGCTGTATTCATTTTCAGAAGCCACTTGGTATAACGGTAGAGCAGAAAGCAATTTATAAATATGTGCTAAGTATGTGAACACATTCACTGATTCAGTGCAGCATTTTAAAGCTGGTGCACACATGAGCAGCACACAAGCCAAAACCACAAGCCTAACGTTAGTGCTGCTGTGGCCTATGAGCTTTTCATACACAAACGGCACCCAGGCACCACCACTTATCATCTAACTAAACCCTTTTTCTTTCCGTAGCAACCCCAATCATAACAGACTTACAGATGTACTTATATATTCTACACAATTTCTCAGTTTTGATACAACTGACCTAGTCTCACCACTTCAGAGTCAGAGTTCAACACAGTCTATTTTGTCAGCCCATGCTGACTGCTGTCTGCAACATCACACCACATGAAGCAGGGCTAGTCTTATCCTTTCCACATGTACTGAGCAACACTGCATGGCATGACAGTGAGCATGTGGCAACTCCCCAAAACCATGTCCCGTTGTTGTGTGGCATGTGGAATGTATGAGCCAGCTCTCAGCAGTTGTTTGGCAGTACAGTGACTTACGTGCAGAGCATATCAACATGTTAAGCTTAAAGTATCATGTCTCACCAGTTATTTGGCAGTGTTGTGACTTACAATGTGTTAAGTGGTTGAGCAGGTTCAGCATTGCACCTCATCAATAACTTGACAGTGCAGTGGCTTGTGTGTGAATTGGTTCAGCATTTTATTTCAGCCAGCTGTAATTTGACAGTGCATTGACTTGTGTGCTGTATGTGTGAACAGGTTCAGCATTCTGTTTCCGCCAGCAGTTACTTGACAGTGCAGTGACTTGTGTGCTGAGCATGTGGACAGGTTCTGCATTTTGTTTCCGCCAGCAGTTACTTGACAATGCATTGACTTGTGTGCTGTACATGTGAACAGGTTCAGTGCTGTCTCAGCAATTACTGGAGAATGCAGCAACTTACGGGCAGTGTGAACATGTTCAAGTGTCGCATCTCAGCAGTTACTTGGCAGCATGTGCAGAGTGTATGCGCTGTGTATGAACATGATCAGTATGCATCAGCAGTCAGCTGAGACAGTGATAGTGCCGAACGTGACTTATCATCCTATGTGCAAAGTGAATGAACACACTCAGTGACAGTGATGTATTTCGAAAGTCAGTTGGCAGTGTGGCAGAAAATGATTTGTGTTAGCAAGTATGTATGACACTTTCAGTGTTGAACTTCAGCCACATATGGCAACAGTTAACATGCCTTGTGTGTGTGAACATAATGAGTGAGCACCTAGTTTCCACACAGTCAGCTAGTTGCCTAGATAGTGACTTACGTGCTAAGTGTGTGAACACGTTCAGTGTTGTGTTTCAGAGGAGTCAGCTGGTAGCGCAGACAGTTCAAGGCCTCCAGAGGGCGTCCATCCTCCAGATATTCCAAGTACTTCTGCTCCAGCAGCAGGAAACGCATTTTCTAGCAACATCAAACACACACTTAGTGAGGACAGGCCATTTTGCAGATGCATGTACCTCTCTCACACTGCACAGTGTGACCAAGTAAACTACAAGAAATACTGACAACAAAATCCATTGTCCACAATTCGTCTGAAATTATGAAAAGGGGTGAAGGGGGCACAATTCTGAGTACTGCCAGTGCCACAGAACCTAGTAATAAAAGAAGTAAATGTCAGATCTATATCAGTTTGTAACAACTAACATTATTACTGGAAACAACTAGTCACACCTATAACCACTGTGCATCTATTTAACACCCCAAATGTTGATAGAACTTTACGAATATGAGCAGTATGATGCGGCCAGCAACCAGAGGGCTGAAAGCACACACTTTACCCTCTCCACATGTATGCATTCACTGAACAGTGTCAATGGTTTATCTGACATCCAACACGCAGAACTTCATCAGCAATATGATGCACTGAGCCATCAGTGGGGTGAAAGAACACACTTCAGATAATCTGACATGGCAGAAATTATGTTTGCCCATCACAGTGATGGATAAAAAATATTAGAGAACAGTGTCAGTGGTTTATCTGACATCCAACATGCAGAACTTCATCAGCAATATGATGCAGTGAGCCATCAGTGGGGTGAAAGTACACACTTCAGATAATCCGACACGGCAGAAATTATTTATGCCTGTCCATCAAAGTGATGGATCCAAATATTAGCTAGTGGAACCACTGTGTGGGTGGCCAAAATTCTGCAGTCAGTACAATCCCTGGGCGCAGAAGTGAGCAGCTGAGTTAACAATGCTGGAACAAATCCTTGAACTTACCAGCATGCCTTGTGGAGACTCCACCATGTCCTTCAGCTCTGCCATGGCATGCTCTGCCTGTAACAGCATAACAGTGGTGCCAATCCTAAGAATGGATTAAATTTAAAACAGTTGTGTGAACCAGTTCACCTACTTTCCCTAGTGTCTTCTGACAGCATTTCTGACCTTTTTTCTTTTCTTTTTGTTTTGTTTTTGGTCTAGAGCTTTCTCAAAAGTCCAGTGATAGTGTGGCAGGGCTGCAAAAATACACTTGCCCAGTCATCTGAAAGATAAATAGACTGATGTTTTTAATACCCGGTCAACCACGATGGTCACCTGAGATGGGTAGAAAAGCCTCAAAGTGAGCCACAACCCATCATAGTTCAGGAGCTGTGTGAGAGTCGAGGTGGCCGTCCTGGGCTGTCCGTCCTAACGAGCCTTATGGTTTCCGTGGACATAAAAAGCCCAACTATTGAACCATGCTTCGGCATTGGTCTCAGCTTGTCCCTAATATGTCAACTGACATTGGAGGACATTAAGCATCACTTCATCATCACCATCGCATCCTTCATAGTTCAGGAGCTGTCTGAGAGTCGAGGTGGCCGTCCTGAGCTGTCCGTCCTAACGAGCCTTCTGGCTTCCGTGGACGTAAAGCTCTATTGAACCATGCTTTGGCATTGGTCTCAGCTTGTCCCTAATATGTCAACTGACATCTGAGGACATTAAGCAACACTACCCACAACCCAAAACCACTAGCATGCCAGGTGAGTCCTAATTTTGTCTTCTGTGATGATCATTTCTCCAAATTTATATTACTATAAAGCCTACTGATCATCAGAGATGAAATCAAGACTCAGAGTCAGACTTGGAGGAGTGTCATTTGCAGTGCAAGGTCATCACCATTTTAACTTGGCTAAAAACTGCAAAAATAGGACTGAATGTGAAATGGAATCTATATTTTTCATGATTTTCAAAGAAATACCTTGGGTGAGCAATAAATCCTGCCAGCTAGTAGAATCTGGTATTTACCAGCCCAGTGAGACTAAAAAATGTTTAACTTCTGCAAGCCTGGTGTGGGATTTTGGCAAACCCTGCAACACCAACACTTTGGTCACCACATTAAAAAAAAGTCCAGAACGCCATGAATCTAACCAAATGAATATTTCTGAAGTTGAATTTTGCACATGGGTCTGGGAAGAAAAGAAAAAAGGAAACAAGAAAGACTGGGACAACAATAAGCAAAAGCCCAACTATTGGCAACTGCGTCTAAAAAAGAAAAGAAAAAAAAGGAGCTTCATCATCAGAGTTCAAGATTCAAAATGGAAATTGGACAGTTGACACTATTCACAGCTGATGGCAATAGTAATAACACAAGAGTCTCCACAGTTCAAAGACCTACAGTATCAGCTGTTGGTCAACCAATCATTTGGAACAGAGCTGCCTGCTACAGTGCTAGTTACAAACTCTCCAGGTCCTGTTTTTATTTAGGTCACCAGCATTAGTAAAATCATTCCCTGGCTTCAAAACAAAAATCAATGTGTGTGCATGCTTTATTTATCTATTTATTTTCTATCTGAATAAAAAACCTTCTCAAGACAAAGACTCAGAAAGACACCTCCCCTTCCGCCACTCCATTTTCATGACCCAATTCTAAATAAGTAGGTCATCTTGGTGACCTAGTCCTTGTGCAAAACAACAACAAAGAAATGGAATCTTCCAGTACTGCTGCTGGGTTTGCCATCAGTTACACTTTGGGCTGCCTGCTTACCAATACTCTGGTACACACACCCTCCCTTTATTTTTCTCCTTTTTTTACGTGTGTATTTTATACCATAGTCCATCCCGAAGTAACCGTGATATCTTTGTGTGGAAGACCAAAATATTGGTCATGTGATATGCAAATGAAACAGCTGACCCCAATGTAGCTGAGTTGTCAAGGCAAAAAAAAACTAAATACAGGCGTCAATATCACAAAATGCATGTTTCTGATGTCTAAACGGCTTCTAAGATCAAATAAAGAACTTATAGTGGTATACACCCGCATGGATTTTAACAACAGGTGTGCAAAAATATTTCCCATCGTGCATAAACACCATGCTACCAACAGCTCCAGAAACAAAGCAACACCAGTTAGGCAAATCTGCATCAAACTTAGATTTCGATCTAAACAACTCAACATTTGCAATCACTGAAAGACACTGATCATAGCCAAAGAAAATACATAAGGCAAATTAATAAAAAAATGAATGCTGTGGGTCAAAATATCGAACCTTCTCCCAGTTGCCTTCCGTGACGTGAGCTCTCAATTTAGCTGCGGACGGGTGCTCCAATGTACATCCAGACTCGGCAATGAGCTGCTCTGCTGTTTGGCTGAAAGCATGAAAATGAAACTAAAAATGCTTATTTGCGACGTGTTTGCCACAATAACACCATGAGAAAACAAACCGCTTGATTTGTAAGATCACAACTCCACTTTCTGACAAGCCTCAAAGGAACTCCGAATCGAGAATTTGAAGCGCAGAAAGACATTATTTTTACACAACGCAGTCTGGTTCAATTTGCCCCAAAACAGCCACCGACGACAAATGGTACTTCACAATGAATAGGCTAGCAACAGTACACAATATTTACGGAATAATCATTTTCATATCCCACTTCTCTCCGTGCTCACATCAACACTGAAACAGAAATCACGTTTCGTCACCCAGATGCTGAGGTGCTTACTTTAGTCCAAGGCCTCGTAAATGCTGCCCAATCAGACGAACAATGTCTTGGTCTGTACGTGACAAAGCTTTGGTGGCCGTCGATTTATTGCCATTTTCGATGATTTCGCCATTAGTGGCAGTAGGACACAGTCCATTCTGCTGTGATGTTGTCGCCTCCTCGCTTTCTCCATTGTGCTGTGGGCAGCCATTGGCCTGCATGTTACCAGCAGAGATGCGTTGCTTTTTATGCGGTGGGGGCGAAACACCACCGTCTTCTGAGCCTGAGGACGATGCCAGTATTGCTCTACGGCACAGCTATGGTTTGTATTAGTCAGGGAATACAAACCATAGCCACTATTCAAAGACAAACAATCGATACCCAAGCGAATCAGTCTTCTGTGACCAAATTTGTTTTGCTGTGACGTCACCAACTCGAGCAGGGATGATGGGAAATTCCGGCCTGAAGAAATCTCTAACTTTTTGCTCATTATACGAACCGCGTCGTTTAAAATTAAACAAAGTTGTTCAGAGTCATGAAAATGTTCATCTTTCACCTCTTGAGCTTATTTTAACAAAGAAAGAGCGGTTCAAACGAACTGTGAAAGTGAGACACCCTCCCTGAAAAAATGGACGCTCCCGAGTACTCCCCCACCCCCACCCCCTCAGTGGCAAAACTTTGCTGTAACTTTTCGCATTACAGCGATACAAAAGAACCGGTACTGGAAAACTTACATGCTACGGTTGACTAACATGTAACAGAAAAGTCGGATTGCTGCAAATCTGTACGCGACGAATAGAGAACCATATCGCGAATGTGTACATATATGCCCTACCCCAACACCCCCCACCCTGCCGTATTTTTTTTTTACAATTTTTATCCGTGAAATAGAAGTGGAAGCAATCACCAGGTACATACTGCCTATGTATCCAAATCATTAGATATGGAAGAAGGTTTGCAAAGAAAAAAAGAAAAAAAATCGGCTACCAATGACGGCAAAGTTGAATTTTGCCATCCCCCCCCCCCCCCCCCCCCCCCCCCCCCCGTGTTGTTTACTTCTTTCCTTCCATGTACATAACTTCTCTTTGCTTCACGCAATGTTGAATATATGTCATAACCCCCACCACACACACACACACACACAAAAAAAGCCTTTCTTTTTTAATCTTCTCCAGGCAGTCATATATATAGGTTCTACATGACATACACTGGTACAATGTAACGTCCAACAGAACAGTTTGGGTACCTGCATGAACTCATGAACAAACAACATTTTGAGGGAATATAATATATATATATATATATATATATATATATATATATATATATATATATATATTGTAGACAGGCATTCATGCACACAATAATCTACACACACACACACACACACACACACACACACACACACACACACTCACACACACACACACACACACACACACACACACACACCGTGCAGAGAGAGTGTGTTATTCTGTAAAAAAAATAATTTTTAAATCAAGTCATCATTTGTTCCCATAGAATGTGTTTATTCTCAAAGACTTGCAACTCAAAATAAAAATAATTGAAAGGTCGTGAAGCTCAAACTATTTTGTATACAAACTGCATGGCTACCTTTGCTTTTGTCCTGTTTTTGGTGAGTTCCATCCATGCATAATAAGTTATGTGCTCATTTACTCACATTCAAAACACAAAATTATAACATGAAAAATTTCAGACTCTCCGACTGACATTAAAAGAATTGGTCAGTCACCAAACTGGATATGAATGTGTAATTTAGGTTTCAAAGTTAACATCACAAAGAGTTTCAAACATCTTGCTTCAACAACATGCAGGAGACCTGTCAACTGTCTCAGTGATGCATGTATGTTCATGTTGTATGTTGTCAGTTTCCTTGTAGTGGCACATTATTTCTTGTACGTTTACTTTTCTTTCATATTATTCTAACTAAAAGTTTGAATTTGGTTTAAATGTCAGAGTATGATATTAGTAAAGCACAATGACTTTGTGTAAAGAAAAAGGTGCTTTATAAAGGTTATTATTATTATGTATATAATTATAAGTCAACAAAGTATGCAGCTGTCAAAAAAGCAACAACAAAAAGAGCACAGTTTTCAGTTTGATCTTCCCACAGTCACTGATATGACCTTCAAATGTGAGAAATGTCTCCAAAAGTGGCATTAGTAGTATAAAACCCTAGTGCAGGTTATCATAGTGCAAAGGGTGAGAGCTCTCACACGGTCAGCCCTCCTGAATGCAACTAACTTCACGGCTTGACTACTGCAACTGTCTCCTCATGGGTACACCTAATTCTGTTATCCAACCTCTCCAGAAAATTCAGAACTTTGCTGCAAGACCTGTTCTCTTGGCACCCCATCACCACCACTCAACACCTCTCCTGGAAAAACTGCACTGGCTTCCCATTTCAGAACGTATTAAGTATAAAGTCGCTTGTATGTGTTTCAGTGCTATAAATGGTTCTGGTCCTGCTTACCTCTCTGAACTGCTGCATGTCTACACTCTGTCTCATACACTACACTCTTCTTCTGACACCCGCATGCACACTCCGAGCACCACTTTCCAGCACCCTCCTCCAAATTCTGCCAGATTTAGTTACGCCACTGAAGGGGCACTCTTTATCTCCGCGTAGCTGTCCAGCGACGTGGTCAGTGCCCTCTGAAAGGTTCAGGTACTAATATGACTGTAGAAGCAACCTAGCACCAAAGCACGCACGTAAACATGAGAAATCCACCCCGGGTAAAAATAAATAAAAAAAAGTTCTGTCTCAATTCAAACGATTGTGGTTTTATTTGTGCTGGTGTAAACTTTGTTGGCAGCTATAAATGACATCTTGTTTTATTTGGGTCATTTGTAACAAACTTAGTGCTGTTTGAGCACCAACAAAAAACTGCTCGTTAGCTGACAGTTTTCTGGACCCTAAGGCGTAACTAAATATGGCAGTGGTTAAAGGCAGGATGTTGTATACCAGTGCTTGGAGTTTGACCCGCATGCTGGAAATCCAACAATACAAACGCAAGACTCATGGATTTTGCACCTTCTCTTGCTTTGGACCCCACATTTGGAATTCACTCCCACAAGACCTTAGACACTGCTCAACCCTGTCATCTTTTAAAGCCAAATTGAAAACCTTCCTCTTCTCACAGTATTTCCATCCTAACTAATATCAGTACCCAGTTTCTGCTACAGTCAGTGTGTGTGTGTGTGTGTGTGTGTGTGTGTGTGTGTGTGTGTGTGTGTATGTGTGTGTGTGTGTGTGTGTGTGTGTGTTATTTTTTTATAATACTTTATGTAAACTGTTTTGGTAGTACTATGCTCTACATGTGTATAGAATATCATATTTAGGTTAACATGTATCATGTGAGCACTCAGGGCCTTGATGAGTGCATGATAAATGTACATTATTATTATTATTATTAAATACCAACTAATTCTCTTGGTCACTCAGAAAAACTAGCCAGTGTCAAAAGTTCTTGGTGAGTCTGCAAACATGTTGTTTGCTTGCTTTAAATACAAGGTAAAGTTGTGAAAAGTATTCTGATTTATGGTATTATAAACAACTGTAAAAAGCATACAAAGTGAAATCTGATTGGATAAGAACTTTGCAAAATCAAACCACTTCCTTGAGAGTTTACTTTTTAACACCCCGATTACTTTGAAGTCAGGGTGCTGTCACGGCAACTGGTGTAAAAAGCCACATTCAGTGGAGATCTTCATAATGCAAACTGAGTCAGACACTTACATACACAGCATCAAAGAAAAAGCCAGCATGATTTTTTTTAGCATGGACAGCCACGCCGACAAATAAACACTCATCATCACATAGACTCACATGTCTTTGCACACCAACCAGTCCAAAAACAAAAGCAACTTTCAGTGGAATTTTTCTCAAGTTCTTTGTCCAAAGCTGCTGTAACCTTTGATTTTCAGCCGTCAAAGTCACCAAAGCTGCAGATATGAAAAGGTAAATAAAACTCAATGGAGGTAGTCATCATGCAAAGTTTGTTCGATTTCAATGTTGTTCCACAGAGACACTAAGGACTATTAGGGATGGGGAGCCCAGAACAGCCACCTTGACTTTCACACAGCTCCTGAGCTTGGCAAAGTTTGAGAGAAAAATTTACTTAAATAGGCTCTGAGCAAAAGCATGTGTTGAGAGCTCAGAAGCTATGTGAAAGTCAAGGTAACCATCCTGGGCCCCCATCCCTACTAGTCCATGCATGTCTCTGTGGACGTAAAGCAATGTTAGAAGATGACGAAGAAGCCAGTGTCAACATTTTAGTCAAAGATGCCCTCTGACCTGGTGGCTACATAAACACTCTGGTGAACATGTAAACATCCATCATTACACTGGTTCCCGTAATTTTTTATGAGTAAATGGCCAGGGTATAATAAAGACTCCATTATAATGATTGGAACACTTTTTTTACACAAATATGCTTCTTCTTTTTTCTTTTTTTTTTCTTTTTTAAAGTATGCTATTATATGTCCATGAAAGGTAAATATATTCTCTGCAACCTGTAAACTAGAGTGCTCTGACAGTGCCTCAGAAATAATGAAGACAGATCATAAATTTCATGCAAAAACAGGAACAAACAAAATAATGTGAACACATGAAAGTAAGAGCAAATTTCCAGCTAAAATAAAGGATGAACACTTGCCTCTGTGCACATGTAAAACAAATAGGTAAATCAACAACAAAAATAACCACTTGCTGACTCTAATGTCTCACACCAAGGGGAAAAAATTATTTGTTAGAAAATGAACACCAACATAGTATGTGAACTATAAATATCTGTCCCTCTCTACCCACCTCCTGGGATCTTGGTCCCTGCCAGTACCTACCAGAGACCATGGCATACACAAGTCCAAGGAATGAACCAACCACAGATAAATGTATCACTGCTACAGTCAGGACATGCATTACAAATCTTCCATCCATTTGTATCTAAACTGGGGATTTTTTTCTTCTCTTCTTCCTACTTCCTAAAACCTTTTCAGGCCAACACTGTTTCCTAAGTGTGCTCCAAAGCAATGAAATTTCGTCCCTTCTGACATGTCATGTTCAGTCATCCCATGCCTTCAAAACTGCATTAAAAACTCACCTCTACAAACAATACCACAGCAAGTGATTTCAAAATCTGTCTTCTTCCCACCCCATTACATTCCTTCAGTGCACCCATGTGTGTGCAGGGGTGTGGGTGTGGTGAGCGAGAAATACAACATAATGTTCATATATTCTTTTGGAGGTGTTATGTGTACATTTCTGTTGATCTTGCAAAGCACAATGTGCTCGCCCTTGTGGGTGAGATACCACACTATAGAAGTGACCGCTATTTATTATTAGTCAGAATATTCCTGTGGCCAACTTGGGTAAATTTCAATGAGAAGCAGTTGAGACAGAACTGGTCTGCCCAGCCTGGCACAGAGTCACCAGAGGCAACTTCCCCTCTGCTACCAACTGTATTTGATTTTCATTGTTCCCCCCATGCCTGCCTGAAACCACATACATCAGTCAACACTGTATGTGTTCCCCACTTTTCACACATACTTACAGTGTGTGTGCTTTCTTCTTTCAACTGGAGGCCTGTGTACGAGAGAAATATTCCAGTGAGTGTGCATTCCTGGGCCCCTCAATATAAAACACAGGGCATGTCCAAAATAAAAATAAATATTAAAAAGAAAAAAAGCACCCCCCCCCCCCCCCCCCCCCCCCCACACACACACACGCACACACACATAGATTGTCACAACAGAGGCCATTTCAGAGCCCCTTTTCTGACAAGCTTTTGTTCCTGGCATCCTGTTTTTTCCCTAAATCAGATAAACCTGAAATGAGTCCAAGAATACTCAAATCTGGTCAATGACTGCCAATGCTCTTCAAGAAAATCAAGCACAATAATGGGCAACATAACCAAAGTCAAACACCGTAACAGTGAAATTCAACCCAAGTACTTCCATTTTAACACTTTAGATGCAGGACAATCCATAAACAAGAAACTGGCTTGTCAACTTTTTTTCTTTTTTTTGGTCCCAAAAGGCTGCCTTCCTTAGCATGCACAGCTCTGTTCCAACATTCCAAGCCTTGCTTTCCAACACCTTCCTCCAAACTCTGCCAGAACTGATTATGCCACTAACAGGGCACTCTTTATCTCCATGCAGCCATCCTCTGGTGCTGTCACCACCCTCAGAAAGGTTTGGGTACTAACAAGACAGAAAGCAACATAGCATTAAAGCAAGCATGTAACTATGTGGTGTGTCTGCCCGGGTAAAAAAATTAGTTCCATCTCGATTCAAACAAGGAATGAGTGAACAACTGCTGGTGAGGTTGACAAAATAGAACAGCTCTAGAGAAATGTACTCACCTTTATGATGACACATAAAGAACAATTAAAAACACAAGTGCTTTGAACACATAGTCTTTGTCTGGTCGAAAGTGCCTATGCTTTTAATTGTTCTTTATGTGTCGTCGTATAGGTGAGTACATTTCTCTAGAGCTGTTCTATTTTATTGATTCAAACAGTTTGGGTTTTTATTTGTGATGGCATAAGCCATGTGGACAGTAATATAAGAAATGCCTGATCTAATCTGAGTTGTCTCTTTCAAACTTAAGGAACAACACTGGAGACCTGTGACACAACCAGTTGTGGCAGTGGCTGGAGAAAGGATGTCATAAGCCAGTGCCCAGTGTTTGCTCCATTCCTGGTAAGAACTGTCCCATGAGTAATCCTTCAAACAAGATACGGTAAATGTGTGTGCACCAATAGCGATGCACATTTCAACAATACACAAAACCAGCATGGCACAAAGTAAGAGAGCCCCAATGAAGGGCAGTGGAGAGGGGAAGGCAATGTCACAACCCGAAACAGCGATCACCAAGAGAAGTGTTTGGTGAACGTGTGCTGTGTGTATTTGTGTGTGTGAGTGTGTGCAAGTGTGCATGCATGTGTGTGGTGTGTGCCTCTGTGTGTGTGTGTGTGTGTGTGTGTGTGTGTGTGTGTGTGTGTGTGTGTGTGTGTGTGTGTGTGTGTGTGTGTGTGTGTGTGTGTGTGTGTTTGCATGCATGTGTGTGTGTGTGCGTGCGTGCAGGCATGTATGCATGTGTGTGTGCAAGCAAAGAGACAGGCATGTCAACAAAGTGGTCTTTATAAAAGATACCTTAAGCCAATTAAAAGAACTTTCTACTGCTGGAGGGAGAAAGCAAAAACATGCAAAACAGTTTTCAGCTCAGTGCTTTAACAATAACAGTTACAGAACAATAACAAGGCAGGTGATAAACAACAAAAAAGCCAGACAGGTTCACAGTAGAGACAGTAAATTCCTCAACCTGTCTGGTCCTCATACTTTCAAAACAATCAATTTGGCATGCATAAATAATTATGCACAAAGCAAATAAAATAAAACAATCACAATCACAAGCAAAAATATAATCAAACAGTGACTTTGCTGTCGTTGCATGACACATGAATCTCAACCAGAGAATCTGATCAATCTTCTGAGGTGAATTTATACTGACAAACATAGACCACAAATCTCACAACCAAAGCGAAGCAGCTGGCCACAAGAAGCTGAACCACACATTAAAATGTTGCTAATGCATGTGCTGAAAAGGCAGAACAAACAAAATAATGACATCAAAAGCATCACAGACACAAATGACTAATCCTGTGTACATCAGATCATAAACAAAGACAGCAGGGACAGTAAGACCATTGCATCACCACAAATGAACATACCGCAAAAATGTAAATCTGTGTGCTGTTCAAATTAATGACATTCAACTATCATTGGCCATCATCTGTATATATATGAAGCTGAAATTATAACAAATTTATCTGTACATTCACATCTGATAAACACCAATAAATTAAATAAATAACAGGTCAGGAAACGATATAACTCCTCTTCATTGCATTATAGGTGAGCAAAAGTACATCTGTACCATACTGGTCAAATTAATTGCTCTATTTCTATAACAACAGCAGCAGCAGCTGTAGCAACATCAACAAGAACACCCACCGTCATCAATGTAAAATAATAATCACCCCATTTTAAAATTACTTGGAAAGGCCCCTGTAAATACTCAGAACACCCATCATCCTGTGGTTTCAAAAACACATGACTTCCTGTGATGTGTAGTACAGCGCATTTGAGACACACCTCAACAATGTCATATGAAAAGAATGCAAAAAGCAGGCTTATCTGCATAATTTTTAGCCTAGTGGTTTTGGAGGCCTTGCTAGAATTTCAAGTAAAAGAGTTCATTCCCAGTAGGCTCTTGGCACAACAAGATATGGCTTGAGTGCCAAGAGGCGAGTGAATACAACTCAAAGAACTAACACACTGCTAACACCCAGCAATGTCTCTAAGTGCCCCAGAGCAGAAAGCACTTCAGACTGTTGTCTGTGACTGCTTTCCAATATGCAAACTGCTGCCAGACTACATTTAGTGTAAATAAATATCTTGAATAGTATCTCTCTGTAATTATATGAATGTTTTTTGTTTGTTTTGTTTTTACATTTTGACATTCAGGTAAACCAGCCTATACTGGGAGAGAACGGCAAACTGGAGAGAAGAGATGGTGGTAGCACTAATAATAACAATGAGTGAGATTCTATGTATCAGCATCTGGAACACAAATGATCAGGTGCATCATCTGAAGTATGGTGTACTTTAAAGAACAGAACCCCCTCTCTTCAAGTCACTCTCACAAATATTACTGTTCTTTCTGAAAGAAAGGGAAAAAAGAAGAAGAAAGAAGCTGCATGCAACAACAACAACAGCTCTTACATTCTGTATTTTCATCTTTAAATCTTTTTCAATCATTAAATTATGGTTAAACCGTTTTCTCCCGCAATGATTAAGGTCCACAAATACATTATACAGTGAGACAGATCACAGAAAATAAAACACACAGTGGAACTCCCTTTTAAAAGACAAAGTGTCTGGAGACACAGTGGAACTCCCTTTTAAATTAAAAGACAAAGTGGCTGGAGCCATCAAGATTAAAAGAATGCCTTAACGGAATTAAAAATTCAGGGCAAGAGTACAGCAGCGACATGTGATTCACCTGGTATTCAGCCAAATTTCATTTTAAAGGAGTGAATAATAAAAGGGTTTCAATGAACCACTGACACTGTGCAGAGATTATCTTAAAAGGGTTCCACTTAATCATCAAACATATTTAACATTTGGCCTCTGATAAAATGTCAGCAATAAAATTAATATAATATTATATGATTGTCCCTAAGCCTGATTTAATTGTCCAGTGGCAATTTTTACAATTGAGTTTCAAACACAAGCATAAGGATTAGACAAGAATGAACATGTGTTAAATTTACACATGAGACTAAAAGAGAAAATATCACCGTAGATATACGCTCTGTCAATGGTTAATCATGTTTTGTACTGGTGACAAGCATGGTATGTGCATCTAAAAGGAACACTCCGAAATAAATAGCTTATGCACAAATATACAACACATAATTATTTTCAATGTGAGCTCAGCTAAGGGAAATGCAAACAATGGTAAAGTTTTAGTTTACTATAACACCATTGGTGAAGTTTTAGTTTACTATAACACCATTGGTGAAGTTTTTGTTTACTGTAACACCACAACCATAACAGTTCTCTTCCACTGAAGTTTAAGAGTTTCTGTGAATAAATATGAAAAGGATCACCAGGTGTGCACCACATGTATGAAGGATGATGTCAGCTTACAGTTCCATTTGCGTTAGTCAGGTGAAGGTGGGCAGCAAAGGGTGACAATACATCACAGCCTTTTCACTGCACATAAAAAACAACTGCCTTTAATTCAGCTCTGGTGGGCAGGGAAAGCTCAGTGGCTGTGCGACAGACTTGTAACTGAAAGGTCTCAGGTTTGAGGCCCAGCAGGAGCAGCAGGAGAATTTTCTTCTCCAGGGGTCAACTTTCTAAGCTATTTTGGTATCCATTCCACCCACATGTTCAGTTTTGCATGTCACCAGCCATGTAACAATTAAACAGTGCTGTAAGCACGTAGGTGGATATTCAAAACACACCGTGTAAAAGCTACTCCCTCATTCAGAATCCCATGTGACTAGAGCGCAAAACCAGAGAACAGCGCTATAGTTGCTGTTGTTAAGTGCTTAGGGTTCATCTTGAGATGAGGCACTCAACAAGGGTTCATATACACAAATACAAAACAGATCTGTGCTTATAATGATGAGACTGACCCACAGATCACAAAATAATACATTCCGATGCCAGTCCTGCTGAATTTATGACTTCCATTTCTACTCCTCTCCCTCATTTTTGTGAGAGAGAAAACAGTTTCACAACAAAGTAAGCCCTGTACAATAGCTAATGCTGATCAATACATGTGCCAGTCTCTCAGGATATATGTATTGCTACATAACTGTCTGTTTGTAGTCATTGCGCTGACTGAAACTGACATTTCCTGCTTGCCACTTGCAACCAGTAAAGTTGAAAAGCATAACGCACACAAGAGAGATTCTAACAAAAAGTGAACACCATAAACTGACCAAACTGACCATTGGTTCTGTACCATCAATACACTTAAAATGAAAATCTATCATACAAACAAAAAGCTGACAAACCTCAGATAACAACTTCTGGGGCTTGACTTAAACATGCGTATGTACATGTGCTTCTGTGTGTGTGTAGGGGGGGGGGAGGGGGGGGGGTAAGAATGATATAAATTTGTGCATATCAATAATAACGTTGTGCATGTTTTTGATGTCACTTGTTTCCGCTTGTTCATGAAGTGTGCAGGGTATCATGGGTTCAGTGTGCGGGGAGCTTCCTCTCTTCTAGACACAAATCCCTTGATCTAGCCTACCCATGTTTGCTTGTTTGTTGTATGTGCCTAAGGCTCAGCTAAGACAGGGCTCTCTCGTGTAAGACCCAAACAATAAATATTACAAAACAGCAATCAACAAAAAGTCTGTGTTCTAAACAAGACAGTGCTAAGTTCCAGAAGAATTAGAAGACAGCAGCAAGATCATAGCCAAAGCAAGTTATTCAGTCCATCATGCACGTTAATGAATAAAAGCCTCACAGTGATGTGCTTGGCAACAACCACAAAAACAAAAACAAACAAAAGTTATTCAGTCCATCAATCAGCTGGTCGAAGAGTGATCTGCATGATGAGCGAGTCGTCCACAACAAACGGCGACCCAGGCTCCATCAGCTCAGCCACGGTGATCTTCTTGTCCATCTCTGTGTCGGTGGTGTAGCGCGTCTTTGAGAAGGTCTTGCGCCCTGACACCGACTTGAGGATCTGGTGATTGTTGATGATGGACAGGTAGTACTCCACCGGGCGTGGCTGGTCCAGGATGAGGTTAGAGTAGAGCAGAATGCGGAAATCGTCGCTGGTGGAGGAGAACCCCTTGGGGTGCACCTTCAGCTCCCATTCCCAGGTCTGAGCAGGGTAGGCCGAGGCTCGGGTGGAGAAGCGGAAGCTGACCTCTGCTCCTTTGGGGTAAGATGAGAACCTGTGGACGACGAAGCGCCTGTCCCATCTCAGGTCAGTGTAATTGCGCAGCAGGAAGCTAGACTTGCTGAAGTCTTTGTTCTTGGCTCTGGTGGTCAGGGGGAGGGCCAGGAACTTGTAGGCCTGCATGATGTGTTTCTGGAACAGGCCTGGGTAGTTCTCCACCAAAGGGGTGGACTCCAGCTGACACAGCTGCTCAGCCGTCATCATGGGAAAGCGTATGTACTCCAGTATATCTGAAAGATGGGCCTCCAGGTTCTCCTGTCGCTCTGGGTGAGTTGGAGACTGGATCCAGCGTGTCACAGCCAGCCACAGTTCATACTCGTCCTTCACCCGTAGACTCGACGACCTAAGGAACTCCACCAGCTGATCGCGGTCCAGGTTGACCCACTCATCATTCCACTCCACTGAACTCATCAGTTCATCCATCTGTGAAGCCAGGGCAGACACGCAGGACAGCACGAGTCCATCATGGAAACACTTGGTGGCATACTGGAACCAGACATGAAACACATCCTTCAGCTGAAGCTTGGGGATGATGAATGATCGGGCAAAGTCGATGCAGACGCTACGGAGGTCCGTCACATTGTACTTGTCAGCCAGGATGAGCACAGGCAAGGTGGTGTCCATGTTGAGCTTGATGTGGCAACTGTACAAAAAGCGCAGGAAGCGTGGGAAGACTCGAGTGCACACACTCTCTTCAACAAGATTCACCTCCTGTGCACAGAAAGAAACAGCAAACTGAGCATGACAGTGGACACAGCACTCTCAAGTTTCAATAAACAATCATAGCCTATGGTCCTTCTGACCACAGAGGGATGGGCTACGTTACATGTTCTTCTGGTCTCTGCTTCAAATGTTCAAATGTGTCACCATCATGCAAAGGGGTGCAAATGGTACGAGAAAGAGAAGGCTGAAGAAGCTATGCTCTATTTGTTGGTGTCAAAGCAGTACATGATACCCAAGTTTAAATTATTTTTGTAAAGTTCAGCGTAATCAGTCACCTCCAAAGTCCACTTCTGCTCAATGTTTAGGATGATCTTAAAAGTATATATATATATAAGACTAACAGTTTCAGTATAAGACTAACACAGCAACAGAGCTTATTTTACATACATGGTATGGAACATTCACAAGCAGCATGTAAACTTAATCTTCAAGATTCAAGGTTACTTTATTATCTCATCAGAGAAATTAAAACATGGCTGAATATTAACCACACCACGCTTACGCAATAACATATATTGAATGAGAGAAATTAAAAATGAGCTGAACATTAACCAATAACACCTATTGTATATTTTGAAACTCAAAACAACAGTTATTGAAAATGCAAAAAGGGAAACCAAAGCAAAGATGCAAGTTGGCCAGAAAACATATTAAATAAGCAAATATTTTTATCTACAGGCTTAATGCGGTTGGTCTATCATCAATATTCATAAATACACAAGAAGTACTTTTCTGCTTTGAATTTTAGCTCCTCTGGGTTCAGACACGTTGATTCACTTTTTACCAGCGAAGAATAGAAAATGGTTGGCTTGTGAATTGGTTTTGCTACTTTTTGCCACACATGCTGGCCTTCTTCACGACGTTGCTGATACTTCTGACAGCTGGGCAGAAAATGGCAGCACTCACAGTCATGTTTTTTGTGACTTCCAAATCTTGATTTTGACACAAACAGGACCGGATATCATGCCCAAAGCATGATTTGTCCCGTGTCAAAATAAATAAGCATTCGTTTGAACTTTTTTGTGTTTGGATCTTGTTTCAGAATGCTAGCAGTCATTCTGTTTCAGTTTTTGTTTTGTTTTGTTTTTTCATGCCCAAAGCTGCTGTGCCTCTGATTTTTTGTTGTTGTTGCTCTTTTGTTTTTTCTTACTCATTGTTTATCACCAGAGCACATGATACTGCTTCATTTCCAGTCTCCTCTAGATAGCTACTCACATTGCTCTTGTCACCAGAAGTGTCCCATTCACTGCTGAACATTCGCTCAAAAACATCACTGGCCCGCACCAGAACCAGCTTGTGGGCGAAGTACTGTTCATTCCCCACAACAAGAGTCACATCACTCAGCAATGGGTTGTTGTAAAACTTGGCCTGTTCCAGCAAAGCCTGTCGCTCATTGCCATGGCAGTCAATGCCCTCAGGACTCTCAAGGGCCAGTGAAAGTGAAGCTGGAGATTGTGGAGATGATGATGCATTGGAGTTGGCATTCACAGGTTGATCAGAAGAATTGTCTGCTGCTTCTCCTAGCAGCAAATCCAAGGGGATAACTGGTGCCTGACGAGGTGGTGAAGCCATCTTCTGGTGTATGTCAGTTCTACAACCAGTGCAACAAAACAACAAATTTGAGACTAAAATTAAACATTTTATATACAACTACAAGGATAAAGTAAATTGCAAATTTATGTAACACTAATATAAAAACATTTTTTTATTGTTAACAGAAAATGTAACAAGCAGATCTTTGCAAGAATAATACAGGATTTTAGACAGTTATTCTTGGATGAAATTTAAGCAGTTTTGCAAAGTAGATTCCTCTATTGTTTTAGGAGAGGGAAAAAAAGGAAAATATTTCAGATAGTCTAAGAACTTGTGCTTGTTGCTGTAACACTATAGCTGTTCATCATGACTATGGTGGTACTGGTGCTGTCAGTGGCAGTGCCATGATCACTGTCAGTTTATACTGATATATATTAGAACTAGTGCAAGCTTAATTTATCTGCAAGCTACATCACTTTCTTCTCTTGTCCTTCTTCTCCTTCCATGGGCTGATCAAGGTCAGTTTCAGACAATGACTATGATTAATAAACCAAGCATCACAACTGGGGAGAAGAATACAAACATGACTGTCAAGTGGGTTCATTTTTGTTAAACGGTGTGCCAGAAATCATAAGAAACAAGTGCTGTGAGCACCCAGGGACAGGGGGTGCATATACATAGGTAACCTCTATTTCCTGATGGGGTATACATGACATTAATCAGAAAGCAACTTAAGTTGGCCAGTCACTTGTTGCCGTCACTCCGACCGTCACTATCCCTAGACGCTTTATTCTTCTTCTTGGTAGAATCCCTAATACGGGCAAAAATCTTCAAATATCTTTCACTAAAATGAAGAAAAACTGTTTGGTGCCCCCATCTTATTTAGTTACGGTGATGCAATACGTTATCCAGCCCTACAAAAGACAGTAACACTAACAGTCAGTGTTTCGACAGAAGCTGTCTTGTGGAGAGAGAGAGAGAGGGACAGAGGAAAATACCATCGATATAGTCGATTCTTAACGAGACAGCTGTTAGGTTCTTGTTAAAAACCCGCACGAACTACCCCGAGACTTTGTGTCCTTGCACATATCCGGAACTCTAGACCTCTGTTGTGTTAAGAAAAGAAGAGGCTAAATTTAAAAAAGAAAAGCGTGGCTATCCACAAGACAAAGACATGGCGGTGTTGTTTTGTTTACGCACGCACTTGTCATCTATCTCGCACATATTGTCATAAAGCGGCCAAAACACAAAACAGTAAAGAAACAACAACCTTTCCAAACATGCTTACGCCTAAAATGATAACTTTACCGTTCACATAAGTGATGTTTGCATCGTGTTTGCTGTGCATAAATTAATTTTTCATGTGATCTATTTTAGTTTGTGTGAGAGCATCATCAGCTGTTTCTCTTTCATGGACCCATTGCTACTTCTGTGAGAGAGTTGTGTAAAGGGCAGTAATCCATTTGTTTGGGTCTGTGGTTTGGGTCGAAGCACCGTGCCGCTGAGCTGGGTCGAAGTCACAGTCTGTGGTCGAAGTTGGAAGCTCACATCGGAATGGGAATTAGACCTACTCTGTCGTGGCCGGTTGTAGCCACAGCTTACCGCTACGGCTGCACGTACCCCCACCCCTCCTCCCCCTCTACAAGTGGCAGTTTTTGTGTGTTTTTACCGTGCAGTGTCTGCAGCTCGGCGGCAGTGGAACACAGATTTGCAGTTGTAAACGTGTGCTTTTAGTCATGGACCTGTATATAAATATAGGTCCATGCTTTCAGTATTCGTACAGAGCTCAGGAGCTATGTGAAAGTCGAGGTGGACGTCCTGGGCTCCCGTCCCTAACCTATGGTTTCTGCGGACGTAACTGAAGCAACACGGCTTCAACCAAGAACCAACAGTACGAAGTACTGTTGTAAAAAGAGTGACCTGGAAGGGGTGGGGTGGGGGTATTTTTAGTCTCTTCTCATCTGCTGGACAAAACGTGCCGGCTTTTGAGAAGGCCAGTTAATTCGTTGTTAAAGCAATGTATGGCCGCCGTACTCGCTGCGGTCTTTGCGTTGATTCAGTCAGTTGTCGCCACTGACGTGACACGGCGGTCGTACACATCGAGTCAGTCATAGTTGCAGCTAGTACTTAATTGTAGCTTCAAGTTATGGCTCCAGTGCCATAATCGCACCGATAACAGTTTGCAGCTGTAACTCACTCTTGAATCCGCAATTGTGGGGTACGACTGTTATGGCCAATAATACATCAAATAATAATGATGCGTAATGTGTTCACGCTCACGTAAACAACCGACCATGATTGTGCTGCCACTGGCCTTTCAGACACGGCAAAGGGCACGCTGTACGTCAGTCACAGCCTCTCCCACACTCCGAGCATCGCCGCTTTCCCGTACCGGCCTTTCTCCCTAGGAAGGATGTCGTAAACCAGTGCTTGGAGTTTGAGCCTCTCTTTCTCTCTTTCTTCTGGACGGCTTTACGGCTGGTGTGCGACTGTATTCTTCGTGTTTTGTTGTCCTGCTGTTGTTGTTTCATGTGCCTGTGTGTGTGTGTGTGTGTGTGTGTGTGTGTGTGTGTGTGTGTGTGTGTGTGTGTGTCCGCCGCGTGTGCCTGTGACGGTGTCAGTGCGTGCGTGCGTGTGTGTGTGTATGTGTGTGTGCGTGCGTGCGTGCGCGCGCGCGCGCGCGTGTGTGTGTGTACGTGCGTATGAGTGTGTCAGTGTGTACGTGCGTGCGCGTGTGTGTGTGTGTGTGTGTGTTCCTCTGGCCACGGTGATGCGTTGATCGACCAAGGCTTGCTTCAGTTGGGCAAGACGACTTAACGGTTTCGGTGACTCAGTCACTGAATGTCTGTAATAGTCATCAACAGTGGGGACGTGGCGGCGTTCCCAAGAGAGCTTTCCTTCTCCGCGGCCTGAAGCCACCACGTCGTACAGAATGGGAGCACAAGCACATAACTGCAAGCATAAATCTCTCAGTGTGGTACCAGGCGAAGCAGCCCTCACATTCCGGCTCCTGCACATTTGATGATTTATTCAAAGTAAGTGTCGCGGAAGTAACTGATATTAAGTACTTCATGATGGCTGCTGTCACATTTGGAGGCTGGTGTCGACGGTAATGCAGCGACTGCTTTTGCAGGTGCAAAATCACTGAGTCGGGAAGCAATGTGTGTGTGTGTGTGTGTGTGTGTGTGTGTGTGTGTGTGTGTGTGTGTGTGTGTGTGTGTGTGTGTGTGTGTGTGTGTGCGTGCGTGGCTAAAAATTGCCTCTTGATTTTGCTGCTGCAAAACTTGTGGCAACTTTGCAGTGGAACACACCCGGCAAGTCCAAGCCTCGCTTCGCTGGTGGAAGGATGTCGTAAACCGACGTTTGGAGTTTGGCAGATGCATAGTATAGGCGACCGCGATGGCATCTTCTCGATCTTTGCATCTTCACTTTCAGCATGTTGCCCCTGCAAAACTTCAGTAACTCGGGATTTTGTTGTTTTTTGTTTGTTTTTTAAGGGAGAAAAAAAAAAGGGAAAGAACAGATGAAAATTGCACGTCAGAGCCTTGTTGATTGCATTTTGTAGCGGCAAATACTGTGAGATACAAAAACTTGGCGGAAGCTATGACGCCGAATGTCGCTTTTGGAGATGCAAACTGCCACGAGTTATGCTGCACATAACTGTGTTCTGGCTTTGTTGTGAGTAATAGACTTTGTCGACTGCCGAGGCCTTCTTTGACCATAAGGGAGGCGTCACCTGGCACTGCTTGTGACGCGTATTTATAACTGCAGCAAAACGCGTGGTTATGTTCACACCGGCGGGCCACTTGCCGGCTCTGCCAGTGAATCTTGATTGTTTGCCTCAGAGACTTATTCATCAGAGAACGCAGGAGGTGTGTGGAAGTCGAGGTGGCCGTCCTGGGCCCCCCGTCCCTAATGGTCCGTAGGGTTTCTGCGGACGTAAAACAACACTAAACTTGAACTCAATCATCACCAACAGTGACGAAACGACACTGCTTTGTTGAGACAACAGCCATCTTCCAGTTGTCGCGTACAGAGGATCTGATACTTCTGATACTACAGTACTGGTAATACAGATACCATATGAAAAAAACACTTCTAGGGACAGACACCCTTGCTGCAGTGGAAGATGGGGGGTTGCTGCAGCAGCTGCCGGAATGAAGTGGGTCCTCGGAAAGAGCCCCGTATCATGGAACAAAAACACATTGAAGCTGTGCGGAACTCCTGGGCCGTCATCGCAGAAAACAAAGAAAAGTTTGGAGTCTTCGTTTACAATCAGTATGACAGACCAGTTCATTTATTTTGATGATCATGGTGGTTGGTTCACTTGCGGATGGACAGTCTCTCTCAGTGTGTCTCTGTCTCTGTCTGTCTCTCTGTCTATCTCTCTCTCTTGTTGTCTTAGCATATTTTACTCTCTAGGATTTTTTATACTTTTTTTTTATTTCCCAGATTTGTTCGTTTAAGTTAATGCAGCCGTGCACTAAAAGGGCCACGTGGGGTTTTGTTTGTTTTCGGGAGATCAGACAGCTAATGTGTATATATGCACCATGATGGGTCATTGGGGTACTGTGTTCTAAAAGCTGTGCTTTCCTCTCTTTTTCATTGTCGCGTGCTGTTGTTGTTGTTTTTAAATTTCTTATACACCCCCCCCCCCCCCCCCCCCCCCCCCCCGCCCCCACCCCCTCCTCCTTCTCTTCTCTCTCAGTCTCAGGCATTTCTCGGTGCTTACTGCGCGTTTTGGTGTCGCGTGCATATTTTCTGTGTCCAGTATTTACATTTTCACATGTTTGAACTTTGAGACGTAAAAATTGGCTATAATGTAATTTCTTTTCTTTTTTCTTATTTCTGTATTGTTTATGTCCGTTGTTTGAGATGCCAATTAGTGCTACTTTGTCATTGATTTCTTTTGTTATATTTAGTTGAGATGAGTTGCCAAAATCCAACAGTTCTAGAGCATTGTGCACTACTAAAAAAGAAGAAGTTTAAAATGCATGTTCCATGTAATCTCTAAGGTATTTATTTGAAGACATTATTCCCATTTTACAAATTAAGTTATTGTTTGAGTAGAGGTTGTAAATAAATTTGAAGTGACCGTGAACATAGTAATTCTATCTTTTCACTGGGCACTTAGGCTGATAATTATGATGTACCCCGTACTAATCTTAGGTTCGCTTGTAAAATGATCAGAAGGTCACAAGATACAGCTGAACACAGTCCTCCCCCCCCCCCCCCCCCCCAACGCACCCCCGCTCCCCTCCCCCGCCCCTGCTCCCGTTGAGACCTTAGTATGACCTTGACCTTGACGGTCGCAAATCTATCTTTCGCTTGGCACTACGGGGTTATGTTGATGCATCATTATGCCAAGTTTGGTTATAGGCTTCCCGGTTCAAACGATCTATTGCGGAAAATGATTTATTAACATTTTGAGCTTTCGCTGTAAGCTTGAACTTGAACGCAGCAATCCAGTCTTTTCATCGGACACTTGTCGGCGTGTAGTGGCGTACTGTTAACCTAAGTTCGGCTGCAAAATAATCAGCAGGTTGAAAAGAACTAATTTTATTTGCGAACCTAGCATAAGTTGTTTTTCATTACAGAATACACTGAGAATACAAAATCTTTATTGTCTGTGAATAACATAGAATATTTGCTTGAGACATGTGCATGCTCTGTGCATTTTTTTTTTTTACTAGCTAGCCACCCCTCCCCCTTTACTAAACAGACATACTCATTATAGATCACGGTTCCAGTTTCCTGACCATGGAGAAAGAACTCCGGGAGTATTTCCCTACCGTCGTTGAGGAGGATGGGAAAGAGACGTTTCGCGTGAATGAGGTGGGGCTTCGGCGTCACGCTCTGAAGGTGCTGGATGGCATCGGGCTGGTTGTGGAGTGTCTCGGCGACACGGAGAGGCTGCAGCGCGTTCTCCGCTGTCTCGGTGTGCGCCACTTCCGTTCAGGGATCAAGCCCGAGATGCTTCAGGTGAGACATGATTTAACGCGTTGCCGAATTAAGGTCGATTTTTTAATTTATTTTTTCGACTTCAGAACGCAGGCGAGATCAAGAGGAATGAATGATTGAATGAATGAATGAATGAATAAATAAACTTTATTTCACGAGGGTAGTGGAGTAGACACAGGGTCATTTTACATCCAGCCCTCGCCCATGAGGAGGGAGGTCGAGCTGGGCTCTCATAGCTGGACGGATTGTCTTGCTGCTGAGCTGTTCCTCAACAGTTGCTTTTCGGACACCGTCTTTGTGACTTTGTTCCGCACAGCTGTTGTCGGAAACACAAATTAGCGAAGTACACAAGTTGCTTCTCACTGGCTGGGTCCCCACCTCCTTAACGTTGTTGTTCTGGGGGTGGCTGACGGTCTCTCAGTTCGGGCTTTAGTGGTCGGAGCGCTTGGACGAGCTATTCATCTCTACCCGACCCCCGACCCCTTTCCCAGTCCCTAATAAGCCGTATGGTTTCTGTGGACGTAAGGCAGCATGAAAGAAATGAAAGATCGATATCAGAGCACAGGAGTTGCGTGAAAGACGAGGTGGATGTCCTGGACTCCCCGCCCGTAATAGTCCTTACTGTCTCGGTGGACGTTAAACAGCATTGAACTTGAACTCGACCGAACGCGATTAGTCAGTCCGGGCACGCGCAGACGACACACCGACTCCTCACTTCCGCCGACGTGACGTCTCCGTTTGCCTTCTGTTATCGATGAACAAATTATAACATGGCTTGCTAGAACATTCTTCTGGAAGCCAAGGTTGTCACGTTTGTTAAATGATGCAACAGTGACGGGGTAAAATCCAAGGAAAAGGTCGGAAATTGCTGTACCATTTTAAAAATTATTTTGGGTTACAAATATGATCACAATCATTAAATGAGACCCATACCTACCGATTACAACCAAAATCCGCAACAAAAGGTGAAAAAAAAATTAACGTATTTTGTGTTTGATTGTTTCGAGTCGGCGTCACAGATTGCAGATGGCGAACGAAGTCCACGAAGTGCTGCCAGGTAAGCGGCCTCGTTAACAAGCTACGGCAATTAAAAACCCACGGAAAATGCACGGAAAAAATTGCAACCTGAGAACGTTGAGTCGTGAGTACGATTGCCTTAACATCGGCACTAAGGAAGCGTTCACGTTGTTACTGGGAAACTAGGTCAAATGTCAAAGGGCAACATGCACCGACTCGAAACAATCAAAGACAAAAATATACGAAGAAAAAAGAAAGAAAGAACTTGAAAAGAAAAAAACTCACCTTTTTTGTTGTTGTTGCGGATTTTGGCTGTAATCGGTAGATATGGACCTGATTTAATAATTGTGATGATATTTGTGACCCAAAATAACCTTTAAAACGGTCCAGGAATTTCCGACCGTCTCCTTGGATTTTACCGCGATGGGTGTGGTTTGTTGTAAAGCAATCGGTTTAGTGAACCAGTGACAAAACTTACCCGGCTTTGCAAGGGCAAAAACTCGTTGGAGTCGATCAGTTCTTCATAGTCGATGACGATGTTACTGTCGAAGCTCTGTCAGTTTTGCACTGGCGGCGACAAACCAAAGATTATAAATACATGTATTTATAATCGTTGGATAAACACAGCCCCGCTTGATAATTGTTGACAAAGAGCACGGGGCATGTGCTTTGTTTACATTCCAGTGGTACTTGGACAGCCCGCGGGCTTTTCTACGATGGTATGTTTGTACGCTGGCGCTGTGCCGGTTTATCGTAAGTAAGTAAGTAAGTAGCTTGGTGTTTTACGCACAGTCAGCCATTACGGTTATATCAGGGCGACCCGGTTTATCGTAGCGAATGCAAAACTGACAGAGCTCCGACTGTCAGCATTTTTGTTTTTGTTTTGTTTCAATATTGTTTTACGTCCACAGAGACGGTACGGACTATTAGGGACGGGGAGCCCAGGACGTCCACCTCCTCTTTCATACACTTTCTGAGCTGTCAACATCTTCTTTCATGGTGCTTCACGTCCACAGAAAGCATAAGCCTATGGCTTATTAGGGACGGACCCGGGGAGAGTGGGATAGGGAATGAGAGCCCATGCCCACCTTCCTGTTCACGCAGCTCCTGAGCTCTGTTGTCGCTTCAGTCAGTGTTGCTTCAGAAACCACCAGGAACTCTCTCAACGTCGTCGTCGATTTTATGAAGAAGGCCAGTGTTGTCATTGATCCAGAAAATCGACTGCTCTAGAACAAAGTGCAGCTAACGCTTCAGTTCGTTGCTTCATTTAAGAAGCGTGATGTGCTTGTGTTTCAGTCTCAAAATGTTCTAGATACCAAGCCACGTAGTTTCTTGATGAATGACAGAAAACAACTGATTCTGAGTAGTTGAAATATCGAAAGTGGAATATGTCTCGTCTGCGCATCCTGATTTACCAGACTGATCGGTTCTGTCAGAGTTTGGTGATGCTAAATTTCCCAAGGAAAGTCGATCCCAGTCTACCGAAACCAGCACTTCAAGTACAATTAAAGGCCCAAAGCGGGGCAGTGATTGTTGCGCGCTTCAATAGGATCGTGAGGTAAAAATAAAAAAAGTGCGAAAATTGTTTACAACTGTTCTTTCCTTGTGGAGTGATTTAATAGTCCTCGGACTTTAACGTCTTGTCAACCACACGGGGTCATCTCAGAACAGTCCTTGTGGAGAGAGAGAGAGAGAGAGAGAGAGAGAGAGAGAGAGAGAGAGAGAGAGAGAGAGAGAGAGAGAGAGAGAGAGAGAGAGAGAGAGAGAGAGAATTAATTATTTATTGTATTATAACGTTTTGCCAGCATACGGTCACCTCAGGATTACTCCTCAAGATGTTAGTAACTTGGTATTTTACGCCCAGTCAACCATTACGGTTCACCGAGAGAGAGAGAGAGAGAAAGAGAGAGAGAGAGAGAGAGAGAGAGAGAGAGAGAGAGAGAGAGAGAGAGAGAGAGAGAGAGAGAGAGAGAGAGAGAGAGAGAGAGAGACAGACAGACAGACAGACAGACAGACAGACAGACAGACAGACAGACAGACAGACAGACAGAGACAGAGATAGACACAGAGAGACAGACAGAGATTTCGTGTACGTCGATTTGTAATTGAATTTAACGTCCTGTCAACTGCACAGGTTTCTCAGCCGGAAGTTCATGTCTGTATCATCATCGACTAAAATGGCAGATTCAAAATGATGTGCACATCGTGTGTGTGTGTGTGTGTGTGTGTGTGTGTGTGTGTGTGTGTGTGTGTGTGTGTGTGTGTGTGTGTGTGTGTGTGTGTGTGCGTGTGTGTCTTTAGAAACTGTACCCGGCTGTTCACGAAGGCATGCGGATGCTGCTTGGAACAGACTACAGCAAGCAAATTCGCATCGCGTGGCAGAAGAATTTCCGTTATATGACTGACAGTATGACTATTGCAATGGAAGAGGAGTTTGCGAGGAACCAGTCATAGAAACTACCTGCAGGATTGATCATGTGTTCAGTGCAGTGACGACTGGCCCATCTTGGGGTCACTGAAATGGTAAAAATTCATATTATAATACAATACAAATGATGCAATTGTATGCCCTCGTGGGGAAATTTGTTCACAACCAGTTAACACAAGAAAACAAAACATACAATAAATATAGTTCAAGACAGTTTAGGATATTACGAATTACGCACAAAAGCACTCTCTCTCTCTCTCTCTCTCTCTCTCTCTCACACACACACACACACGTGAGCGCGCTCGCACACGCACAAACATTTTAAAGCCATTACAAATTAATGCGCTTTAAACGTAAATAACACGTGCCGCACAGCGACTCATTCAGCCGCCACGCCGCACTCACACACATACACACACACACACATTGAATAATATTCAGTGTGGTGTAGGTGTGTTCGAGCTTTGTCATGGATTATATTCTGTATTATATTATTCATAGCGTAGCCTCGCTGCATTTTACTGTTAAAGAACACATTTTTGGAGCAGTCTTTGTCCAGTTATTGCACGGTGTGTATCCGTGCCATGTGTGAGTGGCTGGATACAGTGTGCGTGGGTGTGGGCGTACTGTCTCATGGATTATCTTTTGTATGATTATTCATATTTATAGCGGCATTGAACTAGACTATTAAAGTACTATTTTTGTTGTTGTTGTGGGATGTGATGATTTGATACTGATGTACCGTATTAGGACATGATATTAGGATGCGACGTTTTGTGTTGTGCTGTGTACCAGGCCGCCGCCAAATAATCTTACCCTTGGGGACAATGAAGCTGAACTGTTATTGTGTTGCATTGCATTGCATTGTATTGTATTTCTCTCTCTCTCTCTCTTGTTCAGTTTACTGAGGGGCATCTGTAGTGCCGATCGCCACGCTGCCACTAGAGGAATGTGTTAAATTCTGCGTGTCAGTCAGTGTTCAACGTCTTTTGTTTCTCTCTCTCTCTCTCCCCCCTCCCCCATGTGTGTGTGTGTGTGTGTGTGTGTGCGTGTGTGTGTGTGTGTGTGTGTGTGTGTGTGTGTGTGTGTGTGTGTGTGTGTGCTGTGTGTGTGTGTGTGTGTGTGTGTGTGTGTGTGTGTGTGTGTGTGTGTGTGTGTGTGTGTGTGTGTGTTTACTCTCTCTCTGTGTGGTCATTTGAGACCTATTTTATACACCAATACAACTCCGCCCAGTCCTTCCGACTGCCTTCCGACCCCCCCCCCCCCCCCCCCCCCCACCGTTCCCCCCTTCTCCCTTACTGTTCTTATATAAGCATTGACTGCTTCTGTTTTCTTTTCCGATACTAGTCATATGAACTGATCAGATGTTCTACTGCTTCATTTGCTCATAATATACTCACCGTATGCTCATAATATGTAACTGAATGATGTATGGCATGTGTTCATCTGGCGCTGTGAGCACGCTATGTTTGTGTGGAAATTCTCATGTATAACGTTTCACTCACTCATTCATGCCTATATGTATATAAATAATGCCTGTATTTTTGATATCTATTCATCAGCAGCTTAGCAAGGATTAGTTGTTAGACAGGTTTTTGACTGAACCTAAACTACAATCCTTGTCAAAATAAAGTTTTTGAGTTCGAGTTCGAGTTCTCTCTTTCGCGCTTTCCGACTTCCTCTCTCGCTCCCTCGGCTTTGTCACCCAGCCCGACGCTGTGCTCCATCATTAAAATCGTTTCATTTCCACCTATTTTTAGACATCCTTTAGAAAAAACACCATGACCATGGGCGGCATTGCATAGATATCAAAACAACCACAGTGCACGGCCATTAGAAAAGTTTATTCCGAAAGGGGCATGCATTTAACAAACAAAAAAATCAAAAAAAATCATGCACCTCTATTAGGCTAAGTTAATTGCTGCACGGTGGCTCACACGGTACTGCATAACCAAGACGATACGAATAAATAATAAGCATAATATAATCTCATTCTCTCTCTCCCCGGCCAGTTACACACACACACACACACATCGGAGTACAGCATGAACGGTGCCCAGAACCAGTGAACAAATGTTGGTGACCTAATTTCACAGTACCACAAAACTTTCAAAGTCGGTAGACTGGCACGCCCTGGCAATCTGGCACGCCAAAAAAAGTCGGCAGACTAGCTTTTGTCAATCTGGCATGCTGAAAAAGTCGGTAGACTAACTGTCGGCAATCTGGCATGCCGAAAAAGTCGGCAGACTAGCTATCTGCAATCTGGCATGCCAAAACTGAAAAGTCGGCAGATTGGCTGTCGGCAATCTGGCACGAAGAAAGGGTCGGTAGAATGGCTGTCGGCAATTTGGCATGCAGAAATAATCAGCAGACTAGCTGTCGGCAAACTGGCATGCATAAAAAGTCGGCAGACTGGCTGTCGTCTAACTGGTATGCAGCAAAAGTCGGCAGACTGGTTGTCGACAAACTGGCATGCAGAAAAAGTCGGCAGACTGGCATATCACATACCCCCGTCGGAGCCTTATTAAATTTTCACACCGCTGTAATACTCCGTAGACTAGTCACGGAAATAGAGAGCGTTCGAGACTTAGGAGTCAGTGTTGGCTACACCAACAGTGCAGTGTACAACTTGCTTAGGCAAGTGTGTAGAGCACACAGATCTACGTGGTGTACACATGCTATTTCGCATTATAGTGCCCAACTTCAACAGTTTGAAGATTAACACATTCAGTGCATGCTGCGTTATTTTGATGTTTCTATAATCCACCAACCTCTGGCATGTATGGCGTACAGGATCTTTAACATGCGTGTGGGATCCTTTTGTTTGCGTGCGCACACGGGGGACCTCGATTTATAATCCAATCCTAAGGATTTCTGTAGAGTCTGCGCAGAATTTCAGTGACTTTGGACCGGAGAAATCCCGGGGCCGGGCACGTAACGGTCACCCATCCATGCAGTGAGCATGCGCGCTGAATCCTGCTGAACACCGAGAGCCCCTGACTCATGTGTGACAAGTATGTGATAGCGCCGCTTGAGACTGAGTAACGGCCGAACTCCAAGCACTGGTTTACCACATCCTTCCTTTGGAGGAAGATGCCGGAAAGCGGTGCTCGGAGTGTGGGTAACGGCCACACTCCGAGCATCGCTTTTCGGCACCGTCCTCCAAGGAGGAAGGATGTCGTAAACCAGTGCTTGGAGTCGCTTACCGGCACCTTCCTCCAAGGAGGAAGGATGTCGTAAACCAGTGCTTGGAGTCGCTTTCCGGCATCTTCCTCCAAGGAGGAAGACTGTCGTAAACCAGTGCTTGGAGTTTGGGTAACGGCCTTCTGGCGAGTGGAGGACTCGAGCACACTCCACCCGGAGGAAGGATGTCGTAAACCACTGCTTGGAGTTTGGAACTAGAGAGTGTGCACCACCACCTTTTTACTGAGGTTAATCAGGCTAATATTATAATAATACCTGACGGCATCACAGGTTTTTTAGTGAGCCGGTTTGGCATAGCGGTAAGGCTTTAGGCTGGTAGGCAGGACCTTGGTTCAATTCTGCTGACAATAGCGCAGAATTGAACCAAGGTCCGCCTGCTTACCAGCGTTAGCGCAGAACTGACCCAAGGTCCTTCTGCTTACCAGCCTAACACGCGGAATTGAACCAACGTTCTGCTTACCAGTGGAACTGAACCAAGGTCTTTCTGCTTACCAGCCTAACGCCTTACCGGTATGCCAAACCAGCTCACTGTACGTCTCACTTCAAAAGTTGTGGTCTGTGCACACTGTCCTGTGACTTTGTCCCTCACAATTAATGAAACATCAAAACGGCTCTCATCACTGCCCGTCTTAATGCAGGAGTCATTTTTGTGGTGACAGTGTAGCCTTAGGTATAATCTCCCTCTTCCCCCACCTCCTGGGATCTCAGTCCCCACCGGTACCTCTTTGGAGACAACTCGGCGTTAAACAAGTTTAACCAGCCAACCAACCAACAGTGGTTTTGTGCTGATAATTGTCATCAAATTCAAGTTTAACTTGGTTTGTTTTCAGTTTGAGGTTTGAATTGCAAAACGCTGGAATGCATGTGCCGTGTGGCCAGAAGCAATAATGGAAAGCAAACGTTTTTACAGTGAACATTGTGCATTTCGATCACCCACACACCTCACACCCAAATCTTACAATAGCAATTCACAGAACACATAATTAGCAATGAAAGTGTCAGACCAAAATGGTACGACATGTCTGAAAGGGTCGTGTGTTTGTCGGTGCGAAGACTGACACAATGATGTGAGAGAATTCATTAGTCTGACAAGTCACATAGCTGCAACACATCTCAAATACAAAACGTTGTGGTGTTTGTCAGTGCAAAGACTGGTAAGATGAAGCAAAAGCTAGCCAGTTCTACAGCTCTGCATGTCCCAAAAGGGTGTGACATTTGTCAGGTTCACAGAGGGTAAAACACCAAGTACTTACCCAAAGACATGACATGATGATGCAAAAGAGCTAATCTGTCAGACAACTCTATGTTGCTTTTCATCCTTACACATTTTCCCCTCCCTTTGTGAAATAATTGGGGTCAAACAGACATGCTATTGACAAATCAAAAAGCATCATTCAAAAATATTACACTTCTTCCCTTTCTACCCCTTGATCAACACATTTTACATACTGACCAAAATATACATTGATTGTTTTATACACACACACACACAAACACATCTCATATGGCCATGGATGAAGTAAAGCTTAGTATCAAAACGATGTCAAATGCAAAAGAAAAGAAAATTCCATCATTCTTGCCAAAATAATAACACAATAAAAGGAACTTGCTTTAAAGGAACTAGCCTTTTCAAAACACATTTTGTTCAATATGTTGATGAGATCAAAATAAAAATTCATAATTATCAAGGATTTTGTTTTATAATGTCTTGATTTTATGTACATTTTGGTTCGCTAGTAATGTATAAATGGGACATTTTGGTTTGCTTGTAATATATAAATGAGAAATTTTGGTTCGCTAATAATATATAGGTGGGGCATTTTGGTTCGCTAGTAATGTATTAATGGGACTTCCTACACATAACAACGTCCAGTATCCTAGCTTGCCCATTTTGCCTCCACCAGCTCTTCAATATTGAGCATGAAACTTGCATGCCCATGCTGCCCAAGGTACAAACCCCCCAAAAGATGAGGGTAACAAACTGTTGGGCCAGCTGTAACATTTAATTGAATGTGTTTTTTAATGTTGCATCCAACACCAATGCAAATGGAGTCTAATTTCAAAATAAAATCAACTGAACATTTTAAGATGAATTTTTAAGATGAATTTTAACTTGTTGTCTTTATCTCGTGCACTTTTGGTGGCAATTATGTGCTTTGTATTTACTTGCAGGCCTGGTGAAAGCTGCTGTACACAATTCAGGTCTTTGTTGTTGTGTTCACATGACATCTTCTGAGTGCTAATAACTTCCTTGTTTTTTGTTTTGAGAACCTGTTGGAGAAAGGCTGATCTTAGAACAAAATACATTTTGAGAAAGTTAGTCCCTTTGATCCCTGAGAGAGGATACTGTTAACCACCATGATATAACAGCACTTTTCACTCCTTTGAAAATGCCCTTGCAAGAATTCTTCAGTAACGCATGAGTGTGCCAGTAAACCTTCCACAAGGCATCTTTGCTCTCTGGCAGTCTGTTATGTCAGAATCTGACACTATTGGCAAGGCACAGCTGCATGATATCAAGCCAGACTATAATACAGAACAAAACAAAAAAACAACAACTACCAATCCACTTCTATCAGCTATACAACCCGTCTTTGCCTTGTAATGGAGAACCAAACCATTTGAACACTGATGAAGAAGTTAGCCACAAGAGAAACTCGTACACAGAAATTTTCATCAGCTGCCACCTTTCTGCCAAGTTGGCGCGAACCATGCAGACAATCCCTTGGCATTCTCGGCGCTTTTCCTCTGCTACGGCTCGCACACAGCATCGGGACATGTTGAGGAAGAATGTGGCGTTGGCACGAACTTTGAGCGCGGATTCAATGCCACGGAGGACGTCATTGGTTTTGAGAATGAGGAGCAGCTGCCTGGGGACGCGATTGAGGATGTCACTGATTTCTATCAGGTAGTTGCTCACATTGATCTTTATCTCTGTACCCTGAAAAACGAAAGCAGAACATCAATCTGTTAATGTCTGTTAGGGAACATTGCGGCAGGCAACATGGCCTTGCTGACTGATACAAATGCTCCGCTTGACTGTCTCCCTTTTACACTGGTGTGGTGGAAAACAAGAAAATTTAGCTGACCCAGATGGCATCTGATTTATCTTCATGTGTCATCAGAAAGAATTATGTCTGCATATGATCATTCTAGGTCACACAGCACAAGGTTTTAACTGGCCATTGTGCACTCATACACACATGCAAAAAAGAGGTCATCACCACATTTCATTCCCAAACATCATGCATAGTAAAGGTAGTCTTATTGCTGGGCATATTTTTGGTCTATCTTCCAAATCAGTCCTCTTAGGCGCTCTTCCCAACATGAAATTATACCTCCAACTGAATAACAAATGGATTTTAAAATGTCCTTTCTCCTGTTCTTTATTGACTGGTTGGGACATCAGCCCACTGGAATGTTGGGGTGCTTTCCCTCAGCAAAGCCGGATGTTACAGTTATGCTACACAACCTACTGCTCAGTTCCCACCTTTGATTTTTTTAAAAGGATTCCTAGGGAAACTTGTCAGAACAGTGTTACACAACTATCAGATCATTATTCACGAACACTCTGTAGCATACAAAGTATTGATTCTCTTTTGGGGATGGGTTGGGGTCTAACCAACTGACTAGACACTGATTCCATCAACATGAGATGAACTGAGGGAACGAAAGGGTCTGGCAGTGTGTGTGCGTGTGTGTGTGTGTGTGTGTGTGTGTGTGTGTGTGTGTGTGTGTGTGTGTATGTGTTGAGAAGGTTACTGCCCAGACTCAGGTTTGAACCCCCAACTACTCTTTTCCTGAGTTTGCTGTCTTAAACACTTTGGCCCAAACCACTTCAAACCTTGCAACTAATACAAAAAACAAAAGCACACCCACCTCAGCCTCAGAAAATTCATATTTGCCGATGCCGGCTTGCAGAGCTTTCCAGGATCGAGCTGACAGCATGCAGGCGAAGAGACCAAACACGTGACCAACATTCATGGCATCAGCATGACGCTTCATCCCCTCCACATCAGCATTGATCATCGCCAGCCACATCTTGCTGTACTGCACTCGGAAATCATCTGTCAAAGTCTGGTAAAAAGATGAGAACGGACAAAATCTTTAGAGGCTGTGACCCAAATCAAACATAACAAGGCAGTTTCTCCTGCACAACATGGAACCTACCATTGGAATCAGACACTGAAATAATTGTTAGAATTTATGAGGACATTCCTAAGTTCCAGATCACCATGAAATCGTGCTTAATGGAGACTGTAATATGACTGGGCAGCTGTAGACCATCAGGAGTGTGGCCATGAAGGCTGAAACCTGGGCAGGGGTGACCAGTACTGCAGCATATGTCATAAAGACCATGATCCAACAGCACCAGCTGTGTGCCACAAGAAGTCAAGAGCATTCATACCAAGGTGGCGGTCACCAGCGGCAACATACAACCCTTAAGCTATATGCCATGAGGAGTGTTGTTCAGAAGGACGAAACCTGGGTGGATACATGTGAAACATATTTCCCAGAGACCATAATCCAGCAGCACCAGCTGTGTGCCATGTGAAGTGAGGTTGAGAAGGATGTTACCAAGGTGGATGTCAACATAACAACATACCTGAGAGAAAACCAGACTCCAGCAGCATCCAAACACGAAAAAGGTTCAAAAGAATGCTATCACATAAGTGTCTTAGCTCTCCATCTCATTTTTCATTGTTTTTCATTGTTAAACTGTTGCTTAAGTGTCATTTTGTATCTTGATAAAGAGGATTACCATGAAAATTTGCATGTTGTGTTTTGTCTGAATAAACAGCGCTCTTTTGAACCTTTTGTGTTTGGATCTTGTTTTAGAATGCTAGCAGTCAGTGAGTCACTCTTGTTTTAGATTTTTTACATTCCAACACCACTAACTGTGTGCCACAAGAGATGATGCTGATCAGGATGCTACAGAGTATACCTGATGGAGACCGTGATCCAGCAGCACCAGTTCAGTGCCATGAGAGGTGCGGTTGACAAGGACATTGCCAGGGTGGAGGTTACCGTAACAACATACCTGAGAGAAAAACAGACTTCAACAGCACTAACTGTGTGCCACTAGAGATGCTGCTGATCAGGATGCTACAGAGTATACCTGATAGAGACCATGATCCAGCAGAACCAGTTCAGTGCCACGAGAGGTGCGGTTGACAAGGACGTTGCCAGGGTGGGGGTCACAATGCACGTAACCTTGCACAAAGATCATCTCACTGTACAGTTCCCCCAGCTTCCTGGACACCTGCACAGACACATTCAGTTTACATTCACTCCTTGTGCTGACTGGCTGTTTGTGAGTCTGCTAAATTACTGCAGATATACTCCAAAAAGGACACATATAAACATATTTCCTTTTGGCTCTGTCGTATGGCTGTGGTTCTGTCATATGGCTAGGGCTCTGTCATATTGCCAGGGCTCTGTCACATTGCCAGGGCTCTGTCATATTGCTAGGACTCTGTCATGTCGTTATGAGTACCAGCGAAACCTCTGATGTAATACCCTGATAAGAGACCACCCTGATGAGAGACCACCCTGGTGAGAGACCATCTTGATGAAAGACCACCCTAATGAGAGACCACCCTGATGAGATCACCCTGAAGAGAGACCAGCCTGATGAAAGACCACCCTAATGAGAGAAGATCCTCATGAAAGACCACCCTGAAGAGACCATCCTGATGAAAGACCACCCTGATGAGAGACCACCATGACAAGAGACCACCCTGATGAGAGACCATCCTGATGAGAGACCACCATGATGAAAGACCACCCTGATGACACACCGCCCTGATGAGAGACCACCTTGATGACACACCACCCTGATGAGAGACCACCTTGATGAAAGACCACCCTGATGAGAGACCACCTTGATGAAAGACCACCCTGATGACAGACCACCCTGATGAAAGACCACACTGATGGGAGACCACCCCTCTTTTCATGTCAAGCTATATTAAGGAGTAAGACTGTTTGCATTGCTCATACAAGTTTACTGCTCACAAACAGAATGCACTTCTGGCGCACAAAAGTCTGAAGCTCAGGACCACACATGTTCATCAGCTAAACACATAAACAATGGAAGTTGGACTGACAGACCTCGTTGACAGAGATGCCATGTTGCTGCATGTATGCCAAGTCATCCACCTTGCCCCCCTCACAGAACTCCATTGTCAGCACCCGGGGTGATGTCAAATCCCAGTAGATTTGGGGTACCTAGAGACAAACACAGTGGTGATTGAGAAGAAGATGCAAACATACCGAACAAATAAAAGCAAGAAATCCCACACACTTTCTTTCTACAATTTATTTTCAACCCCTGTCTTCAGTGTAGGACCAACATCGCTTTTCTATATGTTAGAAATATATGATTTCATCACAACTTAAAACTTTGGTTGGCTGCAAAGCTATACATTTATAACTATCAAGTTGTTTTTCCCCTTGTGTGTGCGTGTGCGTGCGTGCATGCATGCATGTGTGTGTGTGCGTGCGTGCGTTTGTGTGCAGAGGGGAGGGGAGGAGGGGGAGATATTGTTACATTTGTTCATACATTGTTCATTGTTCAATGGAAGCACTCTGTACTTTCATAGAGTAGGCCTCCAGAAATCTTCTGTTATCATTATCATTAAACCTCAGTCCAGAATCTATGAGGCCCAAAAATCCTGCCCACATACCCAGACTTTTAATAAATGCAAATGAAAGCTAAACTCCTGGAAGATATGACATTAGGGTGCACTAAAACTTAAGCAAATTTCTCAACCTGGGCCAGTTATCAATTTACAAAACTGCTGCACAAATCTCTCTCTCTGTGTCATAGTCCTTGCCTTCAAATTAGTCTTTACCCGCGATTTTGTGTGCGTGTGTTTTTGCCATGTTTTGTATGAAGATGTTTCTTAATTTTCGTATGTTTTGTACACTTGTATACTATTGATTTGTATAATTATGGGTATTTGTGCACTGTATGTTTTTCTTTAACTTGTAAAGCGCTTTGAGATTTCGAAAGTGCTCTATAAGTTCCCTATTATTATTATAATTACAATAATATACTACAAATATTTAAAGTACAACCCCCAAAACAAACACAACTATAATAAGATCAGAGAACATAAAGTTAAACAACCTGTGGTCAGAAAAGGAACAGTTCACACCAATTTTTTTGTAGGATGAAATAATTCTATGCCTGTGAGGAGGTGGAGCAAAATGAGTGGTGGGAAAAAAAGGGACCACTACCTGATGGATAAAGAGCAGAAATGTGGGAAGCATTCTGTGATTTAACAGTGTACCAACTTGCCATAATCATCGGTTTGGGAATCTTGTCATCATTTTGACCATGCTAACAATATTTTCAAATCAGCAGCTGTTAGCCTTCCCATTTGTCATCACTACTGCAGTTGGTTACATCATAGTGACTCCCAGTTCCCCTTTATGGGAATGTGAAAACAAGCATGTGTCCGCTTAACAATGTCCTGAGGTGACCCTGTGCAGTTGACAGGATGATAAAATCCAGTTAATAACTAACTAACTAATGCTTAACAAACCTTGAGAAAATGGAAGTGATGCAGCTGCCTGGCAATTCTCTCACAGTTCTGCCCCTCGTTGACAAAGTCCAGCTCAATGGGGAGATTTTTTTTGGTCTCTTCTGCAAGCCATGCATACTGGAAGCCTGGGAACAGCCAGGCAATGCCGTGCACCAGCAGCTGAAAGTTAAATTGACAAAGAGGTACTGTAGCACTTTGACAACCAGAAACGACATGCCTTGCCTGTGACATGCACATAACATATCAGTTGACAGCCAAAAGCGATAATGACAGCAACACTGTGAAGTACCTAGAAGTAGAACACATGCAAACTACACAGCCTGCAAATGGCATAGGTGAACAGGTTTCCTTGAGTAAATGGATTTTCAAAAAAATAAAGAAAACACAAAGAAACTAACCAAGCAAAAGTCTAAAACAAATCAAGACATGCCATAATATGATATAAAAATGAAACACACACACACAAAAAATTACAACAACAACATAAAACACACACACACACACACACACACACACACACACTCGTGCACCCACTGAAAAATAACCTTATTTTTCAGCTTAAAAACAACAAACAAAACAACATAAAAACATTCCTGCACAGAGTGACGACACAACATTACCTCCATAGTCTTGATGTCAATATAGGAGTGAGCCTTCACTCTTGGGTGCTGAACCTTAACAGCGACAACAGAGCCATCCTTCAGCGTTGCCTTGTGCACCTGAGCCAAGGATGCAGCTCCCAGTGGCTCAGCTTCGAATGACACAAAGATGTCATCCACCTGTAACACATTCTACAGCAGTGAAAATGTAATTTTAAGCACTTGTATTAGTTGTAATGGGCTGGTGTGTACATGCCCTGTGATGCTGCCTTCAGCCACTTCATGACAGTAATGACTGGCAGTGGCAGACCTTGTGGTAAACCAAAAGCAGAATGCATTGATTATTGTGATGGTGATTGTTTTCTTTGCTGTCATCAGTTTGGTGGATTCGTAGCAGGCATGGCAACCTGCTCAGAACTTGAGCACTGTCAGGTCTACCGGTCAGACTTCAAGTGAAGGCAGATCCAACGTACATGACAGCTAAGCTAGAAAGCAACAGAGAATGTGCGTCTGTTCCCTGTGTTACAAGAACTTTACACCTAGCCTGTAACCCCCCACACCCTGAATGAAATAAAGAAGTACTTGATGTTGGCATTGATGCAGCATAAAACTAATTTCCCCTCTTTAGTTTGAATGGAATAAAGAAGTACTGTTGGTGCAACATAAACTAATACCTCTAAAATAAAGCCACCACTACTAACAACAGGTGGGGGGGGGGGGGGGGGGGGCAAGAGCATGAAACTTTAGCTGGCAAACACATAAAACCATAAAACAACATGGAAAAGCTTATTTTAATTACAATTTCATTTTAATAGGGTATGCCTTCAGGGTAAGTATGTCTTAGGTTTTCACATTAAAATAAAAATATCTGAATGTTGATGAGCTGTTACTTCCACATAAATCATCTTGTCCTTATATATTTAAGTTCAGAGGTATTGTGTACACAATAATCATAACATTACATGACAATGTCATGACATGTCATGTTATTATGGGGATTTAAAAAAAAAATCCTTTTGTTTTCTCATCCAAAAAGCAAAATAAATGCACTTGATCATGGAAACACCAAGGGCTTTAGATAGTTAAAAAACGATCTTTTCAGAATCTTGACTTTATTTCTGCTAAGTGTAAGGACCACCTTTTCAAATATGGAGCAAATGTGGCACAGAACAACTGATTTCACTGATTTCTGACAAGAATGTGAGGTTGAAAATTAATGAACAAAAAACATCATCAATAATGTATACCATCAGCATCAGCTCACCTGTTGACCCAGATCCTCCTCGATGACTTTGTACAGTTCTTCAAGAGCTGACTGTGGGGCCTGGTTGTGGAAGACCTTCATGGTCTGGACATACTCCTTGGGCAGCAGGTACTCCAGAGAGCCAATGTGCTGACCCACCTTGATGAAAGCCCCGCCGTTCCTACTGCACATCTCTCGCAACCGCTCTGCTGAACGTTGGTGAACCTGAAGACACGTTTGTGTTAAAATTTTGTTCATACCAAACTTATCAAGCATAAATGAAAACAACTAGTAACACCACACTGTGTTCAAAATTTTCAGTTTTCTTGTAACCTTTCTGAATGAACTGAGACTGAAGAATGCTGAGCATCACAAACACATACGTAATACCAAACATAGTTACACCAAGATTTTGTTTTCTTTCTTGATTTACATGTATATATCTCTGTCTCCATATGAAAATATATATCCATGAATATTGCACTTAATTTGTCATGTATTGCACACACATTATAAATAATCTACTAGTTTCCAAATCTCTTGGAAAGAAAGCAAGAGCACTGGGTAGTCTCTCCTTACCTGTGATTTGATTTCCTCATAGTCTGGTGAATCAGCTGCTAATACCCCAAGTGTCAGCTTGTAGTCAGCAGCTATGCATGAGGCCTGCAAATCCAAAAGCCAAACAATTAAACAGGAACCAAACTGAACATGCAAGCTGGCCTGAAAAAAGTAGAAAATGTGCAAATATTTTCATCTGCATACTTCACTTGGTTGTGCTATGTTCATAGGAGAGAAGTGTGTTTTTTTGCGTCAAATTTGAGCTCCCAAGGATGCAGCCATGTTGGCTCAGTCTTCATAAATGAAGAGCAGAAAAAGACTGGTTTGTGACATATTTGCCACTTTTGCCACATATACCTGTCCTCACTTATGATGTCACTGACAGAGACTGGTGGGGACAAGTGGCGGCAATCGTTGCTGTGTTTTCATGACTTTCAAATATCAATTTTTAACAAACAGGATGAAGAATACACTGAGAAACTAAAGTGTGTCTGTTTAAAAAAAAAAAAATCCCATTGAGAGAACCCATGTTGTGTTTCTTTGCTTCATTTTCTCTTTAAAGCAAAATGATTCAGTGGAACCCCTCTTGACAGACCACTCTTGTGAGATCTCAACACTGTTTAAGACTTAACAATACTACTTATTACAAACATTATCCAAACGCATAAAAGGTCAAAAGGAACAATAATTTAATGTGTTTTTTATTGTCATATGACAAAAAACATGAGTCATATGACAATAAAAAAATGAGATTTTTTTTGATGTAAGCCCCTTTTTCAAGTGAATAAACAACAAATAAACAACAGTTAAATGGTGAAAAATGAAAATGTTCTGATCCGGTTTCAGTTGTGGTCTGTTCAATGTCTTGAGTGTTTGGAAGCTTCTTGCAGTCATAATGTTTCTGATTCGTTTAAATTATATATATATATATATACACTACTGACATTGCATATTTGTAGATATATATGTTAACTGCTCATATATATATGTCAGTGGAAATGAACCTCTAACAAAAGACATGCACCAGCCCCCTTTTTTTCATTTGGAATAAATAGCTTGTCAAAATGTCACTGCATCCAACTGATAGAGTGGATCAAAAGATTATGGACTTTGCTTTTAACATGGGCCACAATGTGAAACATAATCTCCTGTTTTTATTTTTATCTCCTGTTCATCCTGATATAACCATCTTGGCTGACTGGGTGTTAAAAAAACCCCATTACCTATCTATGTGTCCATTCATCTTTTGGAAAAGGCAAATCATCTTTTTCTTTTCTTTTCTTTTTTTCTTTTTCTTTTTCTGCCTGGCACGTCATTGCAGAGTGTGCATTTAAACAGAATGCATATGACTGCGACAATGAGTATTTCGCCCACTGTATCATACATCTTCAGATGACACAAATAAATGCTCTTGAACTTTATCAGGGATGGTTCTTTATCAGGGAATACTTTGAGTGTACATAATTTTATATATATATATATATATATATATATATATATATACGTATCACTCCTGGTCAGACACTCAGAAACTTTGTAATGACACGCATTGATAAGTGATTAACTACTATGACAGATTGCATCAGAAATACAATTATCCGCTTCAGCGGGGGGGGGGGGGGGGTTCTGTGGTGTTTATATGATCAAAGTAATTTGACTTTTGACACAGGTCACAGTCATAAAAGTCCACATAAAAGTGCAACAAAAGAGGGTCTCAACTTGACAAGCTCCAAGTCATTGTTTGAAGAGGATCACTGCAAAACAATTTACTCACTGCATACTCCTGCTGCATAAGAATGCAACTTAGTTTTCATCTGCATTTGACAGTGTTGAGATCTCTGTTGTAGAATATATCACATTACATTATATATATATGCTCTCTGTGGGCTGGGCAGGAGTCACAGAATATATATTATATATATATATATATATATATATATCACACTACAATATATTTATATGCTCTCTGTTGGCTGGGCAGGAGTCATGGAATAATATATATATATATATATATATATATATATATATATATATATATATATATATCAATCACACTACAATATATGCTTCTTTGGGCTGGGCAGGAGTCACAGAATAAATATTTCTCTCTGTGGGCTGGACAGGAGTCATAATGTAGATCAGATGGATTTTCTAAAAATGCCACATACAATATACGAAAACATCAGATGTATGCAGCTTCCACATAGGCTTTTTCATGGAACCTTCCACAGTTAGCTTTGAAAGCTCCAGGTGTCAGAAGAGGATACTTGAAGTGCATAACTGTCAACCCATACAGTTTACCAGTATAAAATACATTTTTTTCATTATTTTGGGGGGATATGGCCAAACTGGAAAATGGATACAGGAAAACATAATTTTCATGAGATTTTGTTGTTGTTTTAAACTGAGCAAAAAGACTGAAAAGCTGTTGAACGAGCAGCCAACACACGCCATCGCCAAATGCACTCTGACTGGCCTAGTGGGATAGGTTAAAAAATCTTGTTGGAAGTGAGATTTGAAGTCATGCATGGGTATTTAGCACAACATTGCTTCTTCCTTCCACTGCCACACATGCTGGTTGTAATTCAAAATGCCACTGCTACCAGTCAAAAAACAAAAGACCTCAGCCTGCATAAGGGAAATACAGGTTCACAGACTCTGGACTAAGGTCTACTCCCAAAAGGGGTTGACACCTATGGAAGTGGCAGGCTGCTCCACAGTCTGACAGCTGAGGGGAAAAATCAGGTGGGTGGGTGTTCCAGACTGGGCGATAAAGATAGTTTTTGGTTGGTTATAATATCTATAGCAGGTGTTATCCTTGAACTAGTCAGTGACTGCTTGTTTGAATATTCGGAAGTCAGAGAGGTTACTACGAGAACCATTAAAACAACAACTGAAGAGGACATTAATGATATTAATTACTTACAGCCCAGGCAGCTCGGCCAAATCTGACAACCCCCACAGTGGACACTTTCCACTCATTGTTCTTCAACAGCAAAGCTGTCCCCACAACAGTGGAACCAATCACAGCAAGCTTCAGGCTGCGCCACAACTGCCGTGACATTTTCATTGTTCATCAGTGAATCCCTGAAACAAATCAAATGATGAAAGAAAAGGAGGTTGTGTGTATGTGTGTGTGTATGTGTGTGTGTGTGAGAGAGAGAGAGAGAGAGAGAGAGAGAGAGAGAGAGAGAGAGAGAGAGAGAGAGAGAGAGAGAGAGAGAGAGAGAGAGAGAGAGAGAGAGAGACAGACAGACAGACAGACAGACAGACAGACAGACAGACAGACAGACAGACAGAGACAGAGAGAGACAGAGACAGAGAAAGATAGAGACAGAGACAGGATAGAGAGAGGGGGGGGGGGGGCAGACAGAGATAGAGTGACAGAGACAGAAAAGGAGGGAGGTCTACGTGAGAGACAAAGAAGCATCAATGATTATTCTGACTACTTTGTTACTTATAAGCTTTATGCAGTATCTGTATAAATTCATATCATTGACCATTAGGCTTTCTCTTGGTGAACAACTTATCTCTTTGCTCAAGCGGTGACCGACTTTGTAGAACGCATACCATTTCTCATCTAAGATGTGTAGATGGGGGCAAATCTCATGCTAGTTTTCCTGAACATCTCTCTCTCTCTCTCTCTCTCTCTCACACACACACACACACACACACATTAATTTCCACAATCTTATGACTATCAAGACAATCAAATTTGTGAGGTTGTAACCTTATATAAGTATTATGCAAACCATTGTGAACGTCACTGATGAGAAAATTTACCGCAATCAGTAAAACCGAAATTCGTAAACGAGAATAATATGATAAATAATAATTTAAATGACCCCATTGCTGATGTAATCAACACACTACTAACCTCCAACCTGCTGAAGTAGCGCTCCATCTGCTTTCGGCGCAGCACGTTAGATCATGAGACGACGACTAACACTTTCTGCTCAATGACAGCCACCAAACAACGATTTCTTACGCGATAGTCTTGACAGAATATGGAAAATCAACAGCTGACAACTCCCTGCGAGGGGATAATAATGACTATACTGAACTGAGAAAACGAAAGTTATGCAAGCTACAAAAGCAGACGACGCTCAGCAAAAAAAAAAAAAAAAAATCTCCCTCTAAAGTATTATCACGCAGAAGCGTTTTCTATAAAATACACAATCACATTCATTACAGAGGTAGCAGTCTGGACAACATCTGCTGTTCGAACATGACTAAAATAAATATGGACGTTGAAAATTGCCACAAAATGGCATACCCCTTCCGAACTCAGAGGACACTGGACAAGTGCTCAGAGCCTGTTGATATTAGTAGTTGCGACCTAGGGGTCAGGTTAACAGGCTAGTTGATTCATTAGGAGTAATTTCCCTTACAACAATCTACTTGTACAAACATATGGCAATGAAAGAAATATATCAGAAAATTAATAAACAGTCAATTATTAAGAGGAGAGAAATAAAGTTTGATATTATTGATTATCCTTAAGCTTGGATTTCATAAGAAATTGTGTGCACATGTGCGCATGCATGTGTGTGTGTGTGTGTGTGTGTGTGTGTGTGTGTGTGTGTGCATGTGTGTGTGTGTGTGTGTGGTGTGTGTGTGGTGTGTGTGTGTGTGTGTGTGTGTGTGTGTGTGTGTGTGTGTGTGTGTGTGTGTGTGTGTGTGGGTTGTGTGTGTGTGTGTGTGTGTGTGTTGAGGATGGTGTGTTGTGTGTGTTGTTTCGTTAAGTTGGATTGTTGTGTGTGTGTGTTGTTGTGTGTGTGGGTGTGGTGTGTGTGTGTGTGTGGTGTGCTGTGTGTGTTCACTGGTGTGTGTGAATCAAGTTGCATTGCAAAACAGGTCATTGGTGTTCAGCTTTGGTTTTCGGCACCTGTGACATTTATGAAGGGAGTAGGACTATCTGTTTTCTCTGTTGATGCAAACTGGTTAAAGATGCTGAATTTATTTGGGCAAAAGCACCCAAACTGTAAGTTTTGGTGCAAATTCCACTTTTGAAATCGTTATTGCCAAAAAAAGATCATTTGCAAATTACAGCTTGGTTTCTAGCACCGTACTATAAGGGATAGGACTATCTTTTTTCTGCCTCTGATCCAAACACATAAGGTTCAAAGAGCTTTTATTCAAAACACAATCTGAACATTCAGGGAATCCCCTTAAAACTACAAATGACACTTAAATACTACTATGAATACACAACTACTAATAAAGTACCATTAATACACTAATCCAACTAGACTGGGTCAAGCACTTCATTCCAAGAGCTCGAATCCATGACATTACCAACAAGTGGTTCAGCACCAGGGGCTGCTTTACAATAACACTAACCACCCACCCACCACCCCACCCACCCACACACACACACACACACACACACACACACACACACACACACCACACACCACACACACAAGCCACACAGCACAAGCAAGCAGCAAACAAAACATCACTCACCAAACACCCATCACACATCAAACACACACACACACACACACACACACACACACACACACACACACACACACACACACACACACACACACACACACACACACCAATGCCACCAGCAAAGTGCATGCAAACAATTAATGTCATCAGTGCAGGCAAACAATTAATTGCAAACAAGACATGCAATGCAGCGATACACGGACCATAGACACATCTCATGATTGCAAATCAAATGCAAAGAGCATCATAATAATCATATCCATAAAAATATTTTCCTGTCCAGCGCTTGGAAGAATGCTGGCATGACAACTTTGATTGTCATGCTAACATTCTTCCAAGCACTGGACAGGATAACAACATAGCTCAACCAAAAACAGATAAGTGGCTTAGCGGCTCTCCATCGCATTTTTCATTGTTTTTCACCATTTAACTGTTGTTTAATTGTCGTTTTGTAGCTTGATAAAGGGGATTACCCCGAAAATTCGCATGTTCTGTTTTGTCCTAATAAATAGCATTCTTTTGAACCTTTTATGTGTTTGGATCTTGTTTTAGAATGCCGCTAGCAGTCAGTCATTCTTGTTTCATTTTTTTCTTTCTCTCTGTCTCTCTCTTTCGGATTCACTCAGTTTGAGGTCTTCCAGATCGAAACATAATGCTCCCAAAGTCAATTATTCGCTTGTTTTTTTGTTTTGTTTTTCTTTTCTACACGAGCTGACTTAAATAATGTACAAAGTAGCTGATATTTTATTTTTAGTTTGTATGTTTAGATATTCCTCTGTTCGTTTGCAACGAGAAATTACGAGAATACTGTTCGCCATCTTGGTAATTCGCAGGATTGTTGCAGAAGAAAACACACAGAGGGTGTTGGAAATCTCACAAAAGAAAATATGGTTTCGTTATCAAGGTAAAACCGGTATACGCGTATGGCATAATTCTATATATCTTAATCCGTACATGTAAATGCAAATGAGTTTTTGACACCCGTAACTTCCGAAAGACTGATCAAAGCCCAAAACCCAACAGACTTCAACTGAGACAACAATAGTGATACTGATACTAATGCTATGCAAGAACCACGGTGTTTATAGAGTAGATCCAACTGCTGACTACAGATACTCTTTTCCGCCAGGACTACCATCGACTGGAACAACTTAAAACAGGAGATAGTAGCAAGACAGTAGAAAACTTGACATAAATATCTCGCAGTCCCTAAAATGTCGACTGCCTGGGGCCGGGGCCTTGTCCGTTGACGCTATAAGCAAGATTGGGTCCTGTCGGCGTATTGCACTTGTAGTGCACATCAAGATCAAGTACAATTTATTAGCGTGCTGGTCATTGTTTTTGGATCATTATCATGATTATGCTCTTGTGCTCTTGAAAAATCGAAGTGTGTCGTGATCATGATCAAGCCGATGTGCTAATCTGGGTAATATAATAATCGTAATCTAGTCAGTGTTTCGGTTTTAGACGTCTGTAAAAAGTATAAATTGATAAAACGTGTGGAAAGACTGAAAGCAATGTTCTGTAATCATCTGGCAACTGAGACACCACATGACCGCCAATGGGTGAAAACTCAGTGACAAAAATATTAGCAAAGCCAAAGGTGAGATCACAGCCCCTCACCTCTCATTTTTAGTAATTTACTGCGTGATTGCACAATGGATCTCACGGACCTTGGTCTTTGTCAGTTGCAATCTACATATCCAGTGGCAGGTGCAGGAAGCAGCTTAAAAACTATAACAACGCTGGGATACAACAGTTCTGTATAGGACCCCTATACCATCAGCTGCAGGGACTCTGTTGAGAAAGTCCAGAGGCATGCAGCAGGGTGGGCCATGCAGGACTACAAGCTGACATCAAACATCAACTGCCATGCTTGAAGAGCTGAACTAAACATTGCTGCAGTCAAAAAGGAAGAGGGCAGACTTGCAATCCTGTACAAATTCAGGGATTATCTGCTAAGTATTGATTCAAAGCATTCCCCAACATCAGGGAACCAGAGGAAAACTTGCTGCCTGACCAACACTTGTTCCATTGACATGCCCTTCCGTTGGACCCTGTACCAGCAACAGACCTCACACCATATCTTAGTGGAATACTCCAAACAGCCTCCCCGAAGCTGTTTCCACAGCCCCGTCTCTGGCCTCCTTTGAGTTCAAAGTTCAAAAATACCTCTGATAACAACAGTAATTCCTCTTCTCATTATGTTTACTTCTCTTTGATTTGCCTGAAATATTCAAAGTAGGGTTGTTGGGGGGAGGGGGGGCTGGGATACTTTAAAAATTAAAAAACAAAAACAATAAATGCACATGCTTTAAGAATGCACAGCCAAGTGCACGCGCGCGCACACACACACACTTATGTTGAGTCAGAGGAAGGAGAGAGAAATTCAGCTCTTTATCATGTAACCGTTTAAATTTAATTTCAAAATGTCAGAAGTGAGTCATAGTTCTTGCACTTGCAGTACAGCTTATACAATTTACACGGCAGTGGGTGCAGTGGAATATTCTGTCGTTCATTTGTTTATGTTCACTGATGTTGTGATATTGTTTTGCTGATGTTATGATACTGAAAGTGATACCACTACCAGTGGTTGCAATTCATTTTGCTTTTTCTCTTGCTTTTCAGTATTTTGCCAGCGCCTACACAGCGTTTGTTTGACAGAGAGGATGAAGATAAAGCTTATAGAGCACAGATGCAGGTATGTGATAAAGATCAAACTGGATGTCTAAAGTACTGGTTGTTTTGTTTGTGTTGCATGGCAATCATGATGTGATTTTATATCATATTATATAATGACAAAATTCTAATGGGTTGTTTTTGTTCTTTAGTTATTATAATACAGTGTTAAGTAAATTAGACATGCGTGGGTGTTGCTTTACCAGTGTATGGTATCAGCTCATTGTTTTTTGGTCTTTCATACTTCAGCAAGCTTTGCAGCAGGCAGACAGTATTGTTTCATTCTGATGGGTTACACTTTGAATTATAATTTATGTACAAATCCCTTGTCTGCATTAGCGTGAGAATTGTCAGCTTCCAGTGTTGTGGGTAATTGGTTTGATAAAGTTTGATGCCCATTCAACCACGATGGTTATATATGACTATGAGGGAATAATGTCGTAAGTTTAAGAAAAACTTGATGATTTTCCTCATTCTGTCACTTCACTCAAAAACAACACACATGCATGTGCTTTGCAGCTGAGTTTATATTTGCTTTCTGAATATAATCCTGATGATTTTTTTGTATTGCCTGGCAGTTTGAAAACCTTTTTTCCCCCTAACTCCTTGTCTTTAACTCCATTGTCCTGAGATATATGAGTGTGTGTGTGTGTAGTAATTAGTATGCACCAACTGACCAAGTCTTGAAATTATGTACATTTAAAAAATGCTTTAAAAATTCTGTAAGCACTTAAGGCTTGTTTGGGGTAGGCACTATAATTATAAATACCCATTATTATTACGATATCAATAATGATTATTCTCAATCTCACGCAAACAGGTTATGCCAGTGAGCAGTCACCCTGCTGCTCCACCCTATGGACACCGCAAAGGCTGGATACCAAGGTCACAGGAGGACTTTGGAGATGGGGGTGCATACCCAGAGATCCCCATTGCACAGTACCCACTTGGCATGGGCTTGAAGAAGACCACAGCAAACTCACTGGCAGTCACACTGGATGCATCAGGCAAGATCAAGTATGATGCCATTGCCAGACAAGGCCATGGGAAGGACAAGGTAGGCAGTGTTGACTTGCATGAATGATCATATCAATTAAAGGACAAGTCCAAGGTATAGGGTGATTTTTGACACGATTTCCGTTAAAGATCGCTGAGAACGATGATGTAGGTGAAACTGTGATCTGAGGGTTATAAATGCATGAAAAAAGGCATTTTCTGTGGTACTGAAAGCATCGCCATGACGCCCAAATCACGTGACCATATGCCTACTACGTCACTCTGGGGAGTTGCTGCAAAATGGCCAACTGGAGCTCCGAAGACGAAACTGATACTTTGCCCAAGAGAGAGTGTGTCAGGCAGGATTTTGAAAGAGTACCAGAACATCGTGTCAGCTTCGAAGCAAACCCCATGCGGTATTCCATGGGGTTTGCGAAATCACACTCACTGAAGTGCTCGCTACACAAATGGGCGTGATGCGGCGCAGCAAGAAAGTCAGCTCGTTTGAATTGTATAAATTTAATCCACTTTTGCCTCACTGCGGGTCGATTGCGCGGGAGCTTGTGCATTGTTATACCTGGGGTCGTCTGCGAATTGTAACAGTTCGCGGCAACACAGTAGGCCGGCATAGTTAACTTTTTTGTCGACCACACGTATACACAGTTTACTGAAGAATCTAAGATGGCAACCGCACTGACTCCCCAGACTGACAGTCACTTCCGGGAAAGTCACGTGACTGATGGAGAACCTGAGACTGTAGTCTCGGCCAGCCTAGAGAAAATAAAATTGATTAAAAACCCAATTAAACATTTTTATAATTTTTTTATTTCATTAAATCTGAAACTAGTGACTCATTTGTCAATCATTTCGATGGTCATTTTGCATACTTAAAAACCTTGGACTTTTACTTTAAGTAAGCTATGATGATGAAGATTGTGTGTCTGCCTGTGAGGCTGCTTTACTTTCATTGCAGCGACAGCAAAAGCCTTTGGTGTTGGGTATTTCTCAGTGTTAATGTGATGTCTTTTAGACTTTCAGTGTACATTTATAGGGATGTCCTAAGCCCATAAGCAAAAGTTTAACAGCACATGTGCCATTTTGTCAGTATGTTGAGATTGAGTTGCTTTCCTGATAACTACATGGAATGATGATATATTGATTATGCTGGGGGAAGGTGATTGGATTTTGAATATGGTTTAGACTCTGGAGGGAGAATTTCTGGATTTTAAAGTGTTTGTTTCAAAGTTTAGTGCAATTTAGTGCTGAAGTCTTGCATGTTGTAAATATTGTTAAGATTTTGCATTGTTGATTGGTCTGGATGCCTTAATGCTGCAAGTGAATAGTGTAGCTTTATTCATTTGTTTGGAGAAGTGATTTGTTTAAGTATACCCCATAATGAAACTGGGAAGGGGGTGGGGGGTATTTGGAAATCATTGTGTCCATAATTCCATGTGTGTCTGTCTGACAGTCTGTCCAGGAGCCGATTTAGTAGAGCAGTTAAAAAGCCATTTTCATCCTAAGCAATGGTTATAAATTCTAACAGTGCAAATTGTGGTATGTGTGTGCATTTGTGGACATCTGCTTTCAGGTTGTACACTCCCGTCCCCAAGATTTACTGCCTAAACCCATCGAAGATGATGACCCAGAGCTTCAGAAGCCGGATGAAGATACGATTGCAGACACCACAGAAAAAACAAGAGCTGCACTGGAGAAGCTGGTGTCAGGAAAAATCTCAGCAGCCATGCCTGTCAGACATGCTGAGAAGCAGGCACCAGCACAGTACATCAGGTGGGTGAAGCACTCATTGGCATAGAAACTGGCACCTTCATAATGTGTCGGGTGGGTGGAGCACCTGCTGCCATAGAAACAAGCACCAACATAGTATGTCGTGTGGCTGGAGCACAAACAGTGTAAATGATAGGACACTTGTAGTAAAAGTGGAGGAAGAATGAGGAAATAATGGTAAGGGAGTGTGGTGCATGCAGGCTGTGTTGTGAGGGAGCAGACTATGTGATGTCCGGTGATAATGTTGACAATCACATAATTTAAAAAGAAATAAAAATGTTGGTTATGCTCTGGCCACTGGATGGGAGAACTGAAAGTGTCTTTAGTATAGCAGCTTTCTGAAGAAGGAAAAAGTTCTTTTTTAAACTGGAGTGAGTGTTGGTATGTTGTACTCAGATTAAAAAGAAGTGGAACTGATAAAGTTGATGCTTTCATACTTAAAATTAAGCAATAATGATAATTTTTTAAATTTCAAAATCAAGATTATGTTGAGAGACAATTTCAGTGGGCTAGATTTTGTTCCTATGATGAGCCACTTTGTTTTCAATTATCTTCTCTCCAGCAAACAGTAGCACTGAACATGGCCTTGTATTCCAAATGGAGGTTTTTGAAGTGTGCAGTTTGACTGTTGAGTGTTATTGTGCGTTTATTTAAAGATTGTGTGTGACAGGTACACCCCATCACAACAAGGTGTGGCATTCAACTCTGGAGCCAAGCAACGCATCATTCGAATGGTGGAAGTTCAGAAAGACCCAATGGAGCCTCCCAAATTCAAGTGAGGCTTTATGTCCTTTTTTTGTATTTTGTGTGCATTTTTATTGTGATGTAGTTTAATTCGTTTGTGTTAATTTTGTCTGTGAACATTGTGGGTAATTAAAATAATTGTGCGTGCTCAGATTAAGGTTTAGATTCTCTGAACAAAAAGGTTTTAAAAAAGAAAGAAAGGAAGAAAAAAAGAGACTTATGTGAGTCTTGGTCCAAGAGAAAATAACTCCATTGACTGATGTTGATAGCAACATTCAAGATGACCCATTTCTTGGGGGATAAACATTTGGCCTGTTTTGTTTATAATTTGCACTTCGTTTGAAATAGTTGTAAAAATTCAAGATTCTAAAGAAGTTGTATGCGTGCGTTTAACTTTCAGGACTAACAAGAAGATCCCCAGGGGGCCACCTTCACCACCTGCTCCTGTCATGCACTCGCCCAACCGAAAGGTACAGTTGTAGCGTTTGTTACCATTTACTAGAGACCTCTAACCTGTGCATAGTTAGGGATGTAGACATACTGTTGTAGTTACTTCATGCCTAAGAGTGAATTGTAAAAGTAATTTTTTTTCAAGATTAACAAAAAATATTATGTGAGAAAAATGGACTGTGTCAAAACCGTTTAAGCTTCATTTTTAAAAAGGAAAGCATGTTGATTTAATTATTGATTATTGGTCTTCTTTCTTTTAGATGGTGTCTGTTTTGTGTTTTTCAGGTGACAGTAAAAGAGCAACAGGAATGGAAAATCCCACCTTGCATTTCCAACTGGAAGAACAACAGGGTAAGCAGATGTTCTTTTTACCTCGGATCTGGGTCAATTACAGTCAGGGAATGAATGGGTTTCAAAGCAGCTGTGCATAAAACACCAAGTTACTTACCCTCTTTAAATACGACCTCCAAAATCCAGCAGAAGTGGTCTTGATAGCCTTTCATTCCCAACCACGCATTCTGGTGCAGGTTCACGAGAACCCAATTTAGAGCAACATTCTGGAAAATCCAGGGTATTCTGATTACAGGTGACATGATCATTGACATAGTTCATGATGTAGAAGCTTGCTCGCAAGGGGCACTGTTTTTGTTGTTTTGGAGTTTTCAAAGTTGATTATGTTGTAAACAAAAATGGCTGAATTTCAAAGTGTATTGGATCTCTGCGCCAAGATGGTACTGGAGTGCTTCACTACAAATTGATTCATTTTACTATGGACGTTCTGGGCAATGGAGATGAAAGTGATGAAGAAAACATGCTTGGAGAGAAGGGGGATACTGAGGCCAAACCAGACGATGACAGTGGTAGTGACAGTGACTATGCAGAAGAAACTGTTGGGGAGGGGGATGAACCCAGTACACTGAGGGGTAGGCAGTGCGATCGTGGGGAAAAAAACATGATGTAGTGTTGCAGTCATGGTAGGGGATGAGGACAACAAGCACAAAGTGTTGTTGAAGAACAGGTATGTGGCAGTTATACTTGTATGTCTGATGCTTCTGTGTGATTCTATTTCAAGTTAAGCCCTGTGATAATAAAAATGTTTCATGGTGAATTCTGGGAGTGGAGGAGTGGTCCTTGGTGGAGGGTTTATTTATATAGAATGGACAAGTTTCAGAAGAAACGATCTTAAAAGAGGGATGATCCTTTACCAGATAGTCCATCATCAGGAGTTGCACTGTATTTCAGTTGTCATATTTCTGTTGGAATATGTGTTGAATAGATTTTATTTTGACCTCATTTGAAAAGACTCTTTTGGGAAAGAGTGACAGTTACATTTTTGTAAATTAAGCTCATGCATTCTGTGTTGTGTTCAGGGTTACACCATCCCCCTGGATAAGCGACTGGCAGCAGATGGGCGTGGCATGCAGAGCGTCCACATCAATGAGAACTTTGCCAAACTTGCCGAGGCCCTCTACATTGCTGACAGAAAGGCGCGAGAGGCAGTGGAGGTGCGGGCACAGATTGAGAAAAAGATGGCCCAGAAGGAGAAAGAGAAGCGGGAGGAAGGGCTGCGCATGTTGGCCCAGAAGGCCCGAGACGAGCGAGCTGGTATCCGTCGTGCAGAAGGTCAGTGCCCTCACCTTCCTCCTCCTGTTTGGGATACGTCAGCATTTTCAGTATTTTTCAAACAGGGATGTTTCCAGCAATTTTGATGTGTCTAGTCATGGCCGTGCATGTGAACAGTAGTTTTATTTGAGGGATCCTTAATAACTCTTATATAGCGCTATACCCCCCAAAATTAGCCAGTAGTTTGATGTCTGAGTGTGTGAAAGCCTGCAAAATATGACTCATAGAGTGTTATGAAGAGGTTTTAGAGGATTTATGACTCTTTCATGCCAGTGCGTTATTATGTATGTTGGCTGTGTAATGCCCTTTCATGAAAGGACTGAAGTTGATTGTGTGACAGACGTTGATTGTGTGTGTCTTGTAGTTGGGGGACTGTTGTGTTTCAGAGCGGGATGAGGAGGCAGCAGAGAGAGATGAGCTGCGTCGAGAGAGAGCCAAAGATCGTCAGCGTGATCGAAACATTGCCCGTGCTGCCCCAGACAAGAGGTAAAGTCACGCCGTACTTCATGCTGCCTTTGAGCCTAGCAGTTATGTTGTGATGTGTGTATGGGGGGGGGGGTGGGCAACAGATGAAACTTGGGAAGACGATTTTGTTGAGGTAGGCTTACATATGAAACAACATTTTCTTACGTATGAAACAACATGCTCATTTAGGCTTAATATCTGGGAAAGACTATGTATGACTCTGTGAGTTGCTTTGGGGGGGGGGGGGGGTCTTTAACTAGACTTAAATGGTTATGAGGAATAGCATACTCAGGCAAGACATGAACGCTTTGAACCAACTGGAATGTTACACAGACTTGCATGTGTATCATTGATTGTTAGGAGGTATTAATATTGATACCACATCTAGTCTTTTTGCCATGTACCAGTCCAGTTGGAAACATATTTGGAAAGAAATCTGGAATAAGCCCAATGTGACTTGATTATGATACTGTCATGCACCCTAGTTTAGTATGCTGTGGAGTGAAGAAGATGCTTTTTGATGAGTTGTGAACTGTTACAAAGAACAGCTGGTTCAGCAGTTCAGCCACAACTTTTGCATGCTGTAGATGTATAGCAAAATTCTGTGCACTTTTCTCGTGAAGTTTTTGTTTGTTTTTTGGTGTGTAGTTTCTGGAATGTGAGGGTTTTCTTGTGTTGTTTGCAGAAACAAGTTGCAGAAGGCACGTGAGAGGGACATCAGTGAAAAGATTGCCCTGGGCCTGCCCAACACTGGGGCTGGAGCTTCCTCCGACACGCAGTTTGACTCCCGCCTCTTCAACACCAGCAAGGTAACGCTGTTCAGCTGCAGCATCCTGTTTCAGTGTGTGTTTCATTGCGCTGCGTTGTGCTTCTAGTTTGTGCTGTGCATTGCTGTTGTGTGACTCATCCCTGGTGTGGTGTGGTGTGTGTGTAAAAAGGAATAGTAGTGATTGCTTTGGGTTGTAATTTGATATGAATGCCTGTTTTACCTTTTTTTCCCCAAGTTTTTTTTTTGGGGGGGGGGAGGGGGGGGGTTATATTTTGTTACTTGAGGTGTTCGAAATGATGTAAAAATTGTGTCCCGCTATATTTTTCTTTTACACATGACTGTTTTTCTGTCCTTCAGGGAATGGACAGTGGGTTTGGTGATGATGAAGCATACACTGTTTATGACAAACCATGGCGTGATGAACATACCGTGGCAAACAACATCTACCGCCCATCAAAGAAGCTGGACAGTGATCTCTATGGAGATGACCTGGACACCTTGATGAAGAACAAGAGGTCAGACATGGATTTTGTTTTTCTTCTTTTTTTGAATAGGTACTGAAATAGTCATTTATACAAGCCTTATGTACAGGGTTTCTGACTAACTGCTTTTAATGTATTAGTCTTGGTCAGAAAGTGGACATGCTTGATCTGTTGAAAGAATATGGGGAAGTGCATGTGAGTTACTTACACGATCCTCTTCAGTCTTTTTGGATGACATCTTTTTCATTTATTGGTCTTTGACAGAAAAGGTGTAGGTGAAGGCCTTATGCAAGCACAGTTGCTCAGGAAGAAATTGAAGAACATTATAGACAAATAACCTTAAACTTCAGACCTTTCCCAGTACCCCATTCCAGTAATAACCAATACAAGAACTCCTTTTTCATCCGCACCACTGCTGACTGGAACCACCTCAGTGATGACCAGGCGAAGGCCCCCACACATGAGGACTTCAGACAAGCTGATTGCCACTCCATGCACTGCTTAACTGTCATGTGTGCACTCCTCTCCTGTTGCATTTATACCGAAAGTTAGGTTCTGCAACGTTCAAGATTAAGAAGCTTTCTTATTCTTCTTGGACCATAGTTATTATTATTATTGATCGCTTTTATATAGCGCTATTCTCTGCTCTCGAGCAGACTCACTGCGCTCGCATGTGATTCTACATGAGTGAATAGCTTTTTTATAGCGCGTTTAAAAAAAAAAAATCCACCGCAGTGGTGTACTTACAGCGCTGGCATGGCTGGTGCCACAAGAAACTGCTGCCATCTCGGCGCGTTCTGTGTACACCATACAACCATGCACCATGTCACTTCATGCAAAGCCACATACGTAAGGTGTATGCATGTTTAGCTGTAACCTGCCACCTGCGCTTTTAGCAGAATGACCGGGGTCTTTTACGTGCTACTGCGGTAACACGGGGTGGAACGGATACCGAAATGAGTCAGCACAGAAAGTTGACCCTGGAGAAGAAAATTCTCCCGCCACTCCAGCAGGGATTCGACACCGCGACCTTTCGATCACGAGTCCGGCGCTCTAACCACCAAGCTATCTCCGCTCCCCATAGTGACTCCTCTCTTCCCCGAACGCTTAAATGTGTTGGAACTAATAGTAATACACTTCAGACAAATCATTCTCTTCTTCCCCTGTATTATTATTCAGATGAATGCATTTCTCTTTGGTGCAAGGCTGTCCCTGTTTTGTTGCACAGGTTTGTTCCTGACAAGGAGTTTGATGGCACAGATCGCAGTCGGCGGCGGGATGGTCCTGTGCAGTTTACACGTGACGTGGAAGAGGATCTCTTTGGTCTGGACAAGTTCTTCAAGGCTGCCAAGAAAGGTGAAAAGCGCTCTGCCGAGGAGTCGTCCAGTCGCCGTGACTATGACAGCGGGAAAAGCAGCAGCAAGAAGCGGCGTGAATGATCGTTGGGGTGGCTGATCCACATTCTAGTTGAGTGTTGCTTACGCAGCAAGCTGCTGAAAGTGATGATGGGACTGTAGATAACATGGTCCCTTTCAACATGAGTCACTGGTGGATGGTGGAACCACATGTTGGGTACACTACTTGAGATGCTGAAAGTGAGGATGGGAATATTGGTATCATGATTCCTTTGACTTTGAGCATGAGTCAAGGTTGGAATGATGACATCACATTTCAGTTACGTTGCTCATGTAACGGGATGCTAAAAATGATGAAGGGAGTATTGATACGACTCCTCTGATCATGAATCAGTGTTGGGATGATAGCAGCAAATGTTAGTGTGTTGCTCATGCAACAGGATGCTGAAGATGATGAAAGGAATGTTAATATCATGGTTCCTTTGACAAGCATGAAGCAGTGTAGACTGTTGTTGGGGTACTGGAGTCGCAGGTTAATCAAGTGCTTGTGCTACAAGATGCAGAAAGCAGGAAATGGGAAGATGAGAATTCCATGCACTATGCTGAAAATATGGGATAATTAAAAGAATGAGTCATGTTTCAGTTGGCAGTGTTCATACTGAAACGGGATGCCTGGATGGTTGTTTTTTAATGCGCAGTCAGTTGTGACAGTTTTATCAGGGATACCTAGCATAGTTTTGGCTGTGGGTATGTATACTAAATATTGAATGTTGTTGACTAAGAATGTCCATTGCACAGTGACTGTCCCTAGGATAGCGGGGAACATAGGTCATTATTGATACTGATTATTGATCAGTGTTTTTAAAAATCAGCTGTGGTGATACACAACACAAGGATTTCTCTGGCAAGAACTTGCAGCTAGACTTGACTGGAAAAGCACTGACGATCTGAACATCGCCACATTGGCCTTGTCCATAATTTACAGTATAATACAACGATGCAATGCTTTATTAATCCTTAAAAAGGAAATTTTGTCCTGATCTAGAAATTTATACTCCCATTTCAAACGCAGTTCTGAGAATAAACGGTTTTGAGACCAAGCTGTTTGAATAGGTCCCAGATCCAGTAGCTTGGACACTTCCAACCTGCAGAGCTTGGTGAGTGGCACTGGACATTTTTCATGATGGGGTGACTGTCGGCAAGTTGTGGGCACTCTTGTCCTCTTGCGATGGAACTGCATGCTGTGATAAAGACTCCAGGTCCCCCCCCCCCCCCCCCCCTCCTCCACACACACACCTCCATCCCCTAGAAAAAGAAAAGAAAAAAAAAGGCACAAAAAACCACAGAGATGCACACATTTCTGCCTGTAATTCCCAGGCCTCTAGTGGAATTGAACAAATGAACAGAAGGATGAAAATTGTACTTTTAAAGCAATGTTTGACCCTGCAAGGGGAAAAGGTGGTCTTGAAATAAGCAGTTTTACTGCAAGCATTTAAGGGTTGAGTTTTAGTTTTGATGTAACCAGACATGCAACACTTGCCAACAAGTTTCTCCCAAAGCCTGAGAAAAATGTAAAAATAAATAAATGAAAAACAAAGTGACACTGTTGGTCTGTCGTAGACTGTGTAGGAGGAGGGTTGCTCAAGGCATGGTGAGCTGCGTGTGAGCCTGACTCGAGCTTTGTCAGTAGCAAAGCAAGTTTCAAGTAATTTCTTTTGCTAGAATTGCCAGGCCTTTTGTTGTACCACAGGCTGTGGCTTTGCCACACATAAAACTTGAGGGACAGAAAGATGCATATCTGGTTTGTTTTAAAAGCTGAACAATCACTGTCTTTGAGCCTTCTTCTGTACTCTTTGCCTGGTTGACCTTCTGCAACTCAAGGCTAGTGTGTGTGACTGTGTGTATGAGAAAGAGAGAGAGGTGTTTTTCTGAAATGTGCTGCCGTACAAAAGGGAGGATGAATGGGCATGCAGCCTATGATTTCTGTGTGTTGCTGTTAAAAAAAAAAGTGGAACAAGGATGACTGCTAGCATTCTAGTGCAAGATCCGAACACATAAAAAGTAAAAAAAATAATGCTTATTTAATATGACAAAACACAACCTGCAAATTTTTGGGGTATGCCCCTTTTTCAAGCAAGAAATGACAGTTTAAATGGTGAAAAATGAAATGTATACAACTTTTCTGCTTTTGGTTGTGGTGTCCAGTGTTTGGAAGAATGTTGAAGAAAATTTGCACATTGTGTTTTGTCATATTAAATAAGTGTTCTTTTTAACCTTTTATATGCTTGGATTTTGTGCGTTACTGTGTTCAGGGTCTTGTACAGCTCTGTGTGAAAAATGGTAATAGCATCTGGTTTTGTCTGTAGTGTTTTCTTGGAATTTCTGCTGTCTTCAGATCTTGGAATCCCACACTTAAGCAATGATCTTAAAACTGTGCCACAACGTGAAAAATTGTGTGCCAGAATTTCTGCTATTCTCCATGTCAGTCACACTATTTTTGAAATGATATTAATGTTTGTGGTAAAGTGAATTCATCTGCGCAGAATTTACTGTGCTGAATAGTCTAAAAAAAATAGAAAAAAGTATTTGGGTGTTTTCAATAAATAATCAGTGTCTGTATTAGAAATGTTTAGGTTTGTGAATATGAACATTTATGGTATGTACTATAAATAGTATAATGTAGATACACTGTCATATTTTTTACTAAAACCTGAATGCGTATCAATATTTTGATGCCGAAAAGCTTGCATGATCTTAAAATTATGATGAGATTGTTGGAGCTGCAATCTTCAGGTTTAGTTTTTTAGTATGGCATTCTAAGGTTATCTTTTGACAGAACAAATTCCAAGATTGTGCAGAACATGTATATGTATATACCTTTATGAATGATGTTTTATTTGTCTAATTATGATGTTTAACTGTGGGATGCTGTCCACTTCACAAGTGTTTTGTTCCCTGTATGTTGTGAATAAACTGAGTGTCGCAGTTGGATGGCTTCATTCTTGTACGTTTTTGTTATGGTTGACCGCATGTTCTGTTCCATTTTCACAGCACAGTGAAGATTCAAAACGGTTATGAAAACTACGCATTCATTTTTTAATGAATATCTGACAGAAGTTTTGAAAAAAATGTTTTTTTAAAGTGAATTTATAAGCAAATTTTCTTTGGTTTTTATATATATCACTCTTGTGGTCAGTAATGTGTTACATGGGTGTGCTCACACTTATCAGGTTGGTTATGTATAAAATGTGAAATCTTGGTTGTCATTACTCAAAAGCGTGTTGGAACAACCTTACAAAAGACCACCTCTGTGAGAGATCATCATTCCTTTTTTCTAAGACCATGCTGTTAACTTTGTTCACATTCAGATTAATACGAGTAACAAACCCATGACCCAAAAATGTATGTCCCTTGTCCCATATTCAGGACACATTTTTTCTTTTTTCTTTCTGCTGGCATGAACCTATGAAGAGGGATGACCTTTATACATAGAGGTCCCCCCTGTTGCTTTTTGAAGAAGGCTGCCATTTGCAAGAAATGGAACGCTTTTTGCATCAGGGTATCCTAATGTGAGGCATAAATGGGCCAATGTAAAGCCGCCTCTCTTGCTTTTCTGGGTGACCTGTCCACAGTGGCACCACTACAAAATGAGGACTTGGTTAATATCCTGACTTCAGCTGCAAATTGATGAATGCAAATGGACTGCAGTACCTTCCCTTCTGTTAAAGAGATGCAGTGGAATCCATGCATGATATGAAACTCAACCGTGAAAATTTGGATGAAGACGACTAAAAAAATCCACCTTTTCCTTGTCTGTGTTTGAATTTTTAACGTTAAGACAAACTAACGCTAGCAAGTCATTCTGATGTCACCAGGTGTTTTGTTCCAAAAGTTACATTGTTATTACGTGTAAAACAACAACAAAAAACAACTGCAGAATAGTACAATAGTAACTAAGTAAAGTAAGCAGCAGCAGCAGCACCACCACCACACACACACACACAAATACGCTCCATTCCAGACATACAAAGTTGCATACATTTAATGCTCAATTATGGAAGATGAGTATCGGTAATAGGTAAAAGGCCAGCAACTCATTCCCCAGCTGACTGGAACAGCAGCAAGACGACATTTAATTCCGTAAACCAGTTTTTAACACGGACTGATGACTTGGTTTTGTGCTGGATAATGACTAGAGAGCAGTCCATCCTAATAATTTGTGACATGATGGAAGTTTTAGTTGTAGCTGCATGCTTTCCAAAAGCTTCTGTAATTTTCGTTTTGGTTATTTTCTTTTAAATCCCCATTGAAAAATGCTGATGTACAAAAGAGTTTTAGGTTGGTTATTGGTTCCTAACGCCCTGTGTACCGCATAGGTCATACTGGGGCTTTGTGAAGGTTTAGGGATTTTTTTTCTCTCTGAAATTTCATATTGTTGTTGCAGGTTTAATAATAATCTCGTCAACTGCAACCCAAACTAACTAGCCACCTCAAAACCTGTTTTGTTCAACGGAAGAGCTCAATATAATTCAGAACCTTGTTTTAATATGCTCCCTTGATTTGATGCAAGTCATCTAGTCCAAGTTTTGCGGACAGTGAGACAGGCGGAACACTGTCAAGTGTCCTAGCTCACCCGTGTTGCACACACCACCTGAAAGTAGCATGTTAATGTTGCCCACAGAAGAAGACCAAAGCAGGTGCTGTAAGGCCAGCTATGACCTTTCTACACTTGAGTCCTGCTAAACATCACTAATAAAGGCAGGATTCTTTTTTTTTTTTAATGCTGCAGGCAGGTTGTAGAAACTGAAACAGTTTTTTTTTTTTTAAACAACCAGACAACTATATCTTGCTGCGCATCCAGAAAGCGTATTTGTACTTAGCGGCCATTCAAATAATATTATTAAGTAATTCCGCAGTGTTCATTCAAACATGTACATGAAGTACCCCCAGTCAGTGCTATCACATGTCTACTGCTACACTATAAACATTACCATAAGTTTCATGTATTACATCAATTAATCTTTTGTTGCGATGGTAACATAATCAGAATGTTACTAAATAAAGAGAACCAACATGGGTCATGTACATAAGGTCTGGATTAATTAATTTCACCTCATTATCATTGCTAAACTGCTATTCCTGAACAATGGAACACAATATGGCCTTGATTACAACCCTTGTCTTATACTGACAGGTTTGGTTACCTCCCTTATTTAACAGCATTGTGACATCTCTACAAGAAACACAACAAAACATCAACTGTTCAGTGCAAGCTTTATGATTAACCTAATAAACAAAAGAGGGAGGCAAACAAACATGTCGAAATTAAACACTGGTAAGGATTAGACCTCTGTACCCAGACCAGTACATGTATCTGAGTGACAGCAGTGGAACCAAACGTAAAACAATTGACTGCACCTGGCACTAGCAGTAGTGCAATCAAAGCACCTTCTTGAAGAAAGCCTTATGTTTATAACAAGCAATCAAAATGGTCTCGCCTCTGAACCAGCTGGGTGTGGCCCTGAACCTGTCGCACAGCTGAGCACCTGATCAAAGACCACGCATGAAGTCGTGATGCTAGTAATTGGATTTTAACGTCCTGCCAACCGCATGGGGTCACCTCAGGTACATACCACCTACTAACTACCATCTCCTAGCTGCTCAACAAGAGCCACAGAAAAAAGCCTCTTAACAAAAAATGGGGAAAAAGTACAGAAAATGGACCATTAGCAGCAAAATGACAAGACAGAAAGAGCAAGAGGAATAGGCAGAAAACCAGAGGAGATAGGAAAGAGAAATTCAAACGACAGCCCTGAGATTCAAGACGGGGAGGGAACATATGCATCCCCGGACTCCTTTTGGGGGTAAAGTCACAAAAGAGAGGTTTAAAAACACCTTGGAATTATAGCTCTGGCCCTACCATGAACCAGCTTAACACCTGATCTTTAGCTCCGCACAGCAGTTGAGACAGCAATTGCGTAGTACACTAGTTATGCAAAGGCGAGGGGACATTGCCTTAACATTTTTGTCGTTCTGGCAGCAGTCCATGGCATCCTCAGTCTTCTGGATTGGGGTGCGTGGTCTAGCCTTTACTGCCCCCCCCCCCGTCCCCATCCCTAATAAGCAACCTAACTTCTGTGGACATTTAGCAAAATGTTTACTTACTTACTTACACATGATCAGTGAGCCGGTTTGGCTTACCGGTAAGGCATTAGGGTGGTAAGCAGAGGGACCTCAGTTTGAATCCACTTTGGCTCTCTCTTTAAATGTGGTCTGTTGACACTATTTGGTCACCTTGCCCCTCACAATTAATGAAACATTAAAATGGCTCTTAATGCATGAGTCATTCTGGTGGTGACAGTGTAGTATATAATCTACCTCTCCTCCCCCCCCCCCCCCCCCCCCACCACTTCCCTAATAAGCCTTATGGTTTCTGTGGACATTATGCACCATGTTTACTTACATCTGACCAAAGACCACTCCTAAAGTCATGAAAGAGCAGTCTTAAACTGAGAGGTGGTCTTTTGTGAGGAGTCCAGAATTACAGTTTTATTTCCCATGATTCCCTGAGGAATCTGATAACATGAGACAGTTGCGTGCAAGATCACTTTTGCTGCACGGTTTGTCACACGCGGACCTGCTGGTGCTCATGTGTTGATGGCTTTGTTTTTGGCTGAGCTGTCTAGACTTTTGTCCTTTTCTGTGAATTTCTTGGATCATGGACCATTCCTTTCTCGTCATTCCTACATTTTCTAGGCAAGGGAAAACCATCCATAATTATAGTCATTCACATATGGACAGAAATTGACTGGTTAGAGGTCGGGGTGGGGGTGGGGGGTGGGTTGTTACTCAGTGGTTCATTGTGCCAGGCAATGGCACAGTATGGTGAAATACCAGTCTGCAAAAAAAAAAGGTTATAAAATATACACATCCAAAGCATACATTGCAAAGAATGGTGGTGAAGTAAAAAAAAATCAAAAAAAATCAGACAAACAATGGCCATGTAATACAGGTAGCTAGATAAACAACTAAAATGGGAAGCCTCTCTGGTCTAATCTTACAGCAGCCAAGGCAGCTTTTGGTCAAGTCATTATTTAACAAAACGCAAGTCCAGTAACAGGATGGTGAACAGAAACATTTTGACACAAGCTAAATTTTGTGATATATATATACGTACATGTACGAATCTCATTCAAAAATCTGTATTTGGGAACTGAGTACTCTTTCACTGATAGTGCACTTTTTGTGAGAATGAAGTGAAAAAAGACGAAGAAGAAAACTTCAGCTTCAGATTACACCCACAACTGACTATAAACAAAAACTTGCAATGATCAGCAAGTTCATTCCTCTATGAATACCCTCATCACTAAGCTGAAATGACAAAGATTCTCACCAATCTAATTTTTTTTATAATGTTAACTGAGAATGGCAAAAACTGACATTTTATTTAGGAGCAGCCAGTGTAACAGGTTTTAACATACAGGCTGAACATGATTCGCTATGCACCTGACCAATCTACTTATCCAGGTTTTAACATGCTGGCTGAACATGATTTGCTATGCACCTGACCAACCCACTTATCCAGGTTTTAACATACAGGCTGAACATGACTTGCTATGCACCTGACCAATCCACTTATCATTTCAGACAGCGAGAGTTGGAGTAAGTGGATTTTAATGTCACGACAACCACACATGGTTATCTCAGAGACAGACAGGGAGAGGCAGATCTATGCAAGTCAAAAACTATCATGCTCAGGATAGTAACCGCGTGTCTATTTTTAGCTGACAGCTTTACTTGTACTAACTACCAAGGGGGGTGGATAAGACAGTTCTGGATTTTAATGTCCAGTCAACTGCATATAGTTACCACAGGATCAATACAGTGCTATAATATTGAGAAGAACCCACAATTTGACAATCATACTACAAAGCAAAGAGAGCATTTATAAGCAAACAACCCTCACATCATGGTGTGTTTTTTTTGATGGCAACATAAAAATGTATGTTCAGTAACTGTACAAATGGAAGAAAACACAAGCATACAACTAAAGCCAGAAATGCATTGTCTATGTTCAATGTGCACTGTCTGCATTAAATATACATGTATACTAAACAGAGAGAGCAAAAGAAAACTGTTCTTGTAAAGCATTCCGTTTTTATCAGTCAGAACTGCTTCTTGTAAAGCATTAACTTATTACATTTTTATCAATCATATCACAAAACAATCGCCACAATATAATCATTAAAAACAAACAAAAAAACATTCTTTTACTTTGTACAGTTGCATTCATGCAGCAGATTCCCGCTCTATTAATCAAGCAAATTATACATTTACTCAGTTCACTGCCATCTCTAGTTTTACACCTGTCCACATTTGTCCAAAGTGTTACCTTCATAGTTCATTCATAAAATATTTTACACCATCCTTCTATGAAAGCATGGGAACGGGAATCCGAAAGAGTAACAAAAAAAAGTCAAAGAACTGAGTCCACTTAAACTTTTGGAATATAAGGTGGGAGAAATGCAATGAAGGGATCTGTTCTTAGCTGTCACTATGCAGTCATGAAAGAAAACATGGTCTCAACCTCAAGACTGACACAGTGGAGGTGGATGCAGACATCCATCACAGGATTGCCTCAAGAGGTGACACTCAGACTACACATGCCACCATCCTCACCGATTCAAGAAGCTTGCTACAAAAAAAGTGGAATGGGAAGCCCAGGCTGGCACGTGTGAATGTTCCAACATCCACCTTTCTCAAGCATCCGTTAAGTGGATGAAGCTTGGAATGTGATCCAAGCCTCCTCAGTAGGCCCACAAATTTGGGTAGAACATGGACTGGACCAAATAATTTTAGGAAAAAAAGAAAAAGAAAAAAAAGAAAAAAAATCCTTCTGCACAGCAGTGTGTCCGTGACCCACCAAAGATGGTAGACATGCAGTCCTTCCCTATTCTGACGACCCCAGAAAACACACTCCAAAAAACAAACAAAAACAACCCCTCATGGCAACTAGTGATGTGAATCAACACATATTATGTACATTTCCTTTGGGGAGACAAATGAACAGTGAACAGACCACTGCTACTATCAATCATGAACAGTGTAAACTCTTGAGTACCTGACCACAAAACTGGTTGTGGCTGTTGTTTCTTGCATGCATGGCTGCCCACTGGTGACAATGACCAGTCTCTCTATTGTGTGCTCATCCATCCACATACATATGTACAATTTTAAAGACCCAGCTTGGATGATTCTATGAAAACTGTGCTCAGACGACTAACCCCTAGGAAACTGCCCCACTATGAAAATTGCCAGCTGGAAAACTGCCCCCAGGAAGGTGCCCCACTAAGAAAACCAACTGGAAAATTATCCTCAGAAAACTAAGCCTTAGAAAAGTTGCCTTACTAGGAAAATTACCCACAGAAAACTAAGCCCTAGGAAAGTTGCCTTACTAGGAAAATTACCTCAGAAAACTAAGCCCTGGGAAAGTTGCCTTACTAGGAAAATTACCTCAGAAAACTAAGCCCTGGGAAAGTTGCCTTACTAGGAAAATTACCTCAGAAAACTAAGCCCTAGGAAAGTTGCCTTACTAGGAAAATTACCTCAGAAAACTGAGCCCTAGGAAAGTTGCCTTACTAGGAAAATTACCTCAGAAAACTAAGCCCTAGGAAAGTTGCCTTAGTAGGAAAATTACCTCAGAAAACTAAGCCCTAGGAAAGTTGCCTTAGTAGGAAAATTACCTCAGAAAACTAAGCCCTAGGAAAGTTGCCTTAGTAGGAAAATTACCCACAGAAAACTAAGCCCTGGGAGAGTTGCCTTACTAGGAAAATTACCTCAGAAAACTAAGCCCTGGGAAAGTTGCCTTAGTAGGAAAATTACCTCAGAAAACTAAGCCCTGGGAAAGTTGCCTTAGTAGGAAAATTACCCACAGAAAACTAAGCCCTGGGAAAGTTGCCTTACTAGGAAAATTACCTCAGAAAACTAATCCCCTAGAGAGTTGCCCCACTAGGGAAAATGCTTCCCTGGCACGCCTTATGCTAGTAAAAGAATCTACATCAGAAGGAAAAAAAGTCAGAACTACGCTTTTAAAACAAAAACACCAAAGGCAGAAAAAAGAAGCTTATTTAATTAAACAAAGCAAAACACGTTCAATTTTCAGTGAAAGCACCTTTCTCAAGCCACAAACTAATGTCTAATAAACCACGACAGGAATGAAAATTGATCTACTTTGCTTTCAGTTGGGTTCAGAAGTGTTTCAACTTTGTTTCAGATTTAAAAAACAAACAAACAAAAACAACCTTCAAGATCTTCATTATGCTTACTTAAAAAATAAATAAAAATAAATAAAAAACAAATCTTGACAAAAAAAAAGGGAACAAAAAAACTCATTTTTTTTCTTTCTTCTTCTACTGGTGATTTTGCCCCATACAATAACCATGGTTACACTGAAACTGTAAGTGAACACATGATGCAACCACAGCATGAGCCCTGAAAACATCTAGCACAATCAGTGTTATGCACCTTGTCAGTGGTATATCAAACATATGCAGCCCCATCCTCATTCACTGACTCAGATTTTATTCAGCCAAACTAACACCAAATGCAGAATTTACCAGCTGCAGAAGTATTACAAGACCAAAAGCAAAAATCTCCCTCTGTGCCAGGTTTCTGACACTTCATGTCCCTTGCTGGCCAGAAACATTTTTATTTTTTTATTTTTCTAGAGCAAATCTGGAAATGGACCTAATGATGCATGGCTTGGGATTAGACAGTGCATGCATTTTATGCGACAACTGAATAAGTTGCTAAGTGTACACAACCCCTGAAACCTGAGACATCAACATCCAGGACCGAGCGCAGTCCAGCCACCATTGCCAGAAGGCAAAGATGTCAAAATTTGTACAAGTTGGCTTGGCAGCAGTGTTTGCTAAAAAAAAAAAACAGAGGGAGAGAGAGAGAGAGAGAGAGAGAGAGAGAGAGAGAGAGAGAGAGAGAGAGAGAGAGAGAGAGACACCCCAAACAAACTCAGCAGATTCATTTACACCAAAACTGCAGTGACCTCAACATGCCATGTCTGTGGAGTCTGTGCGATATAGCTTCGCGGAAGTGCCGTGATGAACTCCGTTGGAAGGGGCCCCACGATCGACGACGATACTTTGGTCCATCAACAAGTTGGCCTGTGTCCCTTTGTCAGCCACCACAGTGTCACGGTGACAGTTCACACACAGGTAGGTCCGCATGGGGTTGCGCTTGGACGGGCCTTGAGCCAACACCCGCGCTATCAGCGCCATGGGAACTGTGTCTTTGGCATCCGCACCGTTGCTGTTGCTGGGGGCACCCCCGTTGCTGTTGTGTTTTGGGTCCACCGAAAACACCATGGCCGTTGGAGGGAATGTTGGGATAGGCACTCGCACTAAGCGCTCCTCCTCTGCCTTCTGGGAGAGCAGCTGCTGCTCACGTGTCATGTGTTTACGCACCCGCTCTTGCAGGTCCACCGGAAGCTGCAGAGAGAAGGAAATGGTCAAGGATGCGAAAACATAACGACACATAACGAGTCCAGCACACTCCGAGAGGAGGACAGCTAATGCTAAGTGTGAAGGGCTGAGAGGGTTTTATGCAGCATAATGTAACTGTCGCCAGTTGAGGATGGTCCACAGAGGTTGTGCTTGGGTGATCCTTTGGACAACCCTTGTGCTACCCATTCTCTTACTTCTTTCTTTCGACACTGACTGATGGGCTGGTGGAGAAACTCATGGGTTTATTGGGGCTGTTTTAATTAACGGGCACAAGTCACTCACCACATTCCACCTCCGCCCCACAAAACTGGAGGTTTACATGAAACTGGAGGGTTTACACCAAACTGGAGGTTTACACCAAACTGGGGGTTTACACCAAACTGGAGGTTTACACCAAACTGGAGGGTTTACACCAAACTGGAGGTTTACACCGAACTGGAGGGTTTACACCAAACTGGTGGGTTTATACCAAACTGGAGGTTTACACCAAACTGTAGGGTTTACACAAAACTGGAGGTTCAAATGAAAGCTTATTTATTTTGATGTGGACATTCTGTATGCTGTGTGTCCGTGTCAAAATAAATAAGTGTTCATTTGAACCTTTTTGTGTTTGGATCTTGTTTTAGAATGTTAGCAGGCATTCTGTTTCAGATTTAAAAAACAATTTTTTTTTACACAAAACTGGAGGGTTTATACAAAACTGGAGGTTTACACCACCTGGAGGGTTTACACAAAACTGGAGGTTCAAACAAATGCTTATTTATTTTGACACGAACACACAATGTGCTGTGTCTGTGTCAAAATAAATAAGCGTTCGTTTGGACCTTTTTGCGTTTGGATCTTGTTTTATAACGTTAGCAGTCATTCTGTTTCGGATTTTTTAAATTATATTTTAGGTTTACACAAAATTGGAGGTTGAAACAAACACTTTTTTAAATTTTGGCATGGACATACAGTATGCTGTGTGTCCGTGTCAAAATAAATAAGCATTCGTTTGAACCTTTTTGTGTTTGGATCTTGTTTTAGAATGTTAGCAGTCATTCTGTTTCAGATTGTTTTTCTTTTCTTCACAAAACTGGAGGGTTTACACCAAACTGGAGGGTTTATACAAAACTGGAGGGTTGACACCAAACTGGAGGGTTTATAGTATACACCAAACTGGAGGGTTTATACAAAATTGGAGGGTCTACACGAAACTGGAGGATTTACACGAAACTGGAGGGTTTACACAACACTGGAGGTTTACACCAAACTGGAGGATCTACACAAAACTGGAGGGTTTACACAACACTGGAGGTTTACACCAAACTGGAGGATCTACACAAAAATGGAGGGTTTATACAAAACTGGAGGTTTACACCAAACTGGAGGATCTACACAAAACTGGAGGGTTTATCAAAAAACTGGAGGTTTACACCAAACTGGAGGATCTACACCAAACTGGAGGGTTTATACAAAACTGGAGGGTGTACACCAAATTGGAGGGTTTACACAAAACTGGAGGATTTGTAACACCAAACTGGAGGATTTACACAAACCTGGAAAATGGAGGGTTTACACAAAACTGGAGGGTTTACACAAACCTGTAGCATTTATTGCGGCAGTTTCAAATGGCAAGAGTCACTCACCGCATTCAACCTCTGCCCCACAAAACCGAAGGGTTTACACAAAATTGTAGCAGTTATTGCAGCAGTTTCAAAAGGCAAGTCACTCACCGCATTCAACCTCTGCCCCACAAAACTGGAGGGTTTACACTGTAACATCTGGACGGCCATGTTGCAGTCACTTCTGTACTTCTCCTGCAATCACAGATTAAACGGCTGTGACAACATCTGGCAACCTGTCGAGTCAATACTTGTGACTTGTTGATTTGTTTAGCTTGTGTTTGTAAGTTTAATGCTGAATCAATACTCATGACTTGTAAATTACTTATTAACCAGCAGCAGGCTCTCTTGCAGCCGCAGACTACTGCACAAATCAGCATGGACGTCATGCTGAACAAGATTCTGACATTTCACAGCATTTTGTTGCTGTTGACAAAATAGATCAGAAAAAGAACTTTGCACAGTTCAACAATACTGAACTGTCTCATGGAGACTGGCATCCATTTGAAATTGGGAAGAGAGACAGAATTTGTACCTGACTGACATCCAAATGAAACTGGGAAGAGAGACAGAATTTGTACCTAAAGCCCGTTCTTAATTGGGCGAATGTTTGTTCGCGAACCTAGTTGGAAGTATTCGGCGAACCTAGTTGGTTCTTAACTGGGTGAACTTTTATTCGCGAACCTAGTTGGAAGTATTCGTCGAAGCTATATTTGGGGTCCAAAAAGCTTCGCTCAACATGTTCTGGGAACATTCGCCCTATTTGACAAACATTGCCTCTGACCGGCTGAGAGTAGAGCTCTCCTGTGGATGAAAAAAAAGAAAGAAAAAAAGGATGATGGTGTCGCAAGGTTCTTCCCTCGCTTCGGAGGGATTTTGTTTATTTGTTGACTTGTGGGAGGCGCAGCCTTATCTCGGAGACCCAGAATGAGATAGTAGTTAGTTGAATTACCCTGTGAGGGATGATTAAAGTATATTGACTTGACTTGACTTGACTTTAGCCTACATTTTCGATCATGCTGTCTGCTGCGCGTCTGCCGCAAGTTCGGGCTGAAGCTTGCATCTCATTACAAGCCAGTTGAGAACAAGTAAATTCTTCGAACTGTCCGAACCATGTTCGGCGAACTAAAAGTTCAATTAAGAAATGAATCATAGTTCATCGAACTGTCCAAAGTATGTTCGGCGTAAACAAACATTCGCCCAGTTAAGAATGGGATTTAGACTGACATCAGAATGAAACTGGGAAGAGAGACAGAATTTGTACCTATATATTATATATAATACATATATGGCAGTTATAACCACCAGAAGTAACTTAGTTTTTATGCCCAGTCAGCCATGATGGTTATACTGCAGGGACCAACCAGCAGAATGAACTGGCACTACATTACAAAAGACGGTCAGGCAGTGACGTGACCTTTGTCCACCATTTCACGAAACTGCAGAAGACAAAGTCAATGAACGATGTCTGTAGAAACTAGAATAAAGCACGACAGATTAAGAACAACTTGGTAAATGCTGCTCACATTTTCCTCCTCCAAGTCTGCAACGTAGACACGGATGTCCTGGAGCCGGGTGGTGATGTCTTCCACTTGCGCCTGCAGGGCATTTTTCTCTGCTTCTGATGACGTCACCTGATCACAAACAGCCATGTACCAGTCAAAACAGTCCCTTCACAGCAATAACTATCATTGGCTGGAGCTGCCACAAGTACCATTTTTGTTGTGACAAAAGTTTTGTTGCGACAAACACGTGTTTGTCATGACAGACATGTGTTTGTCGTAACAAAACACATCTTTTGTCGTGACAAAACTGTTGCCACGACATACTTTTGTCGTGACAAAAGACATGTTTTGTCGTGACAAAAATGTTTGTTGCAACAAAAACGTGTTTTTGTCGTGACAAAAATTATACTTGTGGCAGCTCCTGCCAATGATAAATAACCTCTCACGTAACTAGCTATTTTTTTGTTTGGACAATTAAAATTTTTAATGTTCGGTATGAAATCAGGCATGAATTAACTGTCTAGAAAGATGCTTACTACACAAGCACAGATGCTAGCACCACATGCAGGGATGTTTGTGCTGGTGGGAAATTTTATAACCTCTCATGTAACTAGCTATTTTTCTCATGTTTTTGTTTGGACAATTAATTTTTTTAATGTTCGGTATGAAATCAGGCATGAATTAACGGTCTAGAAAGCAGCTTACCACACAAGCACAGATGCTAGCACCACAAGCAGGGATGTTTGTGCTGGTGGGAGAATTCCATGTTTTTCTCTTACTGACAATCTGAGAATCTATTTTCTTTTCTTTTTATATACCAAAATACAATAACAATAGCACAACACTTACACTAATGGAATACAATGCACCATCCAATTAATTACCAGGTTAACTGGAACTATATATTAAACTGACCTTTGGACAAGAAAAGAGAGACACACACACACACAAGCTGCACAGGATCACCTCAGGATGCACACACACACCCATCCACACACACACAAGCACATATGGACATAACTGAAGTAACATGTGTACACAAGTAAGAGGACTATTACACACACATGTATTCAACTGCACTAACATACACAACAGCAGGCACACAAGCATTAGAACCCCCCCCCTCCCCCCCCAAAAAAAAGGAACAACAAAAAACATACACCCCTCCCCTCCAAACATCCAAACGGACTGTGTGCTGACCAGTCTGAGGAGCTTGTCCTCCAGGTTGTTGTTCAGCCTCTGCATCTTCTTGTGGCTGTCCATCAGGCGGTCGTAGCGCTCACGCAGCCTCACCAGCTCCTCCCGCGTCTTGGTCAGCTCCATGTCCATCAGCAGCCTCCCTTCCATCTGCTCCTGCTCAACCTGGCTGAGGGTGGCCTGACTGCGCTGTAGCTGGCTGTGCAGCACCTCAATCTGCTCGTGCAAGTCCAAGCTGCCACAGAAACCACATCACCATCATCATCAGCATCATCATCATCACCGCCATCGCCAGCAGCAGCAACTTTCGGTTTCCGTGGGAGTGTCGCGTGAATGCTTCCTGGATGCCACAACAGTGCTGAGCTTATATAGGTTATAACAAACCCTGTTATTTACCACACACGCACGCACACACACACACACACACACATGCACACACAGTTTCAAACATGTTTACACATGAATTCCAAAGCAGCAATCACCCTGATATAACTGCGCTGGCTGACTGGGTGTAAAACACCAAATTATTTACTCACTTACCAAAGCAGCACTTTTCTTTTTCAAGCTTTGCCATATGCAGTGTCAGTAGCATAAGGTATTATCCTTTAACTGTAATAAGCATAATCAGAACATACAGACTGCCAATAATGTGGGTTGCTTGCAGTTAGCCTTTCTTGCCTCACTACAACCTGTTTGGCAAGAGGGAGGAAAAAACCTGCACATCTGGTGTCATTGTGTGTAAACAGAAGCATGACAATGATAATGACATGATCTGAACATACTGCCAGCCAATCAATGGGCCACACATGTTGGTAAATTGTTCTGACCTTACTACAATGTGACTGGTAAATCCAGGAAGAAAAAAAAATGAACATCGCAAAAAGCTGGAAAAATGAAGCTGGCAGGTGTCACACCAGCCACAAAGCAACACACACACACACAAGTACACACACACAAACAGGTACATGCACATGCACGCACGCACACAACCACGTGAATCATGTAACAAAGTTTGATAACCTCTATGTTCTTCAGAGTTGTCTCCTGGAATGCACCATGGCCAACAAGATATGGGCAGTCTGCTCAGAACATCTCTTAGTGTTGTTTGACTTTACACACAATGAAGTCTAAAACTCTGCTAAAATATGACCTTGCCTTCCCAACAAACCTGCATGTTAAAACACAACGGTGTATACTGGCACACACATTGGGTAGAAGGACATCAGTCAGTTCATGTTCAGTGTTGCTTTACATCCGCTGAAACTGTACAGACTATTAGGGCCCAGGACAGCCACCTCCACTTTCACACAGCTCCTGACCTCTCTTACATCAGTCAGGCTCTGACTGGTCCATATATATGTATATATACATGAACTTCTGTTTGACTTTAAAATTTGTGTGAAGATTGGTAATTTTTCTCACAAAATGCCTTTCTCAGACCACAAGTGGTTATGACACACACACACACACACACACACACACACAACACATATATATATTTATACACACACACTGGATGTGTTGAAAGTAGGAAGGGAATGTGGGTTTATGGAGAAAATATAGTTTTTAGAGTAAGTGCCTCGCTGATGCCCTGCAGCTGCCCGCATCCTGAGCGCTGTTGATTCAATGGCCAATGTACTGGTCTGAAACACACTCTGGTTCAAATGTACCAAGACGACAGGCCTTCTGCCAGTCACTCAGGGTTGTTAGCCAGTAAACTAGTACATCCTTATTAACAACAATGGTGACCTGTACACATACTTACAAAAACAAAAGAAAATCAAAAAAAAAAACCAAACAGCACATCACGCCGCAAGTCATGAATCATGTCATTAAAACTAGAAATAAGGTGTAGTGAAAGTTGTATCCCTACCTCCTCTCCTTCAGGCAAAGGAGTTACGAGCGAGAGAGAGAGAGAGAGAGAGAGAGAGAGAGAGAGAGAGAGAGAGAGAGAGAGAGAGAGAGAGAGAGAGAGAAGACAGACAGACAGACAGACAGACAGACAGACAGACAGACAGACAGAGTGGTATGGGGGGGGGGGGGGGGGGGGGGGGGCAAGGGGGGTTATCCAAGGCAACCCCCCTCCGACTCCCACTGATATATGAACCAATAGCTGAATTTGAATGGGACCCAAAGTGACAATACTGGGTGGTCTGAAAACATAATAAAATAAATTAAATTAAAAGTGCAAATATTTTCATTTGCAGGTTTCATTTGGATTTTCTATCAGTATTCATACAAAAGAAATCCTTTTTTTTTTTTTCTTTTTTAAAAACTTCAAATCTGAGCTCCTCAGGATGCAGCCATGTTGGTGCGCTCTTTACCATTGAAGAACAGAAAAAGGCTGGCTCATGACATAATTATTTGATACTTAGCACTCATGGTTATTTTACTGTGACTTTCAAACATCAGTCTTTAGCAAGCAAGACCATACATTATGCGACACACTGTTGTAGCTTTTATTTTTTAAATTTAAAGCAACAAAGTTTCCTACTGATAGAGCATGTCAAGGTGATACTTATTCATTTGGGGCCCCACTTCATGTTAAAAAAGAAGAAGAAAAAACGATTTACAAAGTGACTGATCTGACAGGTCAAATATACTGCCTTTAAAAAAATTGCTGGCACAGAGCAAGAGCACTTGCTCCTGAGAGCCAGAGTTAAGTATGATCATGCATCATCACCAAATGGATGGGTGACTGTTTACGTGCTGGGTTTTGTGCACACCAGAATTTCTCCTGAGTAAAATGAGACTATACACTGAGGTCCCACGTGAGTACACTCATGCGAAAGGATCACACATATATATATGTTGTATATAATATATAATGCATGCTAACGATCCTGAAGTCCATGTCAGAGTTCTGTGGATTATGGGAACACCAAACTAACCCAGCATGCACTGAATGTGTCAGAGTGTTAAAGTTGGACACTACATAGAAGAAGAAGCAAGACATACACCACATGGCACATCTCCTGACTACCCATTTTTCACTCTCACATCTTACTGTTCCCAAAAAACAAAAACAAAATGCACAGGACTCATGTATCCAGAAGGCTTATAAATCCTGACTGCATGATCACAAGGACCAAGGTGTCTGGATTAATGTGGTTCCACAGTAGACACCCATTTGCACTGTTACTTTCAGAGACATAAAGAGGAGCTTGGAGACATGTTGTCTGCTTGGAGAAGTCATGCTGTGGGTTACCTACAAACTGATCATCTGCAGGATGACGTCTTCAGGATACACAAAATATAAAACTGACAAAATCAAAGAAAAACAACAAGTTGGCTTAAAATTTCCAAGTTTTCGTAGACTCCCTTCCTCTGGGGTTTATTTCTTACAACTAAACATGGGTAAAAACACAGTTCACAAGATTCTTAAAATACCAGGTGAGTAAAACTCTATGAATAAAAAACACAAACTGTAAGACTGAACAAACTGATCACAAAAGGTTCGTCCCTGAGTTGCCCCCCCGCCCCCCCCCCCCCCCCCCCCCTTAATGTTTCTTCCTAGGTTATTACTAATATTACACACACACACACACACACACACACACACACACACACACACACACATATATACACAGAGGATGAAAAAGGTCACAGTGACAAAGAAAACGACAGAAGACAGGGCTCTTTGTAAGTTATTCACGACAGAGATTTAAAGCATTCACGTAAATCATTTTGAAAGGTGCGACCACAAAAGCAACATCTACCCACACCCAAGCTCTTTGGTTTAAGACTTTGTTTTGTCCAACAGTGTATAAACACCTATTTTGTTTGGTTTGCTTTCAGCATCATAAGCAGATTTAATAACATCACATTAAAACTCAGCTACAGTGTAAGATATAACTGAATCATCTGCACTCTTTACTGCAGCATGTTTTGGTTGAAAAGAATATTTTCAGCATTGAAAACATAAAAGAAAGAGACAGAAGGAGGGAGAAGGGGGGAGGCAGCGAGAGAGAGAGAGAGAGAGAGAGAGAGACAGAAGAAGAGAGAACAGAGAGATGCAAGGGTTTGAGGGAAGGAGGGAAAGAAAGAAACAAATAGATAAAAGAAAATGACAAAGATGTCCCTTGAACAAAACTGTCAAGTTTTGATTTATAAAGAAGTGAAAGAAAGAAACAAATAGATAAAAGAAAATGACAAAGATGTCCCTTGAACAAAACTGTCAAGTTTTGATTTATAAAGCCATTACCAACAAATCACACACACACACAAACACTCACACACATACACACACACACACACACACATACACACTCACACACAAAGAAGCCGTGGAACCAAAACAACTGGAAGCAAATGAAGTGTTGAAATAAAGACAAACACTTTTTAAAATTCAATCTCAAGTTCCCAAGCCCTCATTTACTTACTCCAAAATCAGCCGCTATGATGCTGCTTTAGAAACTGAAAGATTTAGGATGCACATGCTGTGACAAAACTTGAAAGCACTGGAACTACTGAAAACTCAGTGATAATTTTATGTAGATCATGTACACAATTCAACATATATCATGTAGCAGAATATAAATTATATATATATATAATGCACATCAACATACTGAATCCAGAAACACAAAAGTGTTTGGCATTTTGATTGGTTAGACTCAAAAGTTTCAGTTGTTATAATTTAATAATACAGACTTGAATGGAAGGAGGTTACCTGGTTAGTTATTCGGTAAAAGAAACAAAGGAGCAGATAACTTTGCAGTACAATTTACAACAAATAATTAACAATGCAACTTTTATTGCCTTTTTTTCTTCTTTTTGTGTGTTTCCCCCCAGTTTTTGTTAAAAAACAAAAAGAAAACAAATGAAAAACAAGATGTCCCCCCCCCTCCCCCACAAACAAACAAAAAAAGAGGAAAAAAAAAGAAAGAATATAGCCTAGTATTGCACAAAGTAAATTTTTATGCCAAATAGTCAGCTCTAATTAGCATTCTCCAACTTTTCCAAACAAGAAAGAAAAAGCTGCAGGTGACCAATACCACATATAATTAAAAATATATCTACACCATCACAACAAAATTACAACAAAAGCAAGTAATATTCTGAAATGTTTTTGAAGTCACCACCTGGGGCCATGTATGAGAGAGAAACGGGGAACTGTTGGGCTAAACTATTCTATTAAAATCAGATAATTGTATCCCAAGAAATCCACCAGTTATGTTAGTTTTCAATTTTCAATTCGGGCCAATACATTCTTAAAAAGATTGAGACTAAAAATAAAAATATTAAAAAGAAGAAGAAGAAGAAGAAGAAGAAGAAGAAGAAGAAGAAGAAGAAGAAGAAGAAGAAGAAAAGGAATTAACATACAATGACACATACAAGTTTATTTGTTTAAATACAACACTAGCCATGACTGCCCAAGAAGGACTCACACTCACCAGAATGGCCAATCACTACCCCTTCCAAGCAGCAGAGAAAGTACCCTGTTTGCCTCCCACCACTACTACTGAGCAAGAGGGTTACTCCTGTCATGGCCACCAATCATGGCTCAACAGGAGGAGTAGGGAGGGAGAGGATGGTGGCAGGGCAGGGTGGGATGGGGGTGGGGGGTGGGGGGGGAGGAAGCACATGGCCACACGGACCATCCACAGCAAGCAAGCCCCATCTGGTGTGTACAGGGGAACCTGCTTTGAGCAACCACCACCACAGAGCACGTAAGAGTGGTCTTTAATTTAAAGACAGCATCCAGAAGGGGCCTTTAAAATCGGCCAGGATCAATGCCCATCAGAGCAGGGCAATATTTAACTCCGGATATGCTGAAGATAAACACTTGGTGGAGGAGGGTGCCAGGGGGAGGACGGGAGGGAGGGAGGCTGGGAAAGATCTAAAAGGGTGGTGGTGGTGGTGGAGGGGGGGGGGTGAACTGTGTATGTGTATGTGTGTGAGAGAGAGAGAGGGAGGGGGAGAGAGAGAGAGAGAGAGAGAGAGAGAGAGAGAGAGAGAGAGAGAGAGAGAGAGAGAGAGAGAGAGAGAGAGACTTGAATTCAAAACTTCCAAACTCAAGGACAGTATTCATGTCATCATGATGAAGTCAATTTGAACCAATCTAACAACAAGAGAGAAGAGAGAGGGAGAGAGAGAGAGAGAGAGAGAGAGAGAGAGAGAGAGAGAGAGAGAGAGAGAGAGAGAGAGAGATTGAACTCAAAATGTCCAAACTCATGGATAGTATTCAAGACATCATGATGAAGTCCATTTGGACCAATCTAACAACAACAACTAGAGAGAGAGAGAGAGAGAGAGTGAGAGAGATAGAGAGAGAGAGAGAGAGAGAGAGACGAGAGAGAGAGAGAGAGAGAGAGAAGGGGCAGGATGGTAGGAGCTCTATCACAGCAGCTCTTACACTTTTTACAGGTGTACATAATTAATTTCCCTCAAAACAAATTCTCAAACAATCTTCTTCTTTTTTAAATCCCCAAATGGGTCCCTAAGCGTGCTTTGAGAGTGGGAAGAGAGGTAGACAGCAGAGATGAGCCGTGAACTGTGCAGGGGAGTAAGTGCAGATCTGAAATCAATGCACAACAGCAGCCCATTGTCAGCGGCTGATCATCCTACAGGATGCACCACTAAGTGTCACAACAGACCCTAGGCGGTTATTGATCCTTATGGATCCCCTGTGCTCAGGAGCAAGAGAGGGTGTGCCATCTGGCTTTACTTCGATTCTGCCTTACAGCTATACTTGTGTCCAAATGCTTGCTCATCAGCAGTCCTTAACTATGGCCTAGACAGGTGTTCATCCAGTCAGGGGCAGGAAGATCCTGCCTGAAACTACTTCTGAGCACCTGTACAAAATGTTCAAATAAAAAATACTACCAACAACTTTTAAGTAATAATATAAGCTCTACAACCAGACTACCAAATTCATTGAAGTTAAAAAAAGAAGAAAAGAAAAGAAGAAGAAGATGTGTTTCTTTGTTTATGCTAAGCATAAATCATTAAATGACGAGTCATCTGATTAAATTATAACATGGCCCCCCCCCCACCCCCTTTTCAACAATAATGCATACAAAGCAAAACTGAAGCAACTGTTTTTATTGGAATATATATATATATATATATATATGACCTTATATTTTGTTGACCTTCAATGTTTATTATGATGTTATTTTTGAATAAGTGTTTAATCATGTTCTTTCTGCAGTATCCAAAGAAAACACTCCTGTCTGCAAGAGAAGCGAGTTATGTTATGTCTGCCAGGATGACATTCCATTTGGATGCAAGTATAGGTGGAAAACGTGTGATTACCACACAAGAGCTATAATTATCAACAAGCTGAGCTCTGCACGCAGCCCCCGGCAATTGACTGTTAGTGCGGTGCGTCACGAGAGCCTGCCTAAAATCTGACCAAACGCACACGTGTACAGACATCATCACGTCGATACATGTTAAACGTAAAAAGAAAAGGAGGGAAAAGGACAGAACAAAATATTTAAGTACCTAACTCCAAGAATAAAGAAATATTACCCATCAGACACAGGAGACATCTGATCAGATGTGATACTGATTTCCGGACTGGCTGTGGTGTTTTTTCCCCCTCCACCCCCCCCCCCCACACCCAGAAAAACATTTGTAGGGTAAACCTGCCTTGAGGACAAAAAAGCCAAAGCCACCATCAGTCTAAAAACCAGTATCACACAGATCAAATTCATGTGTCCATTACTGGTGCTAACACTACTAATGTATACTGATGTCATTACACAATTTGGTAACAATATGATGTTGACCACTTTTGTACAGCACAAGACCTGTAAATAGCTCCAAGTGCTTCACAGAAAATGAAGACTAAAGAGTGAAGAAGGAATCGTAAAGGATGGATTATAACAACACCTGACTAATGAACAAAATTCATTAACTGCATCCTAAATTTTACAGCTGGGGCCCCAATGGATGTCTTGTGAAGATTAACGAGAAAAAAGAAACATGAGTAGGCAGATCAACACTGAGATATGGCATGTGGCTGTACTTACTTGGAGGAGATTATGCCTTTATGACAGACACAACCGCAATCCTGAAACATCACATCAGCACAAAAGCGTCAAGTTCACTGTAAAAAAATCTTCACCTTCACAAAGCTTAACCCCCCCCAAGTTTTGCCTTGCAGATCTAAAGTTTTCAGTTGCCGAGCACTGCAGTCACTAGCTGAACGAAATACATACGAGCTGCCATATCATTTTGATTCTCTTCAGTATAACCACTGAAATAAATGAACATGAAATTGAAAATAATAATAATGATGTGTTTGTTTGTGTGTGTGTGTGGTGCGCGCGCGCGTGCATGCGTATCTGGTGTATTATTTTTCCAAACTGGAGAACATAGCCCATTACAAATCAAAGAACAAAGAATCACAACAAAGACAAAACAAGCAAGCATGAGTGTTAGTGTCAGTAGAATAGCTTGAAGAGGTGAGATTTCAAAGATCATCTGAAAGATGTGTGTTTGATGACCTAACTTAGCAAGGGAAACTGTTTCAGACAGATGGTGCAGCATAGGAAAAAGACCTCTGACCTAGCAAGTGCATGTGCACAGAGAGAAAACAAAGAATGGAAGTGTCAGAAGCTGGCGGGTTGGTTTTTAAACTGCAAGGAGTTCAGTCAAGTAGCCAGGAGTGGTTGAGCTGAGGCAGTTGCAGTACACACTAACAGAGAAGCCAGTTTAGACTGTATTCATGAATCAGTGGGCAGCCACTGGGCAGTTGTAGTACAGACTAACAGAGAAGCCAGTTTAGACTGTATTCATGAATCAGTGGGCAACCACTGGGCAGTTGTAGTACAGACTAACAGAGAAGCCAGTTTAGACTGTATTCATGAATCAGTGGGCAGCCACTGGGCAGTTGTAGTACAGACTAACAGAGAAGCCAGTTTAGACTGTATTCATGAATCAGTGGGCAGCCACTGGGCAGTTGTAGTACAGACTAACAGAGAAGCCAGTTTAGACTGTATTCATGAATCAGTGGGCAGCCACTGGGCAGAACAGAGATGTGGAGAGATAGTGTTGGTGTTTTATTCTGCTTTGCTACTTCCACAGTAGCAGCCCACGGTAATACCGCTCTGCCAAGCCTTAAAAAATCTTGTCTCTAGCCCCGATTTATTCAGCATAATTTTTCTCCAACTGCCTGTAGAATGACAGCAAAACCTGACCATCTCCATTTATAATGAACAGCCTTTCTTTTCATGCTGACACTAATGACAGTAGAGTGAGGCAATAGTTGTATCAGTTATGCCTATCCCCCAAATTAACAGCAAGTTTACATTGTAAGCTAAGAGAGGATTGTGGTTGTTATCTGCACTGAGGCTAATAATAACACATATCAAACATAGTGATAACTTACCTACTGAACTGATTTGCAATTCAATAGGAAAATAACTTCTCCTTCATTCTGATATTGCAAAATCAGCACCCAAGCGTTACTGTGTCTGCCACTTCCATGTATTACTAAGTGCAGGCAATGTTTTTGTTCGCTGTCTCATGGGACCACTAAAAAGGGGAATGTGAGTCAAGGCATGATGGATGTCTGGCCCATGGAGGGCATCATTAGCAATCTGGATGAGACAGATCTTCCAAGAAGGGAGATAATATTGCAGGCAGACAATGACAATGGCAGTAGGGAACAAAGATGAATGAGACAACTTGTGGAAAAGACATTCTTGGAGCTCAGCAGCTCATTTGTAAGGCTGCTAATAAGGCTATGGGCTAGTTGGATGAGACATGAAAACCTACTGTGTGCTCATTTACTATCTGTTGCTCTTATGTCACTCTCACTGTGACTGTAGGCAAAAATCTGAATTGATGCCAATGACACATTAAATTTTTTTATCCACCACATTTGTCCAAGCAAAGAACAAGGAAAAAAACAAAGGAAAAAAAAGAAAAGCAAATGATCTTGGAATCAAGTTAATGTGCTGCAAACTGCTGGCATCCTGCTGAAGCGACCTGCATGAAGTCAGTCCAAATCCACAGGTCAGAGGTCTGAAAATCTGCCAGTGCAGAACCTCAGAACTCTGCAGTGTGCAGTGTACGAAAAGGTCAACATTTTGTTTTGGATCACAGATTCCTGTCCTGTCATGGTGACAGAGCTTTCCAAATTTTCAATCAACTTTTTTTTTTTTCACTGCTGGAAGAGACAGAACATTTTTCGTTCACCGAATCACTATTTACCTCAGGTCAGAGCCAATTCTGAAGAGACTCAAAAATGAGCTGCTGTCTGTATTTTGCGTGCCATTGACTACATATATATATATATATATATGCCCTACATATATATATACCCTACAACAGTGGTTCACTAAGGAAGGCCAAAGTTGGGAGGGAATAATCCAGGATTACAGTATTCAAAGTCTTTGCAAACTAGACAGCAACAAAATGTTTTGTAAATTTTCTTTAGTTTTAAAATTAAACACAAATTCTGGTTAACAGGTAAGCAATTTTGAATTCCATTGCAAACTTGAACCAGCTGTGCACTTTACAGAAATATATATATATATATTCTGTACACTTTTTCTTTTTTTTTCTTTCTTTGAACAACTAAGATGATATCATTTCTGTAATGATACTAGTAATGAGGACCTGCAATGAAAAATTCAAACACTAAAAGTGAAACACAGGTTCCTTTATGTTTTGGTTTAGCTCTTTCACTAGTTTCAGATCCCTGTTCTGTACAAGAATAATATCCAAGGGCACTGAACAAAAATAGAATACATCACTGTTACTAGGAAGAATTTGGAAGTGGTCTGAAACAGAAAGAGACCTAGACAGTTTAAGTTTTTTGTATATATATATATTATAATTACCAAACAAAGAGATTTAATTCTGTTCAAAAGATTTCATACAGATCTTACATTTGTAACAAGGGATGGAAACACCAACAGTTACTGCAGGTGGTTCAGGTCTCTGTTGCTGTGTTTTCGTTATAATACAAGTGTAAGTGTGACGTCATTTCAGCGCTATTAATTCCCTCTGTTTGTTGAAGATTTTGAAGTGATAAAGGATTCAATCGTGCAGCGGCAACAGTGAATCAACTCATCAAAAACTTGTCTGGCTTCTGCAGGAAAGCAACAAATAGCTTGAACTGCAAATTTATCCCCTTCTGTAGCTAAATCTGCACTGGTAAAATTGAAAGGACTGTAAGTGTAACTGAAAGAAAACCTAGCGACACTTTTAGTGGGCGGTTCAGACAGGGTTGTTAAAGTAAAAGTCCAAGGTTTTTAAGTATGCAAAATGACCATCAAAATGATTGACAAATGAGTAACTAGTTTCAGATTTAATGAAATAAAAAATGTAAAAAATAATGTTTAATTGGATTTTTAATCAATTTTATTTTCTGTAGGCTGTCCGAGACTGCTGTCTTGGGTTCTCCATCAGTCACGCAACTTTCCTGGAAGTGATGTCAGTCTGGGGAGTCAGTGCGGTTGCCATCTTAGATTCTTCAGTAAACTGTATGCGTGTGGTCAACAAAAAAGTTAATTATGCTGGCCTACTGTGTTGCCGCGAACTGTAACAATTTGCAGACGACCCCAGGTATAACAATGCACGAGCTCCCGCGCAATCGACCTGCAATGAGGTGAAAGTGGATTAAATTTATACAATTCAAATGAGCTGACTTTCTTGCGCTGCATCATGCCCATTTGTGTAGCGAGCACTTCAGTGAGTGCGATTTCGCAAACCCCATGGAATACCGCCTGGGGTTTGCTTAGAAGCTGACATGATGTTCCCTGGTACTCTTTCAAAATCCTGCCTGACACGCTCAAACTGATACGGCTGTATCCTTGTGGGTCTCTCGGGCAAAGTATCAGTTTCGTCTTCGAAGCTCGAGTTGGCCATTTTGCAGCGACTCCCCAGAGTGATGTAGTAAGCATATGGTCACGTGATTTGGGCGTCATGGCAACGCTTTCGGTACGACAGAAAATGCCTTTTTTCGTGCATTTATAACCCTCAGATCACAGTTTCACCTACACCATTGTTCTCAGCGAGCTTTAATGGAAATCATGTCAAAAATCAGCCCTAACCTTGGACTTTTCCTTTAACTCCCTTGACCTTTACCCAGCATCGCTTAAGTCCCCTGGCTGTTCTTACTTCCAGTGCATGCTTTCTTTGCAATGGATGGTGGTGACACAGAATTCACAGTTTTACAGTGCCAACTTTAAAGGCATTTTCTTGGGGCGATAAGATGTTTGTACAGTGCAGTAAGACAGTAGGAAGAATAGTGCTTTATAAGAATTATTTATTATTATTATTATTAACATTATTATTAGTGAGACCAAGAGAGTGTGTCTGGTAACAAGCAAGAAATTGTTGCTCATCCTATAGAATGCCCAAAGAATTTTTTTTCCCTCATGCCCTTGCAATCTTCTGGTCAGTGAGGAAACGATGCAATCCTTCATCATCTTTCCCCTGTAATTCTTGCAAATGCAACACTAGTGGCATTTGTACTGCTTCACAATTTTAGGTTCAACTTTCACTGTTATACACAGCACGAAGCAACACCTACTCAGAAATGGGCCCAGAAGTGGCAGCTATGACCTTTTGCGACTTCTTGCATGTTGAATGATTATGAAGGGATGAATGCAAACCAGCTTCGCTGAATTGTTGAATAGTCTTCAACTGCAAATCATGTTTGCTGGAACTTGAAGTGCAAGCCACACATTTTTAGCCTATTTTTTAAAATTTAGTGCAGGTATATGACCCCAAACCCCAAATGACTAGGCCGTGCAATTAATTACCAGTCTGGTCTAACCCCCCCCCCCCCCCCCCCCAATCTTATCATGTGAAATTACCGGCAAGTTACTGGTGATAATTATGTTATAAATATAAGCCATCTCACCTTACACACTGCTTGCATGATGGTTGTTTCAGAACCAGATCGTCGATGAACTCTGTCACGTACAGGAACTGCCATGGCTGTCCCCACTTTCTTCTAACATCACTCTCAGTCTGGAAAATTAAATGGGGCACAGATTCAAATCTCAGAATCAGGAAACACTGAGTGGCACTGATACAAGTAATAGGTTATGCACATGTATACAGGTACATGCACACTACATGAGAAAGAAAGCAAATTATATAAATTCTTGCAAGTTCTAACAGTCAGCTGGTTTTGATATAAATTAAAATGATAAAATATGGACAAAATATTATATATAATAATATACATGTAATACAGATCTTCTGCACTAGCTGGATAATCAGGATAATTATTTGTGGCTGCTCTTATTCTTAAGAAAGATCAAGAAATCCACCATTTCAAACTTTAAATACATGTATTCTAATCCCCCCACCCCCAAGTTAGAGTTCATTGATTGTGAGTTCTTTTTCTCTCATTTGGGTAGCCACAATCATCAATTTGAATTGATTATTCTGCAACTATTGTGTTTACATGGCACCGGCCAACAGGCCTTCTCTTATCGAAAGAACGACATGAATGCGCAACGCTCTTGGTGATAAGTGAGACAAGCACCTGATGATTGCACAAGTGGGTTAAATCCTAGGACAGCAAAGGTGAAAAATCAGCGTGGCCATGCATTCACACACAAGTCATTTATAACTAATCAAAGAAGAGGCATTGCCAAATGATTACAAGGGTCGTGACTCCACACTGTAAATGTTTGCTGCAAGGAAAACGAGAAGAAACGTCTACACACAAGTTGTAGTTGTTGTCAACACAACACTTTAACCGGTAACATTTAACACATGCCTGGCGAAAGTGACATGTTTTGATTAAGTGTTTTGGGGTACATGAGACCCTGGTTCGGTAAACAAATGCAAAAATTGACATGAAAATTCTGTCCTAGGACTTAACTCACAAGAGTTTACTCGGAAGAACCGAAAAACGGCCCTTCACCCTGTCTTGACCGGGAGTCGAGCCCACGGTATCTCGAGTTTGTCACCTGATCATCAGCGCAGCGCAATAACCACAGCTACGGAAAGAATACAGAAAGAAAAGAAGAAAAAAAGTGAACTACAGCCACAGGACTCCACAGGCAGCCAGTCTAAGGATCCCAGTCTGGTTATTAAGTGAAGTTAGTCATCAATGAATGGGAATCACAATGATAATGATGATGACTGATGCGGCGCAGATAATGACAGAACTGCCAGTGCCACGTCCGCTGGAAGTAAAACACCTCAATGACCTCCTTACCTCAACAACACAGGCCTATGTTTGTACATTAACGGCTTTCCATAACCATTTATCGGCAGTTCTTAATGTGTGCTATCGAACTGATTCCGTGACGTTGGACTCACACTTGCCAAACAACAGTTTTCACCGATGTGAAAGTTTCGCTGTCGTTGTACACATAGGCCTAGCACAGAAACATTTGATGGAATCACTTCCGCTCTCTGGTTTACGCGTGCGCAGATACTTTTGAACTTTCATTTTCAACTCCAGGCTTCGTACGAAGCCGATTCTTCTTCTTCTTCATAAAAAGTAAACTATATATACACACAATGCCACAAAAAGCATCAACCAACCAACCAACCACACAAAACACACAAACTTACAATGATAGATTAAATGTGTTCATGAGACAAGCGACTAGTATATGATTATATGCTTTACTGACAGAACTGTGACCTATCTCAGTCACTTCAGTAGTGGTGGCTCTCTCTCTTCTCTCAGATCAAGAATTATGTTAACATTCACTAGACCATTCTGTTAGTTATTTGTCTATTTACTCCCCCCCCCCCCCACCCTCTTCCGTTTCAGTTCAGTTGTGCTTTTTGGCTTTTGTTTTGTTTTGACTGACTCAGCCGTGACTGAAGTTGCGGCGGCTTTGACTTTTCGGACTGACAATAATTTGCTAGTGCCATCCGATGACTCAGTCACTGTATTCTCGTTTATGGGTAGCACTCAAATAAGCATACTGTTTTTGTGTTTCCTGTACCTGTTTTTGTTTTGTTTTGTTTTTAGTTTATGTGAGTACGTAGCCGTACGGCCACGGCTTCACTGAATCAGAAGGACGGCCTCGTCACTAGCCGGTCATAGGGAGTATAGGGAAATGGAGCCACTGGGATTGAAGCTAGTCTGAAGGCCCAGAACAATGGCGATGTACTTACGTCAGAAGCATATAATTGTAATTATGTTCACATAACTGTAAATATGTCCTTTTCACTCACACAAAGACTGAAAGGCACAGCTTTGCATTCCCGCACTACGAGTACGCTAATCAAAACGAGTTATAGTTTGGCTAACGAAATCATTAATCAGTTGAAACTCTCTCTCTCCTCTCTCTCTCTCTCTCTCTCTCTCTCTCTCTCTCTCTCTCTCTATTTAAAAAGATGAAGTTTTTTCTTTAATTTTTTTAAACATTTTAATTTTAATTTTATTAATATACAGAGACTGAGAGAACGAAAGCGCGCCTAAAAGGGAAAGAAATAGATTTAGCGAGTGGTGAGAAAAGCAATCTCTTGCCGGTGAACTAGATCTAGAACGCTGTGTGCAGGCTTTTACCGGCCACGGACCTGTAAATACTGGTCTTTGGCTTTTACTAGCTCGGTGGACAAACGACACCCTTTACTGAAAAGCTGTTCGCACACAAAGAAAGAAAAAAGAAGAGAGAAACACAATAAACACTGACTCTTCGAGTCAAAGAGAGAACCTCAGTGCTTGGGTGCATAAGGCCCTTTCCGGGCCCCATGAGTCAATCTTTTATGCTGGAAAGGTCCGTTTTATTTTGTGTGTGCTTTTGTTGTTGTTGTTTTGATCGCCACTGAGCCAGACGTATTTCGCTCAAGGAGAGCCCATCAGAGGCTAGGCGATGATTATGAACGGAGAGCATTTTCCCGGCAGCTCACAACGGTGTCAAAGAAGTGACGTCGACACTGTAAACTGGTGCATGGTTGAATGGTGTACACAGAACTTGCGCCGTCGCGGCACCAGCCATGCAACAACAAAAGAGCGCTGCCAGTACACCGCTTCCGTGGATATTAATAATACACGCTATAAACGGATACAGTCACTCATATGTCACATATGACACGTGCGGCGCAGTGAGTCTGCTTGAGAGCAGAGAATAGCGCTATATAAAAGCTAATAATAATAATAATAATAATAATAATAATAATAAAAAAGAACTTAAAGAAAGACCGCTAATCTTGTTGCCTTCTTCTCAGGCATGGGAGTAACTTCTCACTTTATGCCAACTAGAGGCTCTAAGTGAGGGGAATAAAAGAAAAGAAAACTTCCAGTTCTTCTTCTTCTCCTTTTTATTATATATATATATATATATATATATATATATATATATATATATATATATATATATATATATATATATATATTTTTTATTAGAAGTATTTTTACATAATGTGAAAATTTCAATTTCATTACTTCCGACTCGAAAATGATCTTACAATTACTGATGCTAACAACATGTATCAGCAAGTTGCACCGATGGAAATTTATGTTAAAAACGAAAACAAAAACAACCCTATTTGCAGTCAGCAAACAACCTTTCTACATTTGTGTCTGTATCCATACTGATAATTAGTTTCATTTGATCTGTATCTCATACTCACAGGACCACATAATTATACGCGCATTATGCTAACACATTCATACAATACATACATAGAAAAGAAAAGGAAGAAAAGAAAAAGCTGATTAGCAATGGCCTAGACTTATAATGAAATTACACTATATACAGTCAGGCAAACCAGTCAAATAATCAGTTTTAAATCAGCATATGGTTCCAAGTATAATTATTTCACTGATCTTGTGGCGTTATGTCACAGGCAGAACACTCAGTAAGAAAGACAACACCATTCTTGATCCAAGGCTCAAAACTTTGTAAGTGGTTATTTCCCTTGCATCGTTTCGTGCCTTACTATCACACGACACTGACTCGAAACTGGGAATGGTAGAAATTCGTAATTTCAGCGGAAAAACTCGGTGCCTGAGGCAATTAATATAGACAGAAAACTTCCCTAAAACTAGATATTTGGGATTTTAATTTGACCGAAGGCACACACACACACACACACACACACACACACACACACACACACACACACACACACACACACACACACACACACACACACACACACACACATTGTTTTTCTTTTCCTTTTCAACTGAACTGTTTTCGTGTTGGTATTTCAGTGTTTATTTGCATTGATAGGTTTTATCAAGCTATTGCGGCTTGATCACTTTCATTACTTCCGACTCGAAACTTGGGGTCCTATTAAAAAGAGTTCAACCGTTGTGGGTTTTTATCGTCAACAACAGTAAAATTAAAACGTATACTTTCAACCATTTCTTTCCATTAAAGGTTTTATCACACACACACACACACACACACACACACACACACACACACACACACACACACACACACACACACACACGCACACACAGGGATACGCGAACGCGCGCGCTCTCGCACGCACTCACATGCACGTACGCACACGTACGCACGCACACACACACACACACACACACACACATGCGCACGCACACACGCACACACACACACACACACACACACACACACACACACCACACACACACACACACACACAAACGCGCGCACGCGCACGCACGCACGCACACACCACAAAATCAGTCATAAACAAAGCAATCTTTACTGCCGTCGTTTCAAGTTCTCTCGATGCAAGAGTCTTAATACTGAAACACATTAATTTACATCATCTTCTTTTTTAGGGTGTGTGGTGGTGTGTGTGTGTGTGTGTGTGTGGTGTGGTGTGTGTGTGTGTGTGTGTGTGTGTGTGTGTGTGTGTGTGTGTGTGTGTGTGTATGATTCAAAGTTTGTTTCGGCATTAAATTATTTGTTAAAATAAATAAATACTAATAGGTCTTCGTTAACCGTGTTTTCGATCGTTTTCTCATACAGTAAGAACAAATAAAATAAAAAGCGGACTTCGTTAATATTTTCCTTTCTTTTATTTTTTTTCCTTCAATTTTCCATTTAGATTAAAAATATAATTTAGACCTTCAGTTCATCTGCGATCCCTATTCGCAGCTTTTTACACGTATCGTGTGTCCAAGCGTGGGAGCTGCAATGTTTGGACCTTGGCTGATTGAGTTTAGCGGTGTTGCAATGAGTTGTTTCATGCTTTCCCGCTTGACTGTTTTTCCGGAGGTATCACTCATAAAACTGGAAGACTCGTACAGCCCATAGTTTTTTGTTCTTCATTAATTTTTTTGTTTTGTTTTTGTTTTTGTTTTTTTAATGTTATGGGTCAGGAAACTCGTGCATGTCAGAGTGTTTGAAATGATGGATTCTGGACTATGTGCACCATGGGTTTTAAAGTCGTTTTCGAAGCTGACTTTTAACCCCAAACCCGTCACTGCCTTTATTGAGCCTCAGTCTCATTTTACCACCATACGTGTGCTGGTGTATCTTTATTTTGACTTTTTAGTACTTCTTTGTCCCTTGCCGGGAAATTGGGGTATCTTAATTTATGCTTTCGGCAGAGTGTACAAGTCGGATAAAGATAACATTTTAAGTTCATATGTTAATGACTGAATTCGAATAGTACAAGGATCTTGCAGCTGAGAAATAAGCTACAAATACGGCTTTTGGTTGACATCAATGTTGAGCTCAAGAGCTGTGTGAAAGTCGAGGTGGCCGTCCTGGGCTCCCGTCCCTAATAAGCCTACGGTTTCTGTGGACGTAAAGCAACATTTCAACATCAATGTGAAAGAAAGAAAGAAAGCAAGAAAGAAAGAAAGAAAGAAAAATCTTTGGGTTATACCAAAGTGACAACATGATTTTTTTCAGAACGTTGTCTCGCATTGCTTACTGTAGATTATATACAGTCAGACACAGATATTGTTCAGTATTGGCTCCCCAAGACCACCCGCCCACCTAAGAGTTTCTTTCAAGCCAAATACACGAAATATTGAGCGATCGATAAAACGAATAAGGACACAATAACAAATAAGTAATACACACAAACACCCACACGCCGGCACGCGCACGCACGCACTCGCGCACGCATGCACACCACACACACACACATCACAGCCAGCACCGACACACACACACACACATACACAACCACCCCACACACACACACAACACACACTCACATACACACTCACATACACAAACGCGCGCGCACACACACACACAAACACGCACACACACAAATACTCACATACACAAGCGCGCGCGCGCACACGCACACACACACACACACACACACACACACACACACACACACACACACTCAAACACATACCCACCCCTCGAAACGAAAACCCGATACACCTTTAACCAGCTCCTTAAGTAACGCGGAATGCGAGTCACTGATACCCAGAAAACATAGATACAGGGGGCGTTTATAGCAGCGTGTAAAACGTTTACAGACAGAGTAAATGACTGCTGGAAGCCACACTTGTGATGCGATAGCTCTAGGATAACAGATCAATAAGGCGCTGTACCCAACGTGCCAGTGTGATTCTCATTCTCCACACTCCTCGCAGGGTGTGCACGGCAAATACTGCCCGCCTCCGTCACTCGCTCTTTTTGTTGTTTCTATAGTTCCTTCTCTCTCTCTCTGTTTTTCTGTCTCTCTTGCTGTCTGTCTGTATCTCTTTCTGTCTGTCTGTCTGTCTCAGTGTCTGTCTTTCTATCTCTCTGTCTTTTTCTCTCTCTCTTTCTGGCTGTCTATCCTTCTATCTGTCTGTCTCTTTGTCTACCTCTGTCTCTTCTTGTCTGTCTTTTCTCTCTTTCCTCTCTCTTTGTCTGCCTTTCTGTCTCTCTATCTGTCTACTTCTGTCTCTACCTGCTTCTCTGTCTTCCTTTCTGTCTCTTCTTGCCTATCTGTCTGTCTCTCTGTTTGTCTGTCTCTATTTTTTTTTGTGCCCTATAATTTATTGTGTGCTGGGCATCAGTTTTAGTTTTTGGAAGCTGCAATGCCATGCGTTTTCGTCCCTTCTCCCTCATCATTATCTTCTTTAATTTTTATTTTATTTTAAATTCAGGCTATATTTTTCATTAATTAAAAAACTAGTTTTTGTCTAATTTGAACAGGAATGAACTGACAGCGGGGATTTTAATCAGTTATTCCACCAGGCCAACGCGTTTGGATTCTGTTTCAGTCTTCATTTCACGCACCCGCATGTGGTTTAGTCAGTCACCATGTAAATAAATTAATTTAAAAAAATGCTCATCGTGTAGGAACGATGATCATTAGGTTCTAACGTGGTCATAAATCAGTCAATGACCAACCCTCACAGGGCTGGAAACCTGCAGACTGGAGGCCTGATCTTTCTGAGGCAAGGAATTCCGCCACTGACAGTGGAACATGCAGCTGTTGCACCTGTGTATAATAATTTAGGAGAGATCACTGACACCGCTGCGGGACAAAGTTCACTAAGAAATCTGAGGGATTGGCGTAATAAAGCAACCACAACCTGATCACCACCAAAGGACAGACTTGAGAGAGAGAGAGAGAGAGAGAGAGAGAGAGAGAGAGAGAGAGAGAGAGAGAGAGAGAGAGAGAGATTCCTTTGAAGCTCGCCTCCCCCGTTGACCCGATGCTTAATGCTAGTTTGATACACTCACGGATTTAGACAGTGGAGGCGGGAAACACATTTTTGCGTTACTGGGTCCGACTCGGCGACACGACCGGCAACAGGCCTACCCTGTCAACGGAAGTTCATCCAAAGAGGAGTCTCGACAGACAGTCGCAACCGAGCTGACGAAGGCGTGCCAATCGCATCTGGGTGGACGTACACGGCAGCACGAAATTTTCGGCGGTCTGCTCAGGCCCACGTCCACCCACACAAGACACCCGTAAATCGACCACCCGGAGTCCTCCCATCGCTAAACGAGGACAAACAAACTTGCCTGCGTCAGCCACCGGAAAGTGGAGGAGTGCTCGCGATAGCTCACAGGTTCCGGGAAAGCGAGGCCGGTCGAGGGCTGAAATGAAGAAGTGTAAGCGAGTGAAGTAACATAACACGAGGATTTCGCGTCGATTGTGGAAAAAGAACAGGGTAAGTTTTGCAAAATTTGCGGTCTGTTTAATTGATGTAGTTGTTCTTTATCCATTTGTAGAGGGGTTGAAAAATAGACGTACGCTGTTGTAATGCGAGTTTTTATTTTTATTTTTATTTTTATAGTTTAAACCTTTTGTTTTTAGCCTTACTATTCTTGTGGCAGACTATACAGCGAAGATAGCTCGAGCTATTGCCTTGTATTTATTTTTGTTGAATCGCGGATCCGCGTGCTTGGCTTTTGTTCCCAAAACTTCGCAAGACTATTTATCTTAAAGTCTGGCGTGTCGGCTGGTTCTGAAGCTGAGGTAGAGTACAAATTGGAATATTTTTCATGTCAGGTACCTTGGACATGGGGGAGGAGGGGGGGGGGGGGGGGGGGGGGGTGGGGAGGGGGGGGAGGGATGAAAGAAAAAAGAGAGAGAAAAAAAAAGAGAGAAGAAGTGGGGTGGGTGGGAAGGTAGAAAAAAACGTATACAAGAATGGTGAGCAACAAGAACAAGGTCAGTAACACAAACTGTTGTGGTAGATTTTTGTATTCTGTTAGTGTTCATTCATTATTTTACGCTTGTTGTTGAGTTTCTCTTTGTGTAACGTTTTAAAATTAATCAGTGACTACGTATTTAGCCAGATTGTTCAGGGCGCAAAAACATTCGGTTTTTTTCCAGGCAGTTAAATGGTTGTTTGTCCCATAATTTTCAGCAAATAAGCAAAACGCTTTTCAGTAACACTACCATGGAACCATAAGACCATCAAACTAAACATACATCAGCTATATTTTATCGTAAAAATCGCCATGTCTTTTGTCTCTACTTTTATTTCGCTATTTAACCCCCCCCACAATAGGTACTTGGAATTTCTCACATTTAGGGTAAACCCCCCCAACATATTTCAGTATGTTTGGTTGTTACCGGTTTGTTGCTAGAACAGTTCAAATATGCAGCTGTGGATCCATTTTATGTATATATATTCTCCACAGAGAAGCGGGGATGTAGATATATATATATTTGTTGTTGTTGTTGGTATGAATATGTCAATGATTCACCCTGATATAACCGCAAAGGTTGACTGGGCGTAAAACACCAAGTTATATGTCTTAATGATTACACAAGTCATTGAAAATTCCAAGTATCTTTCACGGAAACGTTTCGAGGACGCCGGAACCCGTCTTGTTGAGGCCGCTTTAGAAGAGAGGTGGTCGTTTTGTTTCGTTAAACCTGTTTAGTGCCGAGTTGTTTCCGGAGAGGTAACTAGCGGTGACCAAGATCCCAGGAAGCGGGGATGGGCTGGGAAGGAGGAAGGGGGTGGGGGTTGTGGGTGGGGGGGGGGGGGGGGGGGGTGCTGGGGGGCTGGGAGGGGAGGGGAAGCATACCGAACGCAAAACTGTCACCATCAGAATGAGAGCTCAGGCGCTGTGTGAAAGTGGAGGTGGCCGTCCTGGGATCCGCGCCCCTGACAGTCCCCTGTGGTCTCTGTGGACATAAGGCAACATTGAACTTGAACAACCAGACTGATTTTTTCCCCATTAAGATGGGCAGCGACGAGAGCCATTTTCGTGCTTCATTAAGTGTGAGGGGCAAAGTGACAAGACGGTGTCCGCAAATTAACTACAGCTCTCGAAGAGAAAAGAGAGCCGCAGCAGGGAACCGAACCGACATCGTCCGCTGGGCCCTCCTCCTCCTCCTTCTTCTCTAATGTTGCTTCACGTCCACAGAGACCATGGACTTACATTTAAGTCCACGCAGAGACCGTACAGACTATTAGGGACTGGGAGCCTAGGACGCCCACCTCCTCCTTCACACGTCCCCCGAGCTCTTCGCTGGGTCCAAGTTCAATGCTCATTACGTCCACAGAGACCATATTAAGGACCGTTAGGGGCGGGGACCCCAGGACGCCCACCTCCTTTCACCACAGCTCCTGAGTTCTCCACTGGGTCCTGGGTCAGGGGCAGGTTTATACAGAAATAAGGAGCAGGATTTCAGAAAGAAAAGTGGTTTTGAAACAAAGACCGTCTTTTATTTGATGAGATTGCATTGTACCGTGAAAACGGGTTGGGAGTGAATTTGTTTGGGGGGCGGGGAGAGAAGGGGGGAGGGGAGAGGATGAAGGCTGGAAAGAAGGAAGGAAGCGAAGGGTGGGCGGATAGGTGGATGGGTAATGGAGAGGGTTTAGTGGGAAGGTGTGACATATAGTGTGGCGTGAAAGTGCGGACGCGTCAGGGGAAGCAGGGACAGCCAATCTGTAGAACAAACAGCGCTAGACAAGTTAGAGTGAAATGTGTTCCCACTTTCCTGTCACGCATTGTTTTACCCGGCTTTTCTGGCAACAGCCTGCGGCGCAAAAGGTCAGATCCCTCCGTCACTTTCCTGATTTAAAATCGACAGCCCTCTTAGTTATACACCGCAATGGGGGACCGCGGACGCAGAATTTTAAAGGTTCCGTTCTGCTGAAAATACGGAGTATCAAAGGTTACTCCTTTAATGCCTTGAGCAAGTCAGAGTTTATCCTTGCGGTGCTTTACCCACTGGTTCACAGCAATTCTGCCTAATTTCTGCCTTACCGGGTCATTCATCTTCATTTTTCCCTAGTTCCCTTCAAACTGAAGAGACGTGTGTCATGAGCAGTGAATCAGACTCTCACTTGTTATTTGGCTAGATTTGTTTTTCCCGGATATCACCGACGCTTTTGGTTAGGCGTTAAATTTTAAGCAACTACCTGTATCGTCATTATTTTGCTATCCCACAATCTTCACGATAAACGAACACGCTGCGCTTGCACAAGTCTTTCGAACTAGCCCGCATAGGACACAATTGAAAAATAGAAGATTATTGAGGATCCATCTACCTTCTACAATGACCCGACCGTCTATACGGATATCCTATAAAAAATTAAAAAATCTTGGAGAGAAGAGCGCCAGTCGGATGGCAGAGGGAAAATGAAGATTGAGATCAGACATTTGTTACAAGAAAACCGCACAACCGTCAGGGAGAATGAACCCCTCGCCGGTACCTTAATTATGATTAGCCCGCCTCCCAAGGGACCGACCTAGGTTGATAGGTTGATAATGAATGCAGGCTCAGGCAATGTTTGTGTCTCATGAGAGGTATCTATGATGTTCTTTGTCACGCCCACCATGAGGTGAAACAAGA